>KN837218.1:328811-356991 GCA_000827215.1 Sphaerobolus stellatus SS14 | reverse complement strand
CCACTGTTTGCCTCAGCGACGGTGGGCCAGGAGTCTTTGGCTGTGAGGAGGGATCAGAAGAGAAGGATAGGGAGCATAGTGTAACGTACTAATGCTCACGGTGCCGGAGGCCGATTCGCTGTTCGGTACTCCAGTGGGGCTGTCTACGCTATCGGACATCTTCTTTTTCTTGAAGTTCGGAAGGCCAACTGTGGCGGGGATGTCCGCTGCGGGGGTGACCTCCTTCGCACGACGCTTGTTAGATTTGATTTGCTGGGGGATGAGGGTATTGCGCACTTGACTTTCATCGGTCGGGGTCGCCACCTCGTTGTTTATGGGAGTATGGTCATCTGAGTCCATATAGTCCATGGGGGAGATGGAGCGGGTGGGGGAGTTAGGTATCGGAATTTGTCCGGCGGTGATGGTCGCATAGGACTGAGGTTGAGCGGAGGATGGGGCTGAGGCGATAGAGTCCATGTGAGAGGAGCGGAGAGCGCAGAAGGTTTGGAAGCTAGTCGGGGTGCGAGGAGCTGGTGAGTTGGGGTCAGAGGGAAGGACTGTTATAAGTGTTGAGTGGCAATGGATGTGTAATGGATACGCACTGCGATGTGGATTTAGCCCGGCGATATTGCTAGGTTCTCCCTTTGTTTGCCTCGGGCATCGTGCTCGGATGTCTTATCTTCGAGATGAGTAAGGGACGACAAACGAGTGAAATGGCGTGAATATGTGATTTGGTGGTAGGCAAGAGCATGTGGATGCTAGTTCGAGGACGACAAAGGAGAAGCTCGGAGTGGGGGTGGGGGTGACGCGTCTAGCGCCTTGTTTGGGTTTGTTTGGTCAGTGGCACGCTGAGGGTCGCTCAACGTGAGATGGCCGTTGTGAGGCAGTCTGTTCGACGTATTGTGCCAGGAGGTAAGCACAGTAATAGGGGCAGTTGGTTTTCCCTAGGCGACCCACTTTTGTCGAAGAAATCGACTAAAGAAGGGCTGTGACGCCTAGCTCTTGACCCACTGAGGCGTGGGAAAATGCCTCGGTGGTGGTGGTATGAGATCAAGAGGCCCACGCCGATAGCCATATGGATTATTAGACTGAATATCTCTACTGTCTGAAGCGCTTGACTCTACCTACAAAGCTTGGAGTAATGATACTATGACAATATAGCTGGTTAACATGAATACTGGAGTCCACAGTACGGGCTGTTTCCTCCAGAGACGCCTCAAAATGGAGCTGGACCGAACTTGAAGAAGAAAGACGACCAGAGTTTAAAGCTCAGATATAATTAATTCGTATCAATTTCGCTATTCGAGGAATGAAAATGATTCTTTCGCCATCTCTTGCTCATGATTTATTAGCAGCTGCCGAGAAGAGACTCAACAGTCGGACTCGAAGCTAACTTAACTGACACAGAACCTTGTCCGTTACTATATCAGAAGGTCTGATTACATTTTCATCATTTCATGTGTCTAGGAATATTTCCCAGCTACGTAAAATCACAGAATCCTGTAAACAATATCTTCAAATCTGATGTTCCCAATTCACGAGACCGAACCTGAGGTTTTGAGCAAAAGACGGGAGTCACTTGCTGTGTAAGTTTTCTCAAGAGAGGTTGTGATGTGAGTTAATTCATAAAGAATGTATGGTGAATAGCGCACATCTACGAAACCTCGGGGTATACTTGAACATAAAAACTGATAAGGACTGTGCAGCAGCTTGGAAAGCGGAATTCGGATGCATGCTATGCAGTAGAGATGACTCGATGTCCGACAGCGAGACATGGAAGAGCATTATTCAGCGAGTTGGGTGTTGATGTGCGATGCTATTAAGCTTCGCCAGGAGAGAAGCGAGTTGGACGTAAGTACTTTCGAGCCTGCGCCTCAGTCCAATTCGAAACGAGAATCTTCGTTGTGTGGCTGAGGATCGACTTAGGAAAGGGAATATCCGTATATTATCGACCTGAGAGAAGAACTCAAAGGATAAAAAGATGCGTAGGATCTTGATTAGAAGCACGCCAGAGATGAACCATACGACTCGGAGTCTGGCTGTCCACCAAGGGATACAACGGCGTTGTGGAGCTGACCCATTCTTTTTAGCCTTATGCTTTCCCAACGTGAGTGAAAAATATCGCACATTTGTGTAATAAGGCCCATTAATCGGAGGAAGCTCTGTAGATCTGCTACACAAGCACCGATTCGGGTGGGGATAAAATCTGTTCATATGTACCTCTGACTCTGGCTACATTCTCATACTCTTGCATTTCTGTAATATTCGTCGTTATATAAATCGCATCGATAATATACCGTCCAAAGTCTCTGGACGAATTTGCGATGGCATCGTTGAAGCTACAGGCTACAGACCAGGGCCGCACATGGTACAGAGTGACCTAAGTAGTACTCAATACGTGCTGTAATACCCCCTCTTCAAACCCAAACTATTTAGCATTCATATATGCATGTTGCAACACCGCAGTGGGAAGAGGATTCAGTCTTATAGAGTTCTTTACTAGTTGTGACTGAATTCGAGAAATGTGGTCTAGCCATATCCAGTGATTATTGACAGTAAGACAGAAGGTCCAAGAGAGTGTTATGTGGGAAGACAATTATCTTTTGTTTTGTGTGTCAAATGCCAGCTTGGTGAAAATATGCGATATTGTGTACCAGTACAGAAGGAGTTTCATATTTCATTTTCCGTTCAGTGAGGATCCACCACTTGCAGATCTTGGTACACTATACGAAATATTCCGTGCGACGAGGCAAAAGAAGGGCAGAAGGCTGAGTCTCGTTGTTTCAGGGAAAAGAAGACATTGCGAACATTTTCCATCAGTTGAAAATGTTGCCTGTGTGGGTTTGGAATGCGTAGGTGTGCATATGACGGGAATGGTCGGAACAGCGAAAATATTGAAGGCAGAAGGGATGTCCAATTCCTAGTATCACACATTGTTTGTTGAAAATGGATGAAAGCAGGGGTAAAAAAAAAAACACTGAAAGAATGTATAAATTATTGGAAATATAGATGAACTAAAGAAATGCTTGTTAAATTTTTGCTGCAGCAAATATTGAGAATGCTGAATCCAAGGGGTCAGCCGAATTTCCCTTAAGTAGTTGTCTTTAATCTTCGCTACTGAGCAACACTAAGCCAGCAATTTAAATTATAATAAATCTGTGTGAGACACTGGCATGACCCAAAAGATAAGGAAACCACATCGTCAATACACCTTGAACTGCATCGTTGCACCTTGACATTGCCTGGCTAAATAGAGGCACCTAAGTAGATTGAGTTAGGTGAATGTGAGTCTAGATGTGATGTAAATGATGACAGAGATGCTCAGAGATCTCAGTCTCACTGAACAGACTCCCCAAGGCAGTGGGGACAGCAGTAGATGGGAGGTGGACTGAGAGTGCCGTTCTAACAATGTCACAAGGACACAGCCACTTGTTCTTCCAACACTGCCTTGCACAGCTGCCATCGAAAGCAACACAACAGACTGATGTCCCTCATCTGATATTTCCTACTACATCCTCTCAATGCCTTCAGGGTCCATATTCACCATAGGAACAGCCTACTCCTGTGATTGAACCCATCAGTCTCAATCAGCCCGCAAACAAGCTTGATGTCTGAGTGACTATTCTCTTTAAATCCTGAGATATATGGATTTGTGTAAGTGTTACATTCATATTGGAACATATTGGAACGGTGAAGAGGTGTTAACAGAACAGAAGTCTGAAACCTGTATGCAGTGGTCTTAGCAATCTGGACAACTAACACACAGCTGTATGATGCCAGTTGTGAGCCACAAGCGAAATAGAGATGTAGAAGGCTAACAGTCAATGAGTTGATAAAGCTATCAGACTCCAAAGACTATTAGAGAGGGACTTTAGAATGTAAGCCCAAACTTAAGATGGCAGACAAACTGCAGACTAGAAAACTTGTGATCTGGTAGATTGTAAGTGTAAGGGATCCATTCTTTACACCCTTGTACAAGTCATTATAGACTTATGTGGGACACATATATGTGTCTAGTATATATATGTATATACTATGAATTGACTTCATGTCAATTACTCTAAGTCCTTATGGACTCTTGTGGATGCATATATGGATGCACGTAGTTACATAATATTATTATTACATAAAGTATATAGTTCTGGGTTGGCAACTAGTGCTGACCAGTTATCACCTTACCCTTGTACTACCTAGTAGCTGAAATATTGTAAAGATGAGGTCTTTACGGTGGTTAGCTATATCACTCCTTGTGCTAGCAGACTGTTTGTATTTCAGCTACTAGGTAGTACAAGGTAAGATGATTAACTGGTCGACACTAGTCGCCGACCCAGGACTATATACTATAATATTACATAATGTAACTATATACGTTATGTAATAATAATATGTAACTATGTGGACACATATATGCGTCCATAAGAGTCCATAAGGACTTAGAGTAAATGACGCGAAGTCAATTCATTATGTACTAATATATACAACAGACGCATATATGCGTCTCAAGTGAGTCCAAAGCAACTTCTACGAGGGGTGGAATAAGGATCCCTTACACCCTCCCTCTTTTGACTGAGTAGGTGGGCCTACTCAACCTTATCCGCGTACAAGTCATGGGTAAGCTCCTCAGTGGATGTGCTCTCGAAGTAGCTGGTACGTTCCCTTAGGTCCTGCACATCAACAGGGGGGCAGGAGAAGAATCCATCCTCTCCATAATCTAGCCTGTCGGCTAGAGATGATGAGCCAGCAGTAGGCTGGCTTGAGGTGTGTTCAGGATCAGGTTCATCCTGATCCATAGGATCCCCCACATTGGGGACAATGTAAAAGGGGCTCCCCCACACGAGCAGGAGCAAGTCATCATGAACACGGAATGGATTCATGATGCCTCCTTTCAATGAGGCAATCTTGTTGGCCTGGAGTTGAGAACAAAGATTTACATCATTCCATATCAGCTTTGTCGCATGACAGACGAAGTAGGGCTCGAGTTTTCTCAAGCAAGGTTGGGAGTGACCCCAGCATTGCAGCCTAACCAGTAAGTGAATGTGCCCCTATTGAGCTTCTGGTGGCGAGGTAGGGTGTACCTTGCAGGAGCTGGGCTACAGAGGAATGGGCTATCATTCCTCTTCCATCGACCAGCAATTAGCTGGTCCCATCTTCCCACTGGAGAAGATAAATTGAAGCAGATTCTCTGCTTCAGTTCCGTGGTACTTGGGCTTAATCAGGTTAAGCCAGTACCAAACGTCAGCATCATCGACATTTATGTGTAAACCTTCCAATCAAGGGTTTCTGTTAAGCCCCGTGCTTAAGTGTCACAACACGTGACTTCATTTAACCTCTATGAAGCTTCGGAGAAGGTCACATACCTTCGGAGGGCTTCATTCGACTTTGCATCTTACTTCATTCGACCTTCGTGTCTCACCTCATCTTCATGTTCACACAACAAACCCTTGACCCACATCCTGACTTCTTTGTTGATTCCGAGGGCAATGCCTTTGCCCACCTACTTCGTTCAATCACACTATCCGCTCCACTATTCCATAAGACTATTATTAGTCTTCCTCGGACCTGGCACAATTGGTCCTCAATACTTCTTCTATTCCAACAGGTGACACTTCATCATGTTCGTTTCCAATTCATTTGTATTGTTTCCGTTCACTTATCTTTTCTTATGGCATATTTCCGTTCGCTTATTGTTCTCATGACATATCCTCTGTTCACTTATATTCCCTATTGCATATTTGTCTGTCATACCTTTTCGATTGTTCACATTATTCGTTTATAGATTCCCCCAAACCTTCGCTATTCGACGATACACATATACTCATTGTTCTATCACTATATGTCGTGCTCTGTTCCACATTCGATTTATTTGTTTGTAATACTTCCTTCCACTTTTGTCCATGGACTTATAGTATATAAGTACATGTATCTTAGCTAGTTTCTTCAGTCAGAAATTAGACCCTAGACCTTACATCTTAGACCTAGTGTATATCATTCCTATACTCGAGCCTAGTGCTCATTCTCCTCTATACACTTCAGACCTCTATTAGCCTTCGAACTGAATACAACCTTCAAGATCATTTCCGAACTTCACCTGGAACCTTTGATCTTACTCCGAAGTCCTACCTTCGTTCGGGACTTCATTCGGACTTTGTTCGCACTTTGTTCAGAACTTCGGTATTTGACTCTGCTCTTATATTGTTGGTTCTAATCTGTTCCAAATTAAGGACATGTACATTTCAAGAAGGCGCAACCCATGCATGTTGAAGCCCAGTCCTTCGGTTCTAACCCTTCATTCTTTAGCGTGACTTCGTTCATTACTTCAGTCACACTTCGGAACCCTTCGTTAGGATTAGCCCTTAACAGTTTCGAGGAATCCCTGAAGGATTTGCATTAAAGCTCTGAATGGCTTCAGTCATCCAATCAGGATCATCGTGGCGGGTGACCAGATCCTTAGAGAGGCTGGGCAGTGACTTTGCATACTCGTTGATGTGGAACATAGCTGCAGTATGATCTGGAGACCTCTCGTGAGGTTGCAGGGCTTTACCTTTGACATAAAGCCTGCGCATCTCAGAATCATGGATGTCACTTTCCATGACCCTCTCAGATGCGCCCCTGAGTGTGGGCTGATCCCATCGTTCAGCCCTCGATTTACCCAATGGTTTGGGTAATACTCCAGTTATGGAGGCGGGAGGATCTGCAATGATCCTCTTTCATTTTATGGGGAGGCGAGAACCTCCAATAGCAGGGATGGCTGCTTCACGAACAACCTTATAGTCATTCCGGGTGGTGTTGATCGCTGGACGGGCAAGTCTAGTGGGAGGATGTGACGGGATGTCCTGAGGGATTTCCTCAGGTTGAATTGGAAGATCAATTTCATCTCCATTGTTGTCTTCTCCATCAGACATGGGGATATCACTAATATGATATCCATGTTGGATTGCCCAGTGTGAGTCCTTGTTGTAGAGAGTGTATCATGCTCTCCCAATATAATAATCAAGCTCCCCTTGGAGGTGCTTGTTTTCAAGGATAAGTTCCTCGCGGTTGGATAACTTGTCAGAATTATCCTTTGACTTGTGGAGTTGTTTCTCCAATGAGTGAACCTGGTCACCCAGGTTCTTGATGGTGGCTCGATGAGAGTCGAGCTTTTTGTAGAGCTCATGAAGCTTGGCTCTACACTCTTCAGCCTTCTTCTCGGCTGATTGAGTGGATTCTTTGAGGATGTTATAGTCCTCCAGTAGACGATAATAATCATCTTGATACCTGGTCAGTTCAGGCCAGCTGTCAGCAATGGCCTTGCTGATATCTTTCTCAGCAAGGTGAATCCCATATGCCCACTTGGCAGTCATATAGTGCGATGCTGAGGCATCACAGATGGAGCAACCCATCTTGTGCTTGATAGCAACGAATCCAGGAGCGGATTCGATGACCCATTCAGTGGATGGGTCTGTTTTGAATGCCTGGATGGCACTCATGGGGATGGTGGACAAGTCCACCTGCATGTGAGTGTTTTGCTCGTCATCCATTGTAGTGGATGCTGGTCAAGACGTGTTTAGGGTGTCTTGCAAATTTCAGCCTTGCGTTAGCAGGGCTTGAGTATTTTCATTGGTTTGCTGTGCTTTGGCAATCTGGCCAAACGCCTGGTGCCACAGCACCTCAGTTCAGTTTATTGGCTGAACGTCACATGAAAGGCATGTGATCACAACACCCTCATTAGTGGCGTTGAGGCAATTGCTGGGGGTTATTAGTCCCATGGATCTTGAGGTATCTCTCGAGAGCCTCTAATTTGTTGCATTGTTGCATTCGTGCAACGGTTCCCAAGTGATGTCACCTAACATCCACTTGACTTGGAAGTCAATCTTCCTGTTATTGGTCCAGCAGTGACCAATGATTTCATCGACGAACCATTTTTGTTCATTGCTCGCACCTAGTTCGTACAAGGCGCTCACTTCCCTATTAGGGAAGCGTTCATCATCATTCTCAATATGGGAACAAATTAATTTCATGTGGAATGTCGGGTGTATCTGACGTGCCAATAATTCTGGGGGTAGCTCCAGACCAATGGTAGACTTATTATTATCTACCTTAAGGACCTTATAAGGTCCTATGTATTTGGGGACGAGTTTTTGTGCTCATCATTTAGGCATACTTAAGTTTGCCATGGATAAGTAGACAAGATCGTCTACTTTATATATAGGAGGTTCTCTCCTATGCCTATTGGCGAAGTGCATCTGTTCAACATGCTTTTTGATTATAGCATCATGGGCAGCTATAAGGTTCCACTTCGCTTGTTCAGTGAATTGTTGAATACCTCAGTATTTCAAGGTCATAGTCATATTGATTGAAATATGGGGCATATACCCATATATTAATTTGAATGATGCGAATCCTGTAGTAGCACTAGTGCAACTATTGATGGCAATTTCTACCATTGGGCATTTCTCGGCCAAATCCTTTTGGTCGTCTTTGACCACTGCTCGTAGTATTTGAGCAATTGAACAATTAGCTCATTCTGTAGCACCATCTGTTTGAGGCTGAAATGCTGTTGACATCAACAGCTTGGTGCCTAGGAGTCGGTGTAACTCCTTCCAAAATATCAAAGTAAACTTCGAGTCTCTATCGGATACGATAGATGTTGGTAGTCCATGTATGCAGATTACCTCTTGGAGGTAGATCCATGCTACCTCCTTGGCTGTTACAGTGGTCTTTGTTGGGACCAAGTGTGTCTGAGATGTCAGAGAATCTATTATGACTAGTAAATAGTCATACCCATTGGACATGGGTAATGGTCCAACGAAATCCATACCGATGGATTCCCAAGGTTATTTGGGAATTGGTAATGTGTGTAGAAGCCCAGTCGACCTCTGATTGCTAGACTTAATTGTCTGGCATTTTCCGCAGGAGCTGCAGAATGCCTCTACATTGGCTGTCATTGACTGCCACCAGAAGGACCCTTGAATATATTTCAAGGTTTTGAAAGGACCAAAATGACCTATTGTTTGGTGGGCTTGGTCGATCAGGACTTCGCTGATCTTCCTTCCCCTCCAAAGAGTGTTCCTCTGGACACATACAACTGAACGACCAAGGCTGTTCTTAGACCAAAGGAGCTCATCCTTTAGGGCAAAGCGCAGATGTGCTTTCACCTCCAGGAGTACTCTTGCACAGAGAGTATCATTGGTATATGCAGGTATAAATACTTGCCGTAGGTCGATATCTGTTTCGACCTTTGTTTTGAGCAGCACACTGTCAGCACCAGACTCTATAGTGAAGACATCATCACTGTCCTCCAGTTCAGGAAGCGTGGTTGCTTCTGGTGTTGATGAACTCGGGTTCATCGCATTGGCTTCCAGGATCCTGTCTTCCTGGATTTCCTGGAGTCGCTGTGACCTTCTCATGGCATACGTGCAGCCCTGTACCACACATTCTATTGGGAGTGTATCTCCCTCTGGATTGAGTTTTCGATCCATATTGATGAAGTCTTGTTTGTTGCATTGATTGGTTAACAGATCAAATTCATGGTAGCATGATAGTGCATCTGCTACCCGATTGCGTTCCCCAGGAACATGTAATGTCTCGTAGTTAAAACGAGACAGGAACTGCATCCATCACACTTGTCGTGGTGATAGTTGTGGTGCAGTCTGAAAATAAGACAGACCAGCATTGTCTGTCATGAGGACGAACTTTCGTCCTAACTGTTTGTCTTGCCATTTGGCGAGAGCCTTGACAGCTGCAAGAGTTTCTTGCTCAGGCACAGTATAGTTATGCTGTGCCATATTGAATTTCCTGGATAGGAAACCAGCTGGGTGACAGGTTTCCCAGTCTTTGCCTTGGCCGTACATGGCACCAATGCCTGACTGACATCTGTCAGTAATAACCCATATGGGTTCCTCCAGTTCAGGATTGATCGGCTTAAGTATAGGTGATCTACATGTCAGCAGCTTTATCTGCTGGAAACACTTCTCATAAAGAGGAGTCCACAGGAACTTCCTGTTATTTCAGGTAGCGGCCAAAAGTGGTGTACTGTATGCTGATATATCTGGCATGAACTGTGCCAGATACTGGACTAAGCCCAGAAATTATTGGACATCTTTATAAGTCCTGGGAGTGTGCCATTCACGGACCACTCACATTTTATCCATGTCAGTGTTAAGCTCTGTGCAGAACTAAGGTTAAGATACATCGAAGATGTACGAATGGGACTTGGCTTCAGCTTTGATGCTGCACCACTATTACAAGTCGTATCCTGATTTCAAGTCGGTCGGGACCGAGAGGGTTGGACGGTAGAGGTCAAGACAGAGTTTGTCGGAGATGTCGGAGACGTCAAGACCAAGGGTCAAGACTGTAACGTGGTAAAACTATGTCGAACCAGAGGTCGGTCGGAGGGTGTCGGAGGGAAAGTCTGAGACGAAGTCAAAGACAGTGAACGAGAATATAACAGAGGGTAAACTAAGTTGATTTCCGGATAGAGAACTACCTAAGAATATACCTGTACTTATATACTATAGACAGGAGTTAACTTAAAGGAGGTAATAGATATAATGGATAGGTCAGGGAAGGGTCGGAAAGCAGGGTAGATTAGAAGGGGTAATAACGAGGGGTAAACAGGCATGAATAGGGGGATCGGATAGTGTCAGGGGACGCCTCCAGATTTCCGCCCAGAACCTTTCCGTCCGGAACTATCCCTCGTGTCAAGCACCCTCTGGAAGCGATTCCGCGCGGGATTCACCCTCAGCACATTTGACGACTCCTGTGGCCGGAGAGTGGGAGGTTTGGTTGGAGACAGTGGGCGTCTGGTGGAGGGTATATGCGCATGTAGTCATAGCACACGAGTGATGGGTTGTTTAGCGCCGGTCGGCAATCGGGATCGTTCCGTTGTTTCTCCGTTCGTTTCCGTTTCCTTTGTTTTCCTTTTCATTGGTTCGTTCCCCTTTCCTTATTGTTCCCGAGTTCATCAGATCATTGTTCGTTTTCCTTTCGGGTTAGTTTCCGTTTCCGGACGGTATATAGTGGGCTCACTCTGGCAGAGGCAATCCAAGTCTTTCTCTTTGGATTTCCCCTCTGCTAGGTGAGATTCCCGTTGCGTGTATCTATTTCGTTCACTTATGTATCTTTGGATTTCCCCTCTGCTAGCTCTGCGTGACGTCCGCTCGGCTTCGAGGGTTGCCCTTACAGTATGGATGTACCCAAAATGGAGAGAAATAGGCTACCCAAAGACAGTGTCACAAAGGTCCCATGATGTCCCAATGCACAGTGACATTATGCCATGTGCATAGAAGGCCTTCCTCTGCCATATGTCTCCATTCCCCTCAGCATCTAAATTGACTTTGTTATGTGTCTTACAGGCATCCAGGAAGCTTACATCAATGTCCATGATGTCCATCTTGTTGTGCCACAGCACTTTTTCATCCTCCTCAAAGCACAGTTTAGTGAAGCACCTACAGAGACAGAAGCTTTCATATCTCTGTATGATGCTTAATGAGCATCCCCTCATATTGGATGGATTGAGTTGCAAGGTCCACATCTCGCTCGATGAAGCCACCCTCCGTGGTAAGTCTGTTGTGCTTTTCATCAGCAGATCTCACCATTTCACAGGCATCCAGTACCCTTCAAAGACATACAGTCAAAGGAGTTCAGGCTGGGGACTGCTGAGGTATATTAAGTAAGAAATTACTATTCAAAGTGTCTTCCTCGACAAAATGACTCATGAGTCATTTGAAACAGAAACCTTGCAGCATGGTAAGTAGTGTAGTGGTTCTGACTTGAATTCAGATTGTTCCTGGCCAAGTGATGTCATAACATGCATTCTATCCTCTAAGCATATTTATCAGCTTGTGTTCCTATGACCATCAAGGGAGCTTCCAATCTATAATCATCTTCCAGATTATTGTTCAAAGATTATATATAAATAGGTTCATACAGGAATAGCTAAGAGTGAGAATAAATTTCACAAGCCTTGTAACTGATACATAATGTTTCCTATCTTTTCATCCAGAAGATAAATAAAATAATAGAAGTCTTTCTGCTGAGTTGGGGTATTGGATGCCTATCATCACAATATTATAAACAATGTCATATTCCTTAGAAAAATCACATACCATATTCAAAGAATGATATCAAGGCCGTTCATGGGTTTCCTGATCCTGAAATGCCCAGAACACTTTCCACTGGGTTTATTGCCCAAGGGAATTCCTCTGCTGTGATATGGACCTCAGTATTAATATCAGCAATGGGTGCAGTATCTCCTTCAAGTCCTGCCATATCAATTTCTGTTTCCAAGTCATATTCTATCCCAGAATTTCCAAATTCTTCAATAAGAGTTTTGTGTATGCGCTGAAGCCTTCCTTGGAGACCAGAAGTTGATGCTATGTGGATTGAGGGAACAGTTTGAACTCTTGTGTTGAACCTGCGAAGCTGAAGTATGAATCGGCAGATAAGAATTCCTGATACACTATATAGTTGATTAGTGGTGCCTGGAGGGAATACATCAAAAAGTGTGACTGACACATTTTCAAGTCCAGTATCAAGCCCAACAAGGAATGACTAAATTGGTGATATGTGATTATATAGGACCAAAACTACCTTACTTACATTTAGAACATTATCTGAGATACTAATCTCTAGGGTCCATATAAATATTATACTGATTTGTATGATGATTATAGACATTCTCATGGATAGCTTGTGGTAGCTTACAAAAATCGAACAACACCTATAAGTAATATATTAGTTTTTGTTGTTACCATTGATCCCTCTTCATTCACCTTGCTGTAGGAAGATTACAGTTAAAGATTGCCTGGGACCAAACATGTTTTGCAGCTGTTTGCTGGATGACCATGCAAAATATGCTGTAATTGCCATGACTGTGCCATCAAATATCAGGGTAGTAACAAATGATGCAGAACCTGGAGAACACTATCAGTATCAGTGGTTGCAGTATAGTGGTGGTTTGCTACTTCTAATTGTATGTTAATACTTTATCTCAGCTTGCTGAATTGCAGAACCTACAGAGTGTGGTATGTTCTTGGAAGATTTATAGGATTAGCAAAATATAGCACAGACTCGCTCTAGAGATTCAATGTTGGTGTGGGTCTAGCACTTGGAAACAAGAAAACATACAATATCAAGCCCATTATACAACACAGTGATCAGACCTAAGCCAGCTGCTATAAATGAGTTCCCTCCTGAAACAGCATATGCTCTTCCTATTAGCAAAGCTGAATGTGGTATATTAGACTTTGAAAACAAATCCCAACCATTGTGACATACCTTGGATGGCAGTTGCAGCTCCAACTTGGAGAATAGTGACTAACACTAATAGGATTTCTGACATCCTGATTCCAAATATTCTTTAATTTGTCATTCTCACTATTCAATGACTACATTCACCTACTAAAAGGAGATTATTTTATGCTCTATGAAATTAAAGACTTAAGATGAAAATAACATACCTTTTGGGAGAAAATTCCTTCATAATTTAGAATCTCAATGGACCATCCAATGCTTATTAGTGACACAATGCAGTATCTTGCTAGAATGTATAGGATTGAACCCAGGCCAAACTTTGTCCTCCATATGAGAGTGATTTCATCTTCTAATGTTAGAAGGGTATCATAGACTATTAAAGCTTCGAATATTTATAAGATTTGTGATATATATTTGGAATATAGTAAGGAATTACCCAGTGCAGCCATATTAGCATAGCTGGCTACTCTCCTACAATGAGTATTGTCAGGAGTATGAATGTGAGAAGGGATTCACACAGACATACGTATAGAAGTATTCCTGTGTCAATTCAATGATAGATATAGTGTCCATAGGAGGTGGATGATGCAAGATAAATAATGAGACTACTACCCAGACTCCCTGCTCTCTTATACTTATCTGAATCCCACAAATTTATTTGTCCTCATATTGACAGAAGATTTCCGGTGAATTAGATACAATAGAGGCTGAGAAAGCTCAAAATAGCATCTCCGTTCCTTGAGCATCATGTGTTTCTTTCAATTGTGCTGTTATTTAATCAGGGCAGAAACAGTTTTAGTGAGGAAGTGTATGTGCTATGTAGTCCGAGCTAATACTACTGCACCTTATGATTCTCAGGTCATCAGACTTTAGGACTGATTTCTAAAATAATAGATGAAAGCGAAAAACTGTTGACTCAGTACATCATGTTTCGGAGATATAGTGCCTGCTGTGCCCCTAAAGATGAAGGGCCCGGAGCACGTGTTGTTTTATCCGGAAAACCCTTCAAGTGCGGCCAAGAGGTTTAAAGTTCAGATCGAAGTGATACTCATGGATATATGCATCACAGAACCTGAAAAGATCCTTCCATCACCATGTACCATCAATCTCAAACTTGGATTGCACAAGTTGCAGGGCTCGCACCCTTACTATAGCACATAGCTCATCATGTTTCAAGATATCCAGCCGGCTAGATTGAATCATAGAATTCACTGGCAGTGAATGCTCTGCATTCGATGGTCATAATTCAGTAAACCTAACACTATAGGTCCGGCTAACAAAAGACCGAAAGCCAGTGGCAATCACGATATGGTACAATTACAATATGACTAGCACCTGTGTACATGTTTGCTCTGCAATAAATTTCGAAGTACAATTCAAAAACTTATCAATATATATGTACTTCTGATATCGGATCAGGAAAGAAAATAAAAATGAATGGACTATGAGCGCCAATAATAGAGGTCGGAGCTTGGCGTGGAGCTGCCGGTAGGAGCCTCGAAAGCGTAATTTGGTTGTACAGGCAGTCACTAGTTCTCAGACGGAATCTGGATAACTTGGTGTATAACAGCAACACACAGTAATTCTAAAGTCGATTAAACGAGCTTAATGGGTTGAGGAGAAGTACGCTATCTTAAGCATGTTCGGTGAATTGTCTATTGAGCTTGCGGATACTGCAATTTAATTGTGAGGTTGAGCCTCAGCTCAATTAAATATCCAAGTGATCTTCGAATAGATTCTTACAAGAGACGAAGAACATTGGATGATTCCAGGTCCTGCTCCACTGCGAATCTGCAAGCAGGAGGATCGACGACGAAAGTGAAGGACTATCATCACGATGGTGGGAGGAATACGAAGCGAAAATGCACCACATATCTATAATATACAAGGTAACGAAATAGAGCGGGGTGAACCTTTAAGATAACGAAGTGCGCAGGGTGAATCTGACTTTAGAAGGTTTAAGAAACCTACATGTCTGCGAAGCAATAAAGTATTATAATGTCGTCAAGCTGGTCCATCCTCTGTAGCCTCAGGCTTCTCCAAAACACCACGCTTTCATTTCTTAAAAGAGGGGTTAATCCGATGACGCAGTTGTGCAGATGTGGGCAGACGCCGAGCCGGGGTAGGGAATACAATGTGTTCGCGTGGTCATTTGACTCTGACCACCGCTCTGAAATTTGTCATAATATAAATCGTATCTTTCATATCGCGTTTCAAGTCGTTGATACAATTTATAACGTTGTCGAGACTACAGAGCAAAAAGCAGGTCCCGAGGTCTTGCACGTAACAGAGCCATTCCGGAGTATACAATAAGCACCGTACGTCCTTCAAATCTAACTATCCGTGATTTGTGCATGCCTGCTGCGATACCATGAGACGATGGTTAAGTCCTGCAGGGTTCTTTTCTTCGACGCAGTGGCTGAATTTGGCAAAACCGGAGACAATGGCGGAGTGCCAACAGCGTATAGGTGGGAGACATGTATCTCCACGTCGTATGGGTGATTGAAGAAGCTCTTCTATGTTTGGATCAGAGAATATACGATACCAACGCAGAACGACGCTCACCGTTCTCGTTGAGTGAGGTTGCGCCGGAAGACCTGGGTACAGGAGCTATTTTGAGCACTGAGGTAAATGAAGGACAGGAAAGCTGAGTGCTGCGTACCGCTGTTTTGAGACTACAAGCCATATTAATATTTCCTAACGGTAGAAGGTGTTGTCTAGGTGGGTTGAAGATGCGCAGACGACATGGATATGATCGGAATGATCGGAACAGCAAGGAGATTGGAGGCAGGAGCGGTACCAATGAGTCAGCAATTTAGATCTGAAGAACTGCGATGATCAGTATATGAAAAGATATGGAAACTATAATAAACACACCTTGAGAGCACCGTTGCACCTTGAAGTTGCGACCCGGTTGAGGCCGCGATTACGCGACTAAATGGAGGTCTCTAGATGGATTGGCATGGGCGGATATGGGTAAGACAAGGACGATAGAGATGCCTCTTCTGCTGAACGGATTAGGGCAGTGGGGACGGCAGTGGATGGGAGGGCGCACGATGCACTGGTGTGATGACCGGCGTCGCTAGCACAGCCACGCCCCGTTCAAACTCGCTCCACCGTCTGCGCGCGCGCTTCTCCCTCGAAGCACAACCTGCTTCGAGCTTTCACGGCAGTAGATGGGAGGTGGAAGAGCGCACGATGCGCCGGTGTGATGTCGTGACTAGCACAGCCACGCCCCGTCCAAAATCATTACACCGCCAGGAATATAAGAGAGGTAAAAATTGTTGAACTGGACTGAGGGTTAGGGTGGCAATGATTGATGATATATTACCTTATGTCGAGCGTCTATGACAACATGACTGTGAGTTCGCTATATTTTATTGTGGTTGATTTAACTAACCGGCAGCAGGTTCTTTAGTAGATTTCAATACACCTCATTTCGATGTTAGTCTCTCAAGCTCACCGTCTTCCGTAAACGTTGGTTACGGAATTGTCTGTGTCCCTTTATCAAACGCCGCTGATTCGACCCCATATTATCTTCTGAGTAACATTCACGAACTTTGTGCAAGTATGCTATACTTGCTGTGAATTTTTTCCATTAGAGAATATAGTATATCTACTAATATCGACGCTTGTTCAAGAGAACCTTGCACTGATCAGTACGCTTATCAAACCTTCTGCATCCCGAGTCGAGCATAGATTGAGCACATTTCGTCGATAATGAATTATACGCAGCACGGTGCGTTTCACTGGGAGATTCTGAGGTAATGATTTGGAGAGAGGCGAAGAACGTCGAGTTTGGAACGCACCTTGGAATACACGACTGGGAGATTTGATTGGGTCAAGGTACTGTCGAGGAACTCGAGGACCTGTTAATACGAAGGCATAAAAATAATAGAAACGGCGACATACCTTCTAAAGACAGGCTCATCAGTAAACTGGGTGCAGTGTTCCCGCGTGTCCGAGCCGATCCAGCGCTGTCTAGGGCGTCTGAAACGCCCCAAATGAATAGACAGTGTTCCCGGATCACTCAGGATCGGCCGAGACACGAAACCGAGTTTACTGATGCTCGCAGAGTAGGGAGGGGACGAGCGCCTGTTGTCAGGACATAGCCACCTTCGTTCCATCCATCACCTGGACCCTCGAAAGTGACGAGCGATTCGACTCCCCAAGTCGATCCGTATTCTTAATCGGTCTTATATTCGGTCCTGCCACAAGCTTAATGTAGATCTCTCGGGGGATTGAACGTATCAGAAGCGCAGGCTTTTCATGGTGTAGATCGGCGACCCTCGTAACCTTGATTCTCAAACGAAAAACATCTAGACGACTTGCATGGTCCGACTTTCCTTGGCTGTTCTGTGAATAAGGGTTGCGGTCGAGTTCTCAAAATCGCAAGACTGCATCTTCAATGTTCGACCGATTAATACCACGTCGTAGTTTTGGTGATTATCATGACCAGGTTTATTTGTACTGCCATTAGAATATATGGTAATATGAAATATCCGTTTAAGTATAAGTATATATCATTTGCCGTCCTTGGTGGATAAGCCAGTGGCCTTAGTCGAATATTTGCAGCCCAAATTCATCAACACCATATCAAGTGGCAGTCTCCGTGACTATCGGGAGCAAGTTGAGTCTTTTCCTCGCAATGTTTTGATTTATTGATATTCGAATAGATAGTGATATGATTTGGTAATGCTGTGTATTAACTACCTTGGTACGTCTTCTTTATTTCTTATTCATTTTACCCCAGATTCTAACTCTCTGTCGTTTACAGTTCTCATTTTATTTATATTGACTCAGAATCCCCAGAAACTATATAATTTCAGAAAGGTCGATGCATATCGAGCTTTGCAATGGTCGCGCTGTCTAGGAAGTCTGCGATACGATGAATAGAAGGTGTCAATACGAAGGTATGGATATACCCGAAATGGAGAGAAATAGGCTACGCAAAGACAGCGTCGCCAAGATCACACGATATTCCAATGCGCAGCGACGTTGTGCCGTGTGCATAGAAGACCTTCCTCCGCCGTACGTCCCCATTCTTCTCATCTAATTCGACACTGTTATGTATCATTACAGGCATCCAGGCAACTTATATCAACGTCCATGACATCCATCTCGTCGTGCCACAGTTCTTTTTCATCCTCCTCAAGGCACAGTTTAGTGAAGCAACTACAGAGACAGACACTTTCATATCTCTGTACGATGCTTAACGAGCATCTCCTCGTATAGGATGGATTGAGTCGCAAGGTCCGCATCTCGCTTGACGAATCCACCCTCCGTGGT
This sequence comes from Sphaerobolus stellatus SS14, assembly GCA_000827215.1. Lineage (NCBI taxonomy): Eukaryota > Fungi > Basidiomycota > Agaricomycetes > Geastrales > Sphaerobolaceae > Sphaerobolus > Sphaerobolus stellatus. The sequence goes on along the minus strand of KN837218.1, from coordinate 338,487 downwards.
AAGTCGTTTGCGCTTTTCATCGGTGAATCTCACCATTTCACAGGTTCCAAACCACCCAGAAAGGATTGAAGCTTGCTATAGCCTCTTCTTAATATCCTATTGAATCATTTCCACAATACCAAGTTCAAGTCTCAAGGATGGAAGGCTGATATTGGACATGTCAAATGCATGCTAAATGTCCAAATTCACTTGAGACTATTCCGCTGTATTTTTCCTCATCTGGAACGAATACTAGGGTAGGACATTAACTCAGGTATGTACACAATTTTCATCATTGTCCTAAACAGTTGATCCATCCATTAGTTCGCCCAGTGGCCGCTGCCTCAGAGAACTTGAGTCTTCTCCTGAATGCTCCTTGTGGACTCTTTGTAATTCATAAGGTAATCCTGCATTCATTGCATGTTGTCTTCTACATTCTCACACATATTGACTATGGAATATTTATTTGACGGAAGTCATACACCAAATATACACACTACTCATCTCACAATCTGCTTGATTTAAGAGGATTAGAGTTGGAGGATTTGATCAACAAGGTTAGGATGAATTGAATTCATTGTACTATGTGAGCACATTATCTTTTATTGCATCTTGTTTTACTCAATGAGATCATATATCAGATGTCATTTGTTAGATTTTTACAATACATGTCCATCAGTGCATGATTACACATGCCCATGGCACCACCCTCTACCAGCTTGTCTAGCCCTTATGAGGCTGCTCTCAACACACTTCACCAGGATGTGAATGCTGAACTTGATTGTCTGCTTTCACATGGTAGCTATCCCCATGTATGCTATATCCCTCCATGTGCTGAATACTCCATATCTCATGCCTGTCATGAAATTCTGCAGTGCCTCTAAACTTCCCCCACCAGATCATTCTACTGTCATCCGCCTTTCAATGCCTGCCATAAATAGTGGCCCCGAGATATTCATCCATCTAGTACCTTCGAAAACATACACTCAAAGGAGTTCAGGCTGGGGACTGTCAAGATGTATTAAGTAAGAAATTACTATTCTATCTCTTATGTAACCAATTATCATTCACTTCTCAGTTGGAAATTGGATCTCATGGAAAATCTCTGAATGTGAAGTTGTTCCGTTTGATGCTGATTCACTAATTCACAGACTTAGTCTTTGGCTGGCAGCATAATTCCAAACTTCAAAGTGTCTTCTCAACAAAAAGACTCTTGAGTTGTTTGAAATAGAACCTTTACAACACAATAAGTAGTGTAGTGGTTCTGACTTGAATTCAGATTATTTCTGGCTGAGTGGCATCATAACATGCACCCTATCACCTTGACATATTTATCAACTTGTGTCCCTATGACTGTCAAGGGAACTTCCAATCCATAATTATCTTCCAGATACTTGTTCAAAGACTATATATAAATAGCTTCATACAGGAATAGTTAAGAGTGGGAATAAATTTCACAAGCCTTGTAACTGCTATATAATATGTTTCCAATCTCTTCATCAAGAAGAAGAATAAAATAATAGAGGGCTTGGTGCTGAGTTGGGGAATCAGATGCCTATGATCACAATATTATAAACAGTGTCATATTTGCTAGAAACATCACATACCATATTCAAAGAATGATATCAAGGCTATTCATGGGTTTCCTGATCCTGAAGTGCCTGGAGGACTTTCCACTGGGTTTATTGCCCAAGGGAATTCATCTGCTGTGATATGGACCTCAGTATCAATACCAGCAATGGGTGCAGTGTCTCCTTCAAGTTCTGCCATGCCATTTTCTGTTTCCAAGTCATATTCTATTCCAGAATTTCCAAATTCTTCAATAAGAGTTTCATGTATGTGCTGAAGCCTTCCTCGGATACCAGGAGTTGATGCTATGTGGACTGAGGGAACAGTTTTAACTCTTGTGTTGAACTTGCGAAGCTGAAGTATGAATTGGCAGATAAGAATTCCTGATACACTATATAGTTGATTAGTGGTAGCCTAGATGTAATACATCAAAAAGTGTGACTAACACATTTTCAAGTCCACTATCAAGCCCAACAAGGAATGGCTATATTGGTGGTATGTGGTTATATAGAATCAAAATTACCTCACTTACATTCAAGACCTAATAAATGGGTATAAAAGTATTTATTTCAATTTTTGCATCCATCACTAACCTTATTTGATATAGAACCTTCTAGGGACCATATCAATATTATACTGAGTATGATGGTTATAAAGATTCTCAGAGATAACTTGGGATAGCTCACAAAAATCGAATAAGACCTATAAGTAATATATTAGTCTTTAATGTTATTACCAATCTCTCTGAATTCACCTTGCTGCAGAAAGATTACAGTTAAAGATTTCCTGGTGCCAAACATGTTTTGCAGCTGTTTGCTGGATGTCCATGCAAAATATGCTGTAATTGCCATGACTGTGCCATCTAATATCAGGGCAGTAACAGACACTGCAGAATCTGGTAAATGCTATCAGTATCAGTGGTTTCATTATAGCAGTTGTAATTTGCTACTTCTATTTTTATATTAATACTTCATCTCAGCTTGCATAATTGCAGAACTTACAGAGTGTAGGATACACTTGGAGGATTAAGAGGACTAGTTGAAAATAGTACAGTGTGGCTCTAGAGATTCAATATTAGGGCAGGTCTAGCACTTGGAAACAAGAAAACATACAATGGTAAGCCCATTATACAACACAATGATCAGAGCTAAGCCAGCTGCTATAAATGAGTTCCTTCCTGAAACAGCATATGCTCTTCCTATTAGCAAAGCTGAGTGAGGTATATTAGACTTTGAAAACAAATGCCAACCATTGTGACATACCATGGATGGCAGTTGCAGCTCCAACTTGGAGAATAGTGATTAACACTTCAAGGATTTCTAACATCCTGATTCCAAATATTGTTGATTTGTCATTCTCACTATTCAATGACTAAATTCACCTACTAAAAGGAGATTATTTTATGCTCTATGAAATTAAAGACTTGAGATGAAAATGGCATACCTTTATGGAGAGAATTCCTTCATAATTTAGAATGTCAATGGACCATTCAATGCTTATTTGTGACACAATGCAGTATCGTGCTAGAATGTATAGGATTGAACCCAGGCCAAACTTTTTCCTCCATATGAGAGCGACTTCATCTTCTAATGTTAGAAGGGTATCATAGACTATCAAAGCTTTGAATATTTATAAGATTTGTGATACATATTTGGAATATAGTAAGGAAATACCTAGTGCAGCCATATCAGCATAGCTGCCTACTCTCCTACAATGAGTATCATCAAGAGCATGAATGTGAGAAGGGATTCACACAGACATACGTGTAAAAGTATTCCTGTTTCAGTTCAGTGATAGATATAATGTCCATAGGAGGTGGATGATGCAGGATAGAGGATGATGCAGGATAGATAATGAGACTGTTACCCAGACTCCCTGCTCTCTTATACTTATCTGAATCTCACAAACTTATTTGTCCTCGTATTACTAAAAGATCTCTGGTAAATTAAATACAATAGAGGCTGAGAAAGCTCAAGATAGCACCTTCGTTCCTTGAGCATCATGTGTTTCTTTCAATTATGCTGTTATTTGATCGGGGCAGAAACAGTTTTAGTGAGGAAGTGTATGTGCTATGTAGTCCGAGCTAATACTACTGAGCCTTATAATTCTCAGGGCATCAGACTTTAGGACTGATTTCTAAAATAATAATTGAAAGCGAAGAACTGTTGACTCAGTACATCATGTTTCGGAGATATAGTGCCTACTGTGCCTCTAAAGATGAAGGGCCCGGAGGATGCGCTGTTTTATCCGGAAAACCCTTCAAGTGTGTCCAAGAGGTTTAAAGTTTTGATCGAAGTGATACTCATTGATATATGCATCACAGAACCTGAAAAGGTCCTTCCATCACACAAGTTGCAAGGCTCACACCCTTACTATAGCATATAGCTCATCATGTTTCAAGATATACAACCGGCTACGCTGAATCATAGAATACACTGGCAGTGAATGCTCTGCATTCGATGATCATAATTCAGTAAACCTAACGCTATAGGTCCGGCTAACAAAAGGCCGAAAGCCAGTGGCAATCACGACATGATACAATTACAATACGAATAGTACCTGTGTACAGGTTGCCTCTGCAATAAATGCGAAGTACAATTCAACATTCTATCAATATATATGTGCTTCTGATATCGGATGAGGAAAGAAAAAAGAAAGAAAACGAATGGACTATGAGCGCCAATAATAGAAATCGGAGCTTGGCGTAGAGCTGCTAGCAGGAGCCTCGAAAGCGTAATTTGGCTGTACATGCAGTCACTTGTTCTCGGATGGGTCTAGATGATTTAGTGTATGACAGCAACACACAGTAATTCTGAAGTCGATTAAACGAGCTTAATGGGTTGAGGAGAGGTACGCTATCTTAAGCATGTTCAGTGAATTGACTATTGAGCTTGCGGATACTGCAATTTAATTGTGAGGTTGAGTCTCAGTTCGATCAAATATCCAAGTGGTCTTCGGATAGATTTTTACAAGAGACGAAGAACGTTGATTGATTCCAGGTTCTGCTCCGTTGCGAATCTACAAGGAAGAGGATCGACGACGGAAGTGAAGGACTATCATTACGATGGTGGGAGGAATACGAATAGAAAATGCACCATATATCTATAATATACAAGATAACGAAATACAGCGGGGTGAACCTTTAAGATAACGAAGTGCGCAGGGTGAATCCGACTTTAGAAGTTCAAGAAACCTACATGTCTGCGAATCAATAAAGTAATATAATGTCGTCGAGCTGGCTCATCCTCTGTAGCCTCAGGCTTCTCTAAATACCACGCTTTCATTTCGTAAAAGAGGGGGTTAATCCGATGACGCAGCTGTGCAGATGTGGGCAGACGCCGAGCCGGGGTAAGGAATATAATGTGTTCGCGTGCTCATTCGACTCTGACCACCGCTCTGAAATTTATCGTAATATAAATCGCATCTTTCATATCGCGTTTCGAGTTGTTAATACAATTTATAACGTTTGTTGTCGAGACTACAGAGCAAAAAGCAGGTCCCGAGGTCATGCACGGTACAGAGCCATCTCGGAGTACACAATACGCACTGTACGTCCTTCAAATTTCACCATCCGTGATTTGTACATGCCCGCTGAGATACCATGAGACGACGGCTAAGTTCTGCAGGGTTCTTTCCTTCGACGTAGTGGCTGAATATGGCAAAATCGGGGACAATGACGGAGTGCCAGCAGTGCGAACAGCGATAGGTGGGAGATATGTATCTCGCATTTTACACATCGCATGGGTGATTGAAGAAGCTCTTCTATGTTTGGATAAGAAAATATACGATACCAACGCAGAACGACGCTCACCGTTTCTCCTTGAGTGAGGTTGCGCCGAAAGACCTGGGTACAGGAGCTATTTTGAGCACTGAGGCTGAGGCAAAAGAAGGACAGGAGAGCTGAGCACTGCGTATCGCTGTTTCTACACAACAAGCCATATCAATATTTCCTAACGGTAGAAGGTGTTGTCTGGGTGGGTTGGGAAAGCGCAGACGATGACATGGATATGATCGGAATGATCGGAACAGCAAGGGAATTGAAGGCAGGAGCGGTAACATGAAGTCAGCATTTTAGATCTGAAGAACTGCGATGGTCAGTACATGAAAAGATAAGGAAACTGTAATAAACACACCTTAAGTGCACCGTTGCACCTTGAAGTTGTGACCCGGTTGAGGCCGCGATTGCGCGACTAAATGGAGGTCTCTAGATCGATTGGCTTGCGTGGATATGGGTAAGACAAGGACGAATAGAGATGTCACTCCTGCTGGACGGATTCGAGCAGTGGGGACGGCAGTGGATGGGCGCACGACGCACCGGTGTGGCGAAATTACTAGCACAGCCACGTCTCGTCCAAACTCGATCCACTGTCTCGCAACAGGCCTCCGCCCACACCCTGGGAGCCGAGTCGTTACAACCAAGTACAACTGTGACTGTCTTTGGAGTCGCGCTCAAGAGCCCTCGGAACTGACGAGCGCGATACCATGCTTCGCTGTTGATCTTTTTCATACCTTTTCATACATCTTCCAGATCATTCCCATGTTAACGTCGTACGAGTCGTGACAAGTACATGAGTGTTGTAACCCTCTTTGGTAAATCCTTTGCTCTTTTCCTGGCCCATCCGTCTCACTCTTTCGTAGAATTGAACCTATTGTCAAAGGATAAAAGCTGGTTGCGACATCTTCACCATCCCTTCCGATCTGACATTCACAAAACTGGGATGAATTTAGCGCGTTCAAGTTCTCTCGAGTAATACGGGACATTCTGCGTCGGTAATATCAACGGTTTGAAGGGCTATCATAACTCACCTTCATCAAAGACCCAAGGTATGCTTAAAGAGCTCTCGACTATCCGATTCCAGTGATCATTGACCGATCGTTATCCTCCAGTAATCAGTTCATCTAGTGGACGCTGCAGCACTGCCTACTTCCTACTCTGCACCTCCAAGGTCCTGTGCTCACATCGTTCACGTACATGAGAAGTTATGGCTCTAGGAACATACGTGCTCTGTTCACGGTCGACATGCTTAAGGACCCTAGTAAGGCCATCAGGAATATAAGAGAGGTAAAAGTTTTTGAACTGGGCTGAGGCGGCTAGAGAGTTGCTGGACTGGGTTGAGGCGGCAATGATTATAATGATATACTACCTTATGTCGAGCGTCCATAACAACATGACGGTGTGAGCTCGTTATATTTTATTGTGGTTGATTTTCCTAACCGGCAGCAGGTTCTTTAGTAGATTACAATACACCTCATTTCGATGTTAATCTCTCAAGCTCACCGTCTTCCGTAAACGTTGGTTACGGAATTGTCCGGGTCCCTTTATCAAACGCGGCCTATTCGACCCTATACTATCTTCTGAGTAACATTATCGAACTTGATGTAAATATACTATACCTACTGTGAATTCTTTCTATTAGAGAATATAGCATGTCCGCTACTATCGACGCTTGCTCAAGGGAACCTCGCACTGACCATTACGCTTATCAAACCTTCTGTGTCCCGAGTCGAGCGAAGATTCAGCACATTTCATCGATAATGAATTATACGCCGCATGGTGCCTTTCACTGGGAGATTCTGAGGCAATGATTTGAAGAGAGGCGAAGAACGTCGAGCTTGGAATACACCTTGGAATACACGACCGGAAGATTTGATTGGACCAAGGTACTGTCGAGGAACTCGAGGACCTGTTAATACGAAGGCATAAACATAATCGAAATTGCGACATACTTTCTAAAGACAGACTCGCAGAGTAGGGAGGGGACGAGCGCCTGTTGTCAGGACATAGCTACCTTCGTTCCATTCCCATCACCTGGACCCTCGAAAGTGACGAGCAACTCGACTCCCTCAAGTCTATCTTGCCATCCGTATTCTTAATCAGTCCTATATTCGGTTCTGGCACAAGTTCAGTGTAGATCTCTCGGGGGATTGAACGTATCAAAAGCGCGAGGCTTTTCATGGTGTAGATCGGCGACCCTCGTAACCACGATTCTCAAACGAAAAATGTCTAGACGACTTGCACGGTTCAATTTATCTTGGGTGTTCTGTGAACAAGTGTCACCGTCGAGTTCTCAAGATCGCAAGACTGCATCTTCAATGTTCGCCCGGTTAATACCACGTCGTAGTTCCGGTGATTATCATGACCAGGTTCATTTATACTGCCATTAGAATATATGGTAATATGAAATATTCGTTCAAGTATAAGTATATATCATTTGCCGTCTTTGGTGGATAAGCCAGTGGCCTTAGTCGAATATTTGCAGCCCAAATTCATCAACACCATATCAAGTGGCAGTCTCCATCACGAAACCTGGCAAAGTCTAGGTAGCGCTATGTAGTCTATATACCTGCATAGCGTGTTTAGCGAATCCGCCGTTGCCTACTTGCCCTAGCAGGCTTAGCGACAGCTTTGCCGACATACTTGGCCTGCCGGTCAGCACTAACCGAGTGCTATATACCTCGACACTGAGCTATCTAGTGACCTAGCTCTCTGTAGTGGTGGGTATTTCTCGGTTATTCAGGGGATATGGAAAGAAATAAATGGCATTAACATCCAGACTACATACAGGAGTACATTAACATAAATGAGAATATGTACTACAAGTAATTACTATAGTCTTATTCAAATGAACAGAGCTGGGTTACTGCAAAGATCACGAGTTAACTTGTAATAATTACCTTCAGGTAATGGTAATGGCGTATATCCAAAAACTAACTGCGGCACTTGAGATTAATAAGCTTTCAAAAAAGGAACCGAAGTGCATAATGCACTCAGCTTTATCTCGATATCAACGAAGCACACCGTCCTTGTTGTGACTTCCTGATGATCTCATAAGCCCAATCTTCCGAGTCGAAGCTCAATTGCGTACTAGTAGTAAAGGATATGTTAGTCAAAAGTTGCCAGTAACCCAACAGATTAGAAGTCGAGATGTGACACCAGAGACAATGGGACAAGAGTAAAACTGAACGTCCAGGAAAGTCGCCTGAGATTGCTTGAAGAGTGACTTTCGGAGGTAGCCAGTTCAAGAGTTCCAGAGAGTAGCCAGACTGTTTAAGCATGTCGAAAGGATGTAGCGAAGACATAATAATGGGTGTAGCATGCTTTATGGTTCGAAGTGGAGGAGACAGCGTAGTAGATGGTAATGGTCCACTTAGAAATGAGGGCGGGCAACGCTCAACTGTCGTGTGTTACGCTTACATAAGCAAACTCATAGGACGCCAATGGCAAACTGTGTTCAGCTACTATGCCAGCCCACACACACTCAGAAATATTATTCTAAGTAGCTTAAAAGTTATAATACATTAGGAATATTGATACTATACTATCTACAGAATTATCTATGCTACAGGGTTAAATGCACGTGAGTGAAGCATGAAGACGCGACGTGCGCTATGGGCGCTTAAAGCTTAATTAGCTTCCGGGACTCTCTGGTGAAAGTAGCAACCTACCATCAGCACAGATGAAAATAAATTAAAGGGAGTCATTTAAAATTCATAATACATCAGTCTAGCCAAAATGTTGTAATTGTTTAACATTATTTGCACTCTTAACTACAGAAATTGATTACTGCCGTGTTTGGCTGCTTGTGGATTTAAAAAAAAAGTACAACATTACACTTTTAAAACATATTTATGAATTTTCATCTCCTTTATTGAATATTTTTTCACTTGTGGAAGCTGGAATTTGGGGGACTGTTTCTGAGGCCAGCCCATGCGCGCAAGAGAATTTGTGTCGAAGTTTAAATCTACTATGCTTTGCCCGCCCCCATTAGAAAGACGAAGGCAGCCAGAACTGCACGTGACTTGTTGAAACCTTTGCTTCAGTCTGCCGTGAGATTATGAAGGGAGAGCATAGGGAAAGAGTGTTTAGTGATGCTTAGCGATCCATAGCAGCCCCAGTCCAGGTAGCACTATATAGCAAGTCGAGAAGCTAGGAAGGCAATTAGCCGCCTGTGTCAACTTTCCTGATCTCCGTGACTATCAGGAGCAAGTTGAGTCTTTTCCTCGTAATGTTTTGATTTATTGATATTTGAATAGATAGTGATATGATTTAGTAATGCTGTGTGTATTATCTACCTTGGTACGTCTTCTGTATTTCGGATTCATTTTGCCCCAGATTCTAACTCCCTGC
>KN837218.1:218660-233863 GCA_000827215.1 Sphaerobolus stellatus SS14 | reverse complement strand
CAGAGAATTCTTTGCATTAAAACTTTTTTGGTACTCGTTCCTGAAAGCAACCTGAAGCAGCGGATCTACACTTCTGTTATAATCTAGCGCCACAATGAAGGCTTCGAATACGTAAATCCTGACTTCAGGATGATGTTATGACACACCACTCTATTAATCCTTAAATGTATTTAATTATCGCCTGTTTGCGTTTGCGCGTGCTTCCATCAATGCTCCTCGGAACTGTATATGGACAAAACAAGGCCATGAAATATAAGCAACCGTTTTCGGAATATGCAGAGATAACGGCGCATTATTCTGCTGTTGCCAGTGGGCTCAATCAAGATTCAGAGATGGCGGTGGCGGCAACACAGGCACTGAAGTGGTCATTGAAAGATGGCAGTCCCATTAGGGAAATCCGTGCATCCCGAATCGAGAGTCCGAGCATTGTCATGCTCTCCGAGATTTCATGCTGATTAAAATGAAAACCTCATACGGTGAACTCTACGGCCAACTGAAAAGATATTGGGACTCACTTCGAACAGTGTTGCCACTGTTCAGAATACGTGAAAGTAAAAGTGAAAGTGTCAAAGTGTGGGAAAAGTGACGAAAGTGAGCCGTGCCAAGATAATAGAGCACGAAAGCTGGGATGGACAATAGCGAGCGATGTCCGTGGTCTAACCGTGACGTAGTGTTGCCCACGGCTGGCTAAAATCAGCTGGCTCCTGCGGCTTCCGTCGAGTCGTGTCAAAATGGATCGGCTCAAGCCGTGGGCAACACTACCGTGACGTCACAACCCAGGCGGTGGCCGCTATGTTTTTCTTTTGCTTCCTCGTTTTCGCTCCATCGTTTTCGCTCCAGATCCTTTTTCGTTTCAACTTAATCGATTACTGCATCCGTTGAAACTTTATGTCTCAGTCAGTCTGCCTATATTTCGCACAACGCATGCCAATAATGTTTCCTTTGGGCCTTTCTGACATTCTTCCGCTCGATAGGTATATTATTTCCTGCTCTCTTTCTTCTAGAGGCATTCTTCCGCTTGATAGCCGTAGCATCTTTGCTTTCGCACCCTCCTTGCCGCATACCCTACTGTTTTTATGTAGTTGCACTTTGTTTTAAGTATTTTTGTTTCGTTTTGTATTAGGCTAGCGCCGGCTGATGTACGGCCCTTTTTCCGTTGAACAAAGAGTGTCTGCCTCGCAATATATCTCAATGCTCGCCCATCGTCACCAGGAGGATAATAGAGAGCACCGAAAGTCACTTTGTCCCACGTCCCGTGCTTTGTAGCCCTCACAAACCCCGCGCCTTTTGCTGATGTCGTTGAGACTGTATGTTAACTAGACATGAAGACACGTTTATAGTTCGTTATCACCACGATACCCATTCCGCTTGCGCAAGCAGTTAGTTCTAAGTCCAGGAGGTCTTGCGTTGAAGCCGTCGTCGTTGCTGTACGACATTCTCACTCCGTCCGGCGTTATGGCTTACGCTGCCTTTTAGAGATTCGTCGTACTATTCAAGGTACGTTCTGTACATTCTATTCTATGCTATCATACGCACACCAGCTCTGTCTCGTAGAACCAAATCCAATCCCGTCCTCATCGACCCACCTGGTGTTGGCAAGACCGGCATTCTCGAAGGATTGACCTCACGAATTGTAGCCAAGGAGGTTCCAAAGGTGCTTTTATGTGTGGTGATAGTATGACCCTACTTGCAGTCCCTATTCGACAAGCGTGTATTATCCCTCGATCTAGCGTCTATCGTCGCTAGTACTGGCATCCGTGGACAGTTTGGAGCAAGTTCGAGGCTTTGCTGAAAGATGTTGAGGAAGAAGAGGGGAAGGCTATTTGCTTATTGATGAATTGCGCGAGTAGTTATGCAAGCTCTTATGATATTGTCCTGGTACTGACTAGCGCGACTTTGCAGATACACTCCTCAACCTTGGCAAAGCCGAAGGTAGCGTTGACCCTGGGAGTATGACCAAGCCTGCACCTGCGAGAGGATTTTAACTGGTCGGTGCTACACGTGTGTCCAAGCTCGATGAATATCTACTTCCTGGCTGACTCTGTTGACAGTTGACGAGTACCGCAAGCACGTGGAGAAGGACGCTAATTCTAATAATAATAAAATTTATTAAGAGGACAGGCTGCGCTGGAGCGTCGTTTCCAGCCTGTTATCATCGACGAACCTACGATTGAGAACACCATATCCATTCTGCGAGGCTTGAAGAGTCGATATGAAGTTCATCACGTTGTGGAGATTAGCGATGGTGCTTTGGTTACGGGTATGTACATGGCTTGTATCTATGTCTTGTAGATCCAGGTGCTGAATCTCTCCTTCAGCCGCTGGTGAACTGGAGAAGGCCCACCAAGTACGTGGTGTATGCTGTATCGCCGTGGGCTGTTGCTGACGCTCTTTGATGTTAGGACGTCGTGATGATTCTGCTTCAGATTCTCGACGAGGGATCGTTGACGCATAGTCAAGGGCGTAAAGTCGACTTCAAGGTGTGTATCCAACCGTCTGCAACGTCGTCTTTCTGCTAATAACACATCTAGAACACTATCATCTGCGCGACCTCCAACCTCGGCTCCGACGTCCTCGCATCTCCCTCATCCATTGCCGCAGACGGCAGCGTCACCGACTCTGCAAAAACCTCCGTCTTAGACATCGCCAGCCATCATTTCACTGAGTTTATCAATTGTCTTGACGCACAAATCGTGTTCAACCGTCTCTCAAAGAGGAATATTAGGAATATCGTAAGCTTGAGGTTGAACGAGGTTATGGAGAGGATTAGGGATCGGAGGATGCAGTTGGATGGTAATAAGGCGAGGGAATAGTTGGCGGAGCATGGGTATAGTGATGTCTATGGAGCGAGGGCGATTGCGAGGATTATTAAGACGATGGTGGTGAATCCGTTGGCTGAGAAGCTGTTGTCGGGGACGATTGGGTATATTTCTTCGTTCTTCGTTTTGATATGATGCTGATGGATTGATGCAGGTCTGATAACACGGTTGTTGTAAGGACGACTCCTGATAGGAAGGACTTGGAGATTATGGATAACCATCCGGCAGAGGAGGGTGGACAAGCTGTTGGTGTTGCGGGGCCGCCGCCATAGGGGCGATCCGGCACAACGTTGGATGTCGTATCACTTGATAAATAGACGAGTGGTTTCTCAATTTTTGTTTTTTATTTCTGCATTGATTCGTCTTCTGTAGACTTCATATACATTTACTTACCTGTTGTAGATTATTTCCTATTTGAGTACGATATCAATGCATGTTTGCTTCGCTGTCAGAATAACGAATTATATCTCGCCATTATACTTCTGGCTGCTCTTTGACTATAATACGGCGATTTTTACGCTTATATTCGGACTTTGCAATGCTTCCTCTTTAGAAGCCATTCGGGACTAACTAGGTACGTTGACTTGTGCACGAGGTCATCGAAATCGGAATATTCACTATGCATCGTTCGTCTCCTCACTGACTTTCCACATCAATTTCATATGTACACCACCAGCATGCCAACTGAATAATTGATGTCCTCGCAGAACAGAATGCAGATGTTTTGAAAGCTAGAAGCGCAAAACATATGTTAAACAGATAAAAAAAGAGTTCCAACACAGACATATTCAGTCAAGAACAGTTGCAAACTCGTATTCTTTGATGTCTAACACGTTCGATGATGAATCTAAGTGCCAAGCAATTATTATCAACGATTCGACGTACCTGCCTCCTGAAGCAACTTTAAGGCATGCACATCCCGCTCGCCCGGCTTAAACTGCGGTATTTGAGCCGGGTCCATGTCCTTATAGCCGTCGAATTTCTCGCCTTGAGTGATAAGCATCCAGTGAACGCCAACCTCTTCTCCAACTTGTCTGAAGTTTGCACCAACCGGCACGGTCTTCTCGAGTAAAACCTTCCTGATAGTAGGACTATTCCTCATTGGATCTAGTTCTCTTCCAGCCAACTTCGACGCCCACTGGGCCGCAGCATCGCTGCTGATACGATAGCCACCTATCCGATACCTGCGTCGCGGAGCTGGTTGAGGCTGATTGGGAAAAGTAGCAAACATAGATGATTTATCTGTTATTATCGGGACTATCAGATCCGTAAATACGGCAAATGTTTGAGAATGTAGACGCACTTATGGCAAGGATGGTCGTTGTGGAGGTGAACGTTCGCGGATCTTGACTTGAAGCGTCAAATTCACACATGGCTACTCTTGACACCCATCCACAGCTGCCTCCTCAATTACTGCCTGAACCACTCCCCACCGTGAACAACTTGATAGGCCAGATCGAGCACTGGGTTATCTATCACCTACTGAAGACCGTGGAGTCAAATGTCCACTATGAAAATTTCAATGGACCGATAGCCTCCTTCCTCACCTCAATATTTCCAACAAGGCGGCGATATATACTGATTCCATAAGCTATACTCCGCAGAGCTATAAACGATGATGAAGTTAGGAGGCACGGACCAAATGTGTCTATTGGTTCTACTGGAGCTTTTCATGAGTCGAGACATCCCCGCCTCCTTAGTAATTCGAGTTTACGAGAATGGAGAAGGAAAGGGTGTTGTCGTGCGGAAATGAATGCCCTTTTTCGAGTCCTAAGAGAATCCTAAGTATCCTCGATCATTCTATACTTTAAATGGTATTATCCCCGCGCTAATGCTTCGGCTGTGGTGCATCACCGTCTCCTATTGGCCGGTCCCTTGTTTCATTATATGGCCTTGATGACTCGTTGGATTCATGCTTACACACATGTTTTTACATTACAGCACTACGTGTTATTCTTTTAGTCATTGTTCATGATGAGTCACGAGCATTTGTGTACTGTTGATATTTGTTTTTGTTTGTATTTGTTGCTGCGTGTACTTTGCCTATAAATACTTGTCATGTTACCTTTTTCCTTATCTCTTCTTTCTCTTGTTCCCTCGTCTTCCATTTACTCCCTCCGTTTCTGTGCTCGGTAAAAGTTAAGTTATGTTGAGCTCATGTTATTTATACATTTTGCTGATTATACTTGACCTTAATTTGGCGTTTGGCATCTGGTGATTTGCATTCCTACTTCCGTTTTGTCCTGCATATTAGTTATACATGTCTCTATGTCAACATCTCCTATATGTCCTTGGGAACCCATAGATGAGGCCAAGTCCTTTGAACATGTTATTCTTTGGGGTAGGAATGAACTCGCAGCCTATAGTGCTTAATTGGACCTGTCAAATATACTGACTTCACATACAAAGCTTGTTTATGCTGATATCCTGTTGGATGATTTTATAAAATATACAATATGGTTTCTTTTCTGGCATTCGACATACTGCTTGGGCTTCTGAGTGACATTTCACCCCCAGCTGAGTTATATTGTCAACTATCTAAGTTGGACACTTCTTCGGTCATTGTGTGTCTGTTTCAGTGCCGCTACTCTATTGAACTTCTTAATAGTCTTGCTGGCAACAGGGTATGGTTGGAAGCAGTACCTTGCTGGTCAAACGAGTTCCTAGTTGGGAAACTTGTCAAGGTGAATTTCACTTTGTATGCTGAGCAATGCAACGAGCCTGCTGTCCATGTACGTGCCCATTTGCAGAGCATCTACATATTGTAGTATAATTAAGGAAAAATCTACTATCATGGGACAAGATGTTGATCGGGGACAGGATGTTGATCAGTCAAGATTGTGACAAGCTGGCACAAATTTCGGTGATCTTTTGGTATGAATTGATAGCCTAGCATCTAATATACATACTTGCTTACTGAAAGATAAAGCCTGGGGCCCTTTTGCTTCTCTCAGAGGGTCACCAAGGTTGCCGGGAACATTCACTTCACTACAGCACCACACTGTGACTGATCTGGGGGCTGAGATTCTAGAGACAATGAGTATTCGTGAAGATGATTCAGACAGCGTATCAGTTGGACACTGCCGGCTTTCGCAGCGTGATGCCATAGGACACCCTTTCACGGCTTGGTCTTGCACAGAGAGTGACATTATGTGACCAATTGAAAGTCCGACACGCGGCATCCGATCGACATCCTGTCTCTTTGCTTCGGAACGCACTGGCACACAAGGAACTCTACAAATCCCTCATATTAGGTGAGAAATAACTTCTAGTTATTCATGACATACAGCCCATAAAATTTTGTAACCAATTTCTTACGTGGTTGGGTCATCGGCGCAGTGCGATCGACATCCTGTCCAATGATAGTATTTACAGCTATTTCAGGTACATAAGGCGGAGTTTGAAATACACGTGATCCGCAATAATTATTCCACTTCAAGTGTTTCTTTTATAGCTCTACAACCGCTGCGACTTAAGGTTCAAAACTTTCTCTGATAATTCCTGTATTTATCTTCTAGGACTCGTGCATAAATAATCATATTAAAACCACCGTTCTAAGAATGTCTTTATGGACAGTAAATAATCAATAACCCGCACTGGAGTGAGGGTTAGGGCTCCAAATTATAGATTTGAATTTCTATTGTATAGAGAATTGATTCTGTAAACCTCTTACAGCTTAGCTGTTCTTGTACCGGACATGAGGAGCTCTCCAAACCATCCTACAAACAGCCTCCAGTCTTTAGGTCCTTCTCCACATCTTATGCACAGTATTTGGTTGTAATATCTTAGACAATGTTATTAAGTATCCAAATCTACAGAATCAAGATGTGATCTTCCCTGGAATGCTCAAGGAGGGTGATTTAGTGGTAGAATGATGGTTTCTATAACCGTGTAATTAAGATTATTTATTGTGTGCAATCGTTGTGGAATATATACAGTAACATTCATATAAAATTCCGTTCCTTAACTCGCAGTGGTTGTAGAGCTACAAAGGAAACACTTCAGGTGGAATAATAATTGCAGATCAAGTGAATTTCAAACTCCGCCTTATGTACCTGAAATAGCTGTAATGTAACAAACGAAATAGAATACATTTACGTCTGATCGCTTATGATATAATATTTTGATGAGTAATGAGGGAAACCCGAAACGAGGCGGGGACCGGCGCTACGATCTTGGTAATATGTGGTTCAAACAGTTTCTTCTGCACAAGTTCTAAACTCTAGATATATCAGGTGGTCCAGAAGCCTTAAAGCAGTTCCCTCACTTTGTTATTGTCAAGATGACACCACAGGATGGAATAGAACATAAACACCATATTGTCTGTATAATAGAAGTCAAGCGAAACGATGATACAGACGTCCTGGCAGTAGAACAAATGACAAGATATTTGCAACAGGCTGCAAATGCGATCCGGCACAACGTTGGATGTCGTATCACTTGATAAATAGACGAGTGATTTCTCAATCTTTATTTTTTATTTCTGCAGTGACTCGTCTTATGTAGACTTCATATATATTTACTTACCTGTTGCAGATTATTTCCTATTTGAGTACGATATCAATGCATGTTTGCTTCGCTGTCAGAATAACGAATTATATCTCGCCATTATACTTCTGGCTGCTCTTTGACTAGTAATACGGCGATGTTTACACTTATATTCGGACTTTGCAATGCTTCCCCTTTAGAAGCCATTCGGGACTAACTAAGTACGTTGACTTGTGCATAAGGTCATCGAAATCGGAATATTCACTATGCACCGTTCGTCTCCTCACTGACTTTCCACATCAATTTCATATGTACACCACCCGCATGCCAACTGAATCATTGATGTCCTCGCAGAACAGAATGTAGATGTTTTGAAAGATAGAAGCGCAAAACGTATGTTAAACGGATAAAAAAGAGTTCCAACGCACATATTCAGTCAAGAACAGTTGCAAACTCGTATTCTTTGATGCCTAACGCGTTCGATGATGAATCTAAGTGTCAAGCAATTATTATCAACGATTCGACGTACCTGCCTCCTGAAGCAGCTTTAAGGCATGCACATCCCGCTCACCCGGCTTAAACTGCGGTATTTGAGCCGGGTCCATATCCTTATAGCCGTCGAATTTCTCGCCTTGAGTGATAAGCATCCAGTGAACGCCAGCTTCTTCTCCAACTTGTCTGAAGTTTGCACCAACCGGCACGGTTTTCTCGAGTAAAACCTTCCTAGTAGTAGAACTATCCCTCACTGGATCTAGTTCTATTCCGGCCAACTTCGACGCCCACTGGGCCGCAGCATCGCTGCTGATACGATAGCCACCTATCCGATACCTGCGTCGCGGAGCTGGTTGCGGCTGATTGGAAAAAGTAGCAGACATAGATGGTTAATCTGTTATTATCAGGACTATCAGATCCATAAATACGGCAAATGTATGAGAATGTAGACGCACTTATGAATGGTCGTTGTGGAGGTGAACGTTCGCGGATCACGTGATATTCAACCCGTTAGTGTCCACGACAGAAGCACCACGTGACGCGGACCTTTTTAAAGATCGATTATATTTATATACATCCTATTTCAATATAATTATAGTCGACTTGAAGCGTCGAATCCACACATGGCTACTCTTGACACCCATCCACAACTGCCTCCTCAATTACTGCCTGAACCACTCCCCACCGTGAAC
Organism: Sphaerobolus stellatus SS14; assembly: GCA_000827215.1. Taxonomy (NCBI): domain Eukaryota; kingdom Fungi; phylum Basidiomycota; class Agaricomycetes; order Geastrales; family Sphaerobolaceae; genus Sphaerobolus; species Sphaerobolus stellatus. Next base: position 225,372 of record KN837218.1, on the reverse strand, counting down.
AACTTAATAGGCCAGATCGAGCCCTGGGTTATTTACCACCTACTAAAGACCGTGGAGTCAAATGTCCACTATGAAAATCATCTCTATGGACCGATAACCTCTTTCCTCACATCAATATTTCCAACAAGGCGGCGATATATGCTGATTCCACAAGCTATACTCCGCAGAGCTATGAACGATGATGAAGTTAGGAGGCACGGACCAAATGTGTCTATTGGTTCTACTGGAGCTTTTCATGAGTCGAGACATCTTGGTAATATGTGGTACAAATAATTTCTTTTGCACAAGTTCTAAACTCTAGATATGTCAGGTGGTCCGGAAGCCTTAAAGCAGTTCCCTGACTTTGTTATTGTCAAGGTGACACCTCAGGATGGAATAGAACGTAAACATTATATTGTCTGTATAATAGAAGTCAAGCGAAACGATGATACGGACGCCCTGGCAGTAGACCAAATGACAAGATATATGGAACAGGCTGCAAATCTGCCTTTGCGGGTAGAAGGTCTTTGTGGATATTTAATTATGGGCAGTGGGATACGCAAGTTCCAGTTGGAAAATTTTGGAGCTGGTGTAAAGGTGACCTGGGAGCCTTTGGTATTCAAGATGACAGATGCAGGTGATCGGTTCACACGTGAACTTTGCGAAATCTCAATCAGTAACTGGAATTACCAAAGTTGAGCTTGTTCTTTTGATGTATTTTTCGTTGAAGTCCCATGTACACCCTCTTCAGTCCTCCAAAATATACTCTTTTTATCTTTCAGTGACAAATCAGATATGGTGCATAGGAGCGCAGGGAGGACCTATGAATTGTGGAGCCGTGCGGAGTGAATAACGATCTTGCTTCAGTGTCCCTTTATCTTCATCTACAGAGTTTTCTCCGCGCTGACGAGGATCTATAGCAAGGCAAGTTGTGCCGAGAACATCAAGGACGACCGCTGCGACTTCAATCTGGAGTTTTTTATATTAGCGAGCTGATTAAGGGTACTAGTATAGATCTAAATAATGGTATACCTGGCCTGGATGTGGACGAGCTATATCATGAATGAAAGGATCGAAAGAGCCCTTTGAACCGGTTAAAGCTTCAGTAGACATTGCAGTGCATATTTGGACTAACAATGTCAATTGAATGGCATCAAATAAGGCGAGTCCGCCACTGCAGCAGAGAAAGTTGTGCTATTCAATAGACCCAAGTGTTCCTTGGACTGAAGGGAAAGCGGTTTCAGCCCATGAGCCGCCAATGCAAAGTCTGCTGACTGAGAGTGGTCGATCGTGGATTTCTTGGCTATTTAAAACTCTGACTCGGGAATTTCCCGTGATTGTACCGGCAATATAGGACAGAGGAGAGAGATCTGAACATTAATGAGAACCAAATCTGAACTAAATACTTGTAATCTTACCTCCTGATGCTGAGATACTGCCTCTCAGTGGCACAAGAGGTATTATATCTTATGCGCGCACCCATGCTTCGGGCATGGATAAAGTTGTCAACGGACTGGAAAGGGGAAGAACCGATTGTGTCTGATTTGTAGGTAAAATTCCACAATGCTGCATTTGGAAGAGAGCGTTTCCCAGATTTATGTGGTCTCTAGTCCGAGTATCCGCTGCACAGATACATCAGAAATAAAGACAGGCGGAACATGATGCCAGTACGTACCGCTGCCACCAAATCCAGTGCTTACACCGTATACACTGATTCAGGCCTCTAGTTCCTTCACTAGTGTCTTCCTGCTTTCATGAACGCGCATACGAAATCCGGTATCGTTATTAAGGACAGTCTTAACCCGTAACGTGCAGCGGCAGTCAGACCTTCGATAGTCAGGTGCTGTCCATCTATTACGACTGGATTCCTGTTCCTAAGTCCTTCCTATTATAGAGAGTGTGTTACAAAATAAAATGAAGGGCATACCTATATCCTTCTATTTCATGGGCGAGCTTTAAATAAGCTTGGAGAAGTGTGTTTGACGCAGAGTCACAATGAAGCTTCATACTCGGTTGTCAATGTGGAATTGAGATGAGGTATGTATAAAGTCGAACTCATTTAGCCCTGCATAATCTGAGTATTCAGACACTTTTGTTCCGGATAGCTGCCTCGCTGTCCGGACCAATGTACTTGAGGCGCCATACGGCGGATGCCTAAGCGCCGATAACTCTTGGTGTTCGAGCGCTCTCCCTTCTAGTTCTTTTGTTCCAATGCTCAGCGATCCTTGGTAATAAGTCTTTTGTTTTTAATTATTATATTCTAAGGAGACGGGATGAAGTTCGTTCCAGCTCGCCTTTGAGATTGCAAGCTCGTCACCAGTGTAGATCCAGGACGTCCGGCACATGGGTTATTTACGAACCAACTCGATCCAAACTCAGTATATAGAAACAAAATAGATGCACAATTCCAAGTCTGGGATGATCTCTCCCGGCCACTGCACAATGATGGCAACTCTTTCCTAATCAGCCAACCTGAGCCAAGCAACAGAACCAAGACATACATATTTCTACACGCCTGTGGATTAGTTCTCGAATTTCGCCGGCTGAAGAAAATCCTGGAACTCTGAATGTCTATAACATCATTGAATGACACTGGCAGGGAAGCATAGGAATTAGTGGAAGGTAGCACGGCGGTACAATCGGTCTACTAGACAGTAGCATGGCGAATACTAGACCGATTGTACCGCCGAACGCTTAGCGATAAACTGGTCAATCAACTACATTTCTGTCTCCGAAGGATTTTCAAACTTGAGGTTACCGGACGTTTCCAAAAAAAAAGTCAACGAAGAGCCAACAAAGAAAGACCAAAGTGATTTCACCGGGCTTAATCATGATTCAGAATATATAAATTGTAAACGTACGGAGCTTTTTCTGTGAATAGTATCGATTAAGTGTCATTTACTTGACCTTGTATGAAGAATTAAATCAAATACATTGTGTTTTTTTAAAGCTCTGCAGGGTTGCCGCGGTCGGTCCCTAGTCGGTCACTGACGTTTTGACCGACGGTCAAGAACAATATCACCGCAAATGGAGAGCTTTGTGTCACTCCGCCGCCTATATAAGGGGCCTCTCTTTTGTTCTTTTCTACCTTCAACTATAAGAGAAGCTGATCTCAAGTTCGTTGTATCCTTCAATCCCCAAGATATCCCCGGCGTCGAAACGAACTTCCAGACATGTCATTGAAAACCTATCAAAATCCGGAGCAACCCCCTTCTACCAGTTCCTCGTCGATTAGCGCGGACCCATCATCATATTGTATTCAGTTCTTTGGGGTCAACCAAAGATGTGGCCATGGATGCACCTTTATGCTCGACATATATCACACAGATATCTGTACCACTCGCCGTACTGACGAGGCCGTCGACGTCGACGAAGTCTCCTGCGAGCACAAAATGGCAGAGATAATATTCTATGAAACTGGACTTCCTTGTCATATTCGCCACAAGATGGATCGACTTGGTTTAAAGGACTCAGAAACGTGGAAGCCTCAGGCTCCGGGCCTTAATCCCGCTCAGCCTGCCAAGCCAACCCCGTCCACCGGCGGGTGGCTTTTCGAGAAGGTAGCCTCGCCTAGTCTCGCCCACCCTCAACACCATCTTACGGAGATCAAGGGTTCCGAATGGCTAATCAGATCATGGGGAAAGAATTGCGTGGATTACTACGCCTGGCTGTGGAACTTTAATCCCACCTCCCGCTCTACTAAGCCGGTGCGCACCTCGGGCTATCTTAACGAAACGTTTGAGAAATATGCGAATTACGATTACGAATTCACACTGCCACCGCATTATTTAGCATGGGACGGGGAGAATGAGGGGCCTGTTATAATGTCTGTACGTGGCGACCCAAAGGCAGTGGGCTGGGGGAATGACGCCGAAGAGGTCACCGATCCAGAGGTCTGCCGCCAGATATGGGGCAGCCTCATTGAGTATGAATCAGAGCCTGAGTAGACTGGATCCCTTCTAATATCCAAGCGGAACTTTTGTAGAATGTTCAGAGCCCCAGTCGCTCTGTATTCTTATACCTTGTGTCTCCTATGTAATATAGTATCTCACCTTTGTTCACTAATTGGTGAAAAGGACCGACTTCAATAAATGCCTCAAGAACGCACAGTAGCTCAGATAGTCAACAATCAGTGAAATAAGAAAATGGACAAGATTAAGAAGTGTATAAAAAGTTCGTTTGGAATATCAAAAAACACCACCGCACGTTTAAACCATCAAGGCACCCAACAAAAGCCCAGCGACACTAATTAATCCCGTCATCGTAAAGGTACGGAACCCAATGTTGACGGAAGTTCCAGCATTTCCAGTTTGTGAGGCGTCGGTACTAGTAGTGGTCCCTTTGATAGTAGAGCTGGCACCAGATCCTCCGGTCGTTGCAGTTTGGGATGCCAAGGCATCTCCAGTGGCATAGGCACGAACATATGAGATTTCAAAGAAGGCATCGTCATAGTGAGAACCTGGGCCGACGACGTTGTTGAAGTAACAGGCCGATACTCCAGTAGGCGGGGTGAGAGGATTGGCAATATTAGCCGGTTGATTCGCGCAGGTTTCCGGATATACGTTGAAATTTCCAGCCCTGTGTGAATTCGTTAGATATGTAAAGTTTAAAGGTGTTGTAAATTTTCTTCACCAGTCGCCCTAAAACCGCATTAAGAAATTAGATCAAATTACCATTTTCAATTTAACTGTCTGACTCACGCATAAAGTAATGTCAAGGACAAGTTTTTGAGGCCCGAAGAATTGCTTCATGTTGCATTTCGTGGATGGGTAGCTAGCAACAGGCGCACCCCAGGAAGAAACGTCCAAGGTCTTGGCCGTATTGTCCTTCTTCAGGTTGTCAGGAACGCTAGCACGCTGACAGAAATTTCAGCAAATGAGAGAATCATACTTAGAGAATGAATAGCGTACGTCAAAGAACCAAATACTTCAGAAACAAACGTGAAATTAGAGAAATTCAAGTGAGGGACATGAATTAGACCTACAAGACACCAGAATCGTCGAACTGAGTAGCCCATACACCTCCACCAGCAGCATTGAAGGCTGAACCGAGACTTGGTTTGTTCGTCGTATCTATAACGGTGCAACCGGTCGTCCCATTCTGTTGATGGCAGTCGGGATTCTGACCAGATGTTCCTAATTGGTTGCTGGCCGGTTCTTGAACACAGCTACGGATATTCATCAGTTGCATATCCCATAAGATACATACCAAATTTCATACCCATCCAGTGTATGCAAAGCCATCTGGTTCTGAGTTGCCAGGTTTACGCCTTCAATAATATCGATTTCGCCATGTTCGGGCCAGGTTTCACCTGTGCGGAAACGGTAAGATATTAAGAGTAGTCGATGTAGATAAGGCGACATATCTGGTCCAGAACGAAGGCCAAACTGAGCATCCGAAAGGCATATGAACGACATCAATAACCCAAAGGCTTCCAAGCCCATACGTATCCGTAGAATCAAGTCGAATCTGGAAAAGGGTTTAACAACAGGCCTCCGTATTAATAAGATGAGCTATCGTACACTGTTGCGCTTTTCATTTTGAGGGACGTTGGTGGTATTATCGACCTTGATGATGACATTATTGGCAGAATTGGTATAAACGAGTTTGGCAGAGACTGCAGCGGTGTGTCCCAAGTAATTGACGTCGCCTGCGAAAAATCATCCGTTTGAGCAGGCGAACCTCTGCCTTTCTATAACGCCACTGACCATTTGTCAAATTAACATCGCTACCTCCCAGGAAGGTCCAGCGGTCAAAAAAGGTGTCGCCTGAATGTCATTTAATAATGGTGTGCTAAATAAGACTCGAGAAACCAACGAACCAGAATATTGCCTGACCTACGAACTTCTCATTAGCGATGTCATTTCCCGACAAAAATAGTACGACGCACCAAATCATAAGCGAATGAAGAGGTGCTGAGAAGAGTTAAAGGAATGAAAAACGCTGAGGCACGCATTTGGCACAACGTCAAAAAAGAGAGCGTATAACTTCGAAGTATCACAGGTTAGGATGAGTAGAGCGGCGACTAAAGTTATTGCTGGTAATGTGGCATCATAGCGCCCATGGATAAGCCGGCCACGGACCACCGGCCGACGTGCGGTGGTCTTGGCAATAGTGATTAAGGACATGTTTAAGATGCGTTAATCAGGTCCGACACAGAACCTGTAGCGGCGCTCGACTGCTGGCGGAGTCCTTGGCATGAGACTAACGCGTTAGTATAAAACTGCTAAGAAGTCAACTTGATATACGCAACTTGAATCTTTGTCACATTTCTTTTATTTTCGACGGAATATTTAACTGAAACAGCAGCGAAGGACCCTCCGTCATTCGACTTACATAGCTTTGGCCGTTTTCTCCGTTAAACAAAGTCCAGGTACCGGTTATAAAGCGTAATGCTTCTAGCAACCTCAGACCCAACAACGAAACGTCCGCCTTGCTTCCTTCGGAGGGGGAGCAGCGCCCAACGTATCAAGAAGACATGGCCGAACTATTAGCCGAATCGGTGGGCGGTGATCTGTTAGTCTCGTGCCAAGGAGCTCCCCGCCCATAATGTCTTCCTGTTAAACGTTTAACCACGAAGCATGAACATCCGTTTCTCCAGGATAACAAATCCTTGCACCCACAGACCGCGACTTGACGAATAGTTTCGTGCTTAACCTTGCTTCCTCCATGAATATACATAGATCAGGTAGTTTTACAGGATATTCTACTCACATGAAATTCTTCTTCTTAG
>KN837218.1:113570-136995 GCA_000827215.1 Sphaerobolus stellatus SS14 | reverse complement strand
TAGCGGCAAGATTAGATATCAGTATAATTACCGTCACATTCGGTGAGCGGATGGGTGGGTGGGAATGTAGGTCTGTGTAGGTGTTCACCACTCGGGTGATTTAGAGCTTCTGGCCCGCGTGAGCGACTGACAGTGACACCCCGGCCGCATCATGCGTCGAACGAGTGACATGGACGACAGATCCGCCCATTCAAATTTAAAAGTTAAGACCTAATGTGGTGTGAACGGCCGCTACTGGCCCAGTAAGGTGAGATATAGCAATAATAATAATAATTTTTCTGGCATGGAAAGCCCAGCCCATCGCTGTAATTCGAAGTATTATTAGATTTCACATGGGTGGACGTCCCTTCACTGTCCGTGCTTTTTGCCCACCATTCCATCCATCGAATGAGCTCCGAAAATATCTCAACTGTAATATATTCCGCTTTTATCGATGCTCTCAAATTCCAATGCGAATCTATAGCCTTGGCCTTCTTCTTCTTCACCTTCTAGTTCTTCACCTTCTAAGGCTATTCCTTAAAAAGGCCTAGCCCAGCATTCTAACGTAATTTTGCGACCTTCTCTTTCGAACTTTCAGCTTCGACCTTTCAACTGAACCTTGACTCAGGCTGAACAGGCTTTGGTGGGAGGCGTCCCGACAATAAACCGGAATCAGGATGCCATTGGTGCGACGGTGCTCCGCTCCAGCCCGCACTCGCACTCCCGCATCCTCCGACGGTTGGGTGGCCACTGGCGTTGGTGTTGGTGTTATGTTGGTGTTCGTGCCGATGTTGGTGTTCGTGTTGGTGCTGCGGCCTCAGCGTCCTATTATTATCGATTCGTTCTTTGTTTGTTAAGTTTGCATTTTTGCATTTTTTGAGGTCAGCCCTGACTCCACCGCTCCGCTCTGTGCCAGCCAAGTTCGCCATGTACCCCACTAACCTGAGCCTGAGCCTGAGCCTGAACATCATCGCATCCCTGAATCGAATCCTGAATCGAATCCGTCGCATAATGTAAAAACAGCCTATCATTTCTTCTTTTTTTCTTTTCTTTTCTTCTTCTTCACGCTTTCGTTATCAGACAGCCCAAATTGAGTATTCGCGTCCGCGTCGGACGTCCTAACGCCGCACAGCATTACTGTTAGCAACTTCCTCGAAGTCGCAGCACTCGGAACTCAGTTTCAGCTTTGGGCAGAACAGAAGTTGATACCGAAAAAAAAGGAAGAAAGAAAAAAAACATAAGACATCCCACGTGTGATTCGCGAATATCGGTAGGCTCTGCAGAACCATGATGGGGACAGTGGCTGGCTGCGGGTTGAGAAGGGAACACAACACACCCACAGTGGCACTTGACCCGTACCCTTGCTCTGTCAGTAGTGACGAGTAGGCTGCATTCTAATTACAGCTCGTATCATCCTTCCTTTTCTCTCTGCACCCTCGTGGCGTACGCATCAATTGTTGATGTTGCTTATACTTTTTCTGACTTGAGGTCATCAGCATAAGATTGCTGATCAGAGCATTTCAGTACCAGACGAATGAAAATTTCGTAAACGTGGGCATTGATTACCCCGGATTACGATTGCAAATACATAGATCCTGACTGCATCAGGAATTGATCAGGAAGATAGGAAGCAGTGGGAATCATGTCAAGGGGATCAGGAATCAGGAATCACTGGGAGTGGCACAAAATCTGCACTGCGCCCTCTCGTAATTGTGACTGTCGTGCAGGGATATGGCACGCACTATCTACGCAACAAGTAACAAGTTACGGTCACTCCGCCGCACTTGATATTCGGACGGATCCCGACCTTGAACTTAATCGTATTTCTGCCCAGATGGGATCGCGAATTTGAAAAACAACCTGCACGAAAAAGATTTTCGTCGTGCTATGTACGTACCTCTGCGCAAACAACCAACGGCTATGTCCTATTTTCGCCCATCCCGGCCCCTTGAGGAGCCAGGCTTATAGCACTATCACGGGTAGAGTAACTCGAGATGTGTCTACTTTGAGCGAGGCGTGATCTGTGGATAATGTCGATATGGATACTTTGATTGCTCGGTGTAAGAACGCTATGCGTGCAGGGTGTCCGTCCTCACGCAGATCATCGACGCAGGGCCGGGCGGTGTCCGGTCCACTCCACCTATCCACCTATCCATACCAATTTAGAATTCGAATTCGTCTCAGCGGCAGAATCCGCGAGATCAAGGAGGAACCGTATAGCCAGCACGACAAGGGTCGTCGGTCTGCAATCGCAGGAGTTTGATACAAGACTTTTTCTATATTTAAATCACGCTGGGCTCGCGCAGCCAAGCAGACCATCAGAGCAGATCTCGCTAGATCTGGCGGTGGACTCGTTTGTGGTCGTTTACCAAATCATCTGTCTTCTGCACAAATGCTGCGCAGTGACTGGCAGCGCAGATCATCTAAAGCCGCATAGTATTTTTACGGTCGACCCGCTTTCGATGACAGCGGCTTCCTTAATTGTGCAGAAGAGGGTGTATTTTTGGCGCGAGCGACCCTGCATGGCATCGCAATGCCGGTGGAGAGAAGGCCACCACTTATCGTGATGCTTCTTTCCCACGGTCTAATATTAGCAACCAGACCAATGGAAGACACGGGATCGGGCGGAGGAAGTCCCTACACCAGAATTTCATTTTCTGGATGCGACGCCTGTGATCTAGTTTGCGAATGCGACACGTGTTTCCTAGGAAGTGGTTCGACCGGGTCTTATAAGAAGTGTGTCCGGATTGCATTTCCACTCGAGACGTTTGCAGCGACACACATCGTCCCAACGCGGACGAGATTGATGACGCGATCATCGAAGTCTTGCCCGATCGTACAAAAGCTGCAGGATTTCCGTCCTATTCAATTACTCTATAGCAGTTTCAATTGAAGAACATCCCGCTGCGCTCTTCTCTCGGACCCATCAGCTTTTCTGATCCATACACACACCGCGACGGTACTCCCCGCCCCGCCAGCTCCGAAACCCTTATCCAGCCGACACCCTTCCGTAAGCCGCAAGGATCGTCCTGTTACGCGGTGCGCGCCAACCTTTACCGCGACAACCCAGTAAAATAGCCTCGTCCACAATGATCCAATCCCGGGTCGGTGACTGTTGCAATCAAACCGGATACTACGCTTTGCTAAAGTACAATTACCTCCCCTTCTAGCTGCAAATTCTAAATTCCCACCCCGCCGGTATGACCACCATCATGAGCGGGAGCAGCACCCTTCAGCTTCCTTCGACCACATCGCTGAGAATGATGTGATATGCGTTTCGAGTTGGGAGGAAGAAGCAGAAATGCAGCAAAGGAAGCTGTTCCCACCGAACCCGACGGAGCCGAGACCAGCCGCATAGTTGCCGGACACAAGCGTCGATTATCTTTAGTCGATGTTCCATTTCTGGTACAATTAATGAGTGCGAATAAGACACCCATGACGTCGTTTATCGACACTACGCAGATCATCGCTCTTTAGAGCACATTAGGGTGTAATAAGAGCAACAGAGCACCTAAACTTGAGAGATAATCAACAGACCAAACGTTCTTCTTGAAACTCGAAGTTATTTTTTGCCTGCTATCCGTTCTATCCTATGGTCAGCTGCAGCAGGGTCAACCTGGCTGTGTAGGGGTTCTGGTGAACTTGGTAGACTGGCGGTGAGTAAGTAATGAAGCCAAGACTGCACCAGCTCACCGCCCGCGAAGCGTCTGATGACAGTCATCAAACAAGCAGAAATACTTGAAACAGTTATATCCATTTGCAAATCCGACGACAAGGCGGCAGCAAATAGCCCGGCGTTCTAATATGGAACGAGAACATGCACAAAACTTAAACAGAATGCAGAGTGCATATCTTGGACCTGTAAATGACGTCTAAAATTCGCAAAGAAAATCCCAGTGAAGTCATAAAATAAATTTAGCAATTATTGAGGTCAGTGGAGATCATCAGTGTTCTAAAAACTCTCACATTTGGCAGCTCGGTTATTTAGGTCTGTCAATTAAACCCTTCCCGCTTCCCGCTATCCCGCTCTAACCCGTATCGGTTACCCTGCGCATCAAAACGGAATTAACGTCGGCATATATCCTAATGAGGCAATATTTATCTTTCCTGAACGTCAACAAAAACACGTCGAGATCAACACTAGACAGTCAGCTGCGCTTATCGAGCTGTGATGGCGAAAGAAAAGAAGCGACAGTGAGAAAAAGCGAATATTCCATCTTGGGAACGTTGACATGAGCGGAAATTCACGAATATCCTCCACACGCACGCGCACGATCGGGGGTGGATGGGCGGAGAGAAGCCTAAGGTGGAAAGCCTGCTAGACGAGCCCGACGTTTGTCAACCTGGGTGTGGACGCGCTCCCGTAGGGATCTGGCGGATGCGCGACGATTCAGAAGAAAGGGAATAATTACTTGTTCGAGGATGAGCGAGACCGTGAATGATCGTGTCATACAATGAATTGAACGCAGTGGCGGCGGGCGAGACCTTCGGCCCCCATCATTGTCCGCAGTGCATACGGATTGCATTGGATGAATTGATACCGTTCGATATTAAGTAGCATGTGGCGGTTTTCCTGTGTATTCCTTGTATTCCGAGCATTTAGTTCGTGTCTCCGTCAAACCCGCCACGTGGATTTTAACTTGATGATTCCATCCACGATCTCATACATCGATGTTCGTGATAGTTTACTCGTTTATCGAGAATAGATAAACCTTGCCGATGGGGGGCCGACACAGCCTACCCATCCCACCAAAATTCCTGACGCCGACACAACTCTTTATGCGCTCTAGCAATGGGGCCCACCGCCTTACGCTTCGGATATGTAAACATATTCTAAAAACATTCCCAGAGCCCGGTGGTCGGTAATGAAGCGCGGGGATCGGGATAGGGGAGAACCAGAACCTGGAGATGAAATCATTAGGTTAGGGAGTCTGCATGAGCATTAGCAGCTTTAAAGCTGGCCATTAGATTCAGTCAGGTATGTCTCAGATGCATGGAAATCCCTGTCGAACCTTGACGAACGACAGGTTTCTAAACAAGGGACAAGAGGGAGCAGGGATCGGCATTAGGATATCCCACGACAGCTAAGCACTGGTGACCAAGAAAGTTCATTAGACTGCATAAGGACATCGGATCTTGAGGATAGCCCTCCGGGCTTGAACGAAAGTACCTGTCCTTTACCGCCTTTCCGTGAACGGATCCAGTCTGCTCCAAAGAAGGTCCATCGAGAAGAGACTTAGAGTAAGGTTTGCCCCACATGTCTTTGAGAGCATCCCTTGATGACAACTGGTGCTGCGGTATCACCAGTTGACGGCGCCACCGCGACGTAGTATGGGTACGATGGCATCGTAGAGTGCCTCCTCTGTGAAATCTTCGAGGAAGCCATCCCGACGCATCGGATCGAGAATTTGAGATGGAGTTAGCATTGCAGTACTGGATGTGTCCGGCTACTACATCTTTCCCAGGGCGCGATTCTTGTTCTTGAGGTAAGGCGCGGGTAACAAAGATGTCAGATAAAGATACGCAGATTCGTATCGTGCCGTGCAGGAAGATAGGAGTCACTGAACCACGTGAATTACGTCTATGATTCGGGGGTATGACTTCACTACACCGCCGCTGTGTTTCGAGGAAGATGCGGTGGCCGCCTCAGTGGCGAAAATGAAAATTCTTTGCTTCTTCTGCGATGTCGCAATTACTAGCATCCCGTGCTTTGCTGTCTCGACGTGTCATTGTCCCTCATTAGGAGGGCTACGTCTCGGTCGGGGTTCTCTTGCAGAAAGACGTCAACAGACCCTGCATGGCAAATGAAACCTCCGTGGCAGGGTCCGACTCCAGAAGCATAGAAGTGTATCTGTGGGTGTACAACTAAGGCTCCAAGCAAACAAACATACGCCTCTGTTTGCCGTGGTGCAGTGCCTACATTCCAAAGGAACAAGGAGAGACAGGGGAAGGCGCCGCCGAACAATAACGGCAAACGAAGGCACAGCTGCCAGCTTGCGGGAATGGCTTTCTATTCCCCCGGGTCTGCTCCTAGCGCCGTGTGGCTCTCGACGTTATGGAAATGGTAACTGGGGAACACGGAGTCCATTGCTCGACAAGATCTTGACATCATAGCCTGGGATAAGACGCGCGATGTACCACGAGGCAGATACAACCTTACGCCTGAGATGGGATCATGCTAGGGTTGGCTGGCAACGGTACCGCAACGGCGGGGTTAACTACAACAAAATGCTTGGTTAGGGCAGTCGGAAAGATGCGGTCAGTATGGTACTTACCTGACGATGTTGGAAATTTCTAGGGTCTAGGAGAAACCAGGTCTAAGGAATATGGATTTTGGGCTAGTTTAAGTGGGTGCTTGATTTACAAGTAAAATAGTGTTAAAATGCCTATTTGGTGATGAAAGGGAAGCTCCGTGTCGTTGGAAAGTCATTGGGGGCTTCGGCTTATAAATTGAGCATTATAAATCGACAGAATTTGAGTTTTAAAACATACCAGAAGCTGGACGACTTCGAGATTTAGACTGAATGATAATGAGGTTGGATGCATCATTTAAAAAAATGTGATTGACCAAAAGACAGCAGACGCAGATCGTTTTTCTGAAAGATATTAGGACTATTCTCTAGTTTCCATGAAAGGTAAAACAGAGACTAAACAGAAACTTATTTGCGCCATCTTCATAGTTATAATGATTCAACGACATAAACAACAAACATAGATATATGGTTTAAATTCGATAAATAACTCCTACCAAAATTTGCCTTCTGCATATACGATCCATCAAAACGGAGACTTTCCACAGGATGAGCTACGAAATAGGACTATTCGTTTAAATAAAAACATACCATTTACGTTATTTAGCTCGATGGTGCGCATATCAGCTCCGTAATCATTCCGTCAGTAGCAGAGAGGATGTACGGTGCTGTCTGTCCTTGCTTCAATCCGCAGCCAATCACAGAGCCCGGTGGCTGATAGACTTTCCCTCCCCGAACCGTTAACCCATCTCGCAAGGAAAATCATCACTGGAACGGATCTATCAGTTAAGAATACATGCATAGGTTGAGGATGTAAATCTTACCAGAAAAGGATACATTATAGGGACAGATGTTGGGTATTCAATCGAGGATGATGCCGAGGAGGTGCCGCCGTATTCTCTATTGACGGGGCCGTTGAATGGAATAGACGTGACCAGGAGGTATCAGCCAGCAGCTGAGGTGGATTTACGAGGAAAGCAATGCATTTTGAAGTTTAGGTTGAGCAGAACTGCCAATAGCAACGGTTGCCTTAGGGAGGTGGAAAACATTGATAGTCACAGGCGTGACTGTTCGGGTTCTCGGCAGGATTACATAAGCCTTTCTACTGGTTCATACCGGTAATAACGCGTCCTCTTGAGCCGGATACTATACCAACACATACAGCCTTTCTCACCCAATTACCTCGGTAGCAAAGATAATCCAATGAGTCCCACAACACCTATTTCGGCACCTCCACCACCATCATCGCTGTCTGTTTTCAGAGAAGGAATCTTTGATGGCAAGGTACTATTTTGTACAGGCGGAGGATCAGGAATCTGTAAGGAAATGACTGCTGCCGTAGTATGTTACTTTGCTATTCATTGGAATATCTTTCATTATAACAACTTTGCAGCTAACACATGGCGCAAATGCCGCCATCGTAGGACGGAAGTAAGTCATCATGGGTAATGTTCCTTATTTATTCAAGGCTAATACGGTGTTAGTGTCGAGAGAAACATCAAGTCGGCCGAAGAACTCTCTAAAAGGACTGGTCGAACCGTGATTGCCCTGCAAGCTGATGTTCGAGAGCCAAAGCAGGTCCAGGAGGCAGTCAGGAAGACCATCGAGAAATTTGGCAGGATCGACTTTGTCATTTGCGGTAAATATTCCCTGAATTCCATTTGAATTGGCGTCTAAAGGATATAATAAAGGTGCTGCTGGTAATTTTCTGGCACCCATTGGTGGATTGTCTGAAAATGCTTTCAAGACTGTCCTTAGTATTGACACGGTATGAGTACACGCTTGGAAGGATATCCTCATGTGATTTTGATAATTAATATAGCTAGGAACCTATAACACGCTCAAGGCAACCTTGCCATATGTTCGAGAATCCAAGGGGTCTTATATCCATGTCAGCGCAACGCTGCATTATCGAGGTACATTTTCCCTTCGTTATTCGCCGATCATGAATTTAGCTAAATCGTTTCTCCTTTATCAAGGCACCCCCTTGCAGGCCCATGTTTCGGCTGCCAAAGCAGGTGTGGATGCGTTAAGCAATGTAATTGCAGTGGAAGAAGGGCCGCGTGGTGTCCGTTCCAATGTTCTGGCACCCGGGGCCATTAAAGGTACAGAGGGCATGGAGCGTCTTTCTGCGAGGGACGATCAAGGAAGGTAAACCGCACTTTCCATGCATTTTGTTTGAACGAGGCTGATATTTCACAGGCGTATCGACAGCGCACAGCATATTCCTTTGCAGAGGATGGGTGAGACACAGGATATCGGAAATACAACTATTTTCTTGTTTAGTGATGCTGCTAATTATATTACCGGACAAGTGTTCGTGGTTGATGGAGGCTCAATGCACACAGGCGTTCTAGGACATGGATACCCCGAGAGTGTCCTGAATCCGAAACCAAGGCTGTAATGCTTGAAACAAGTTGGAATATCATATTGCAATCTTTCTTTTTTGTATTATAACTTATGTGAATGATATCTATATGATCGTATCATAAATGATTTGCATCATTTCCTAGTTTTACTTCCAGACAGCTCTCCTTTCTTGTCATGGAATGGAGGGGCTTTCTGCAGGGCTATTCTCTAAATTACCGACGCGAAGTAAGGCTAATAAGGTTCACAGGGCTTCTATCATGTGCCAGCAGGCGCCCACACACCTTTCCTCCTGTCCGGCGTCAAAGCCCAAATCTTCCAATGTTCTACGAGTCATTATCAACTAATTCTGACATTCGAGTATTGGGAAATGTTAAATAAAGAAGTCATCAAGAAATATCTATAGAGCTTTCCTGTGAAAACACCGAACTGCTATGTAGGTAATCGAGTAGTATCTTTGAGCCGGTAGTGGCGAAGTTTCACCACGAGGTAACGTAGAACCCTTACTTTGAGGATAATTTATCACTCAACTTAGGATTAAACTGCCCTTTAGACTGTCTTTATTCTGGTATCATACCGATATGGCTTGCAAGTAGCCAAGATACAGTGTATTCCAACCTGGCGCCAAGACTCCAGCCTAATGCTGATGTCGTGAAGTTTGCCAGAGTCTATAGATTGTTAGGCAGTTATAATGAGAATGCTTTGTTGTTCTCTGTAAGTAGATATTACATTGACAAATGATTACTGGGACAAAACTCGTGGGAGCCTGTCATTCCTAGTGCCGAGGCTATCGGAATTGAATTGGACATGTACTCTTCTGTGCGCTGGTTTCTATTTACATTGATGGTTCATTTACTGTTGGTGAGTCTATGCATGAATTATATCAGGTTACCAATGCTTATAAATGGATTCCAGGGTGTTAAAGATGAGTTTAGCGATTTCCTTTGCTATACACTGGGCTTTCTCACCTGCAGGTCACTCCCGATCATCCAAGCGGCAAACTTCGGTATCGTAGCTCCTTGATATCCCTTGATATAGCCATTCTTTTTTCTTTTAGGTTACTCCGACTATTTTCACTCTGCGTCTCTGGGTGACCTACGTCTAGTGATTGCATCACAGCGGTAAATAGCCATGTGGCCAATTACCGCACTTTTCACATCTACATCTTGTCCAAGTTTATACACACGGCACCTCTTCGCGAGCTTCCTCCGCTCTTACTAAATGGTCGCCTGGGACAAGATAACTCTGTCTACCAGTTTAGTAGGTGTCGCGCCTATGCGTGTTCCATGCGACCGTGCTTGTTATCGGGTGGAGATAGTCCGGGACAATCGCTTACTAGATCTTTAAGGACAAGAAACTTTTCAAGGACCTTACATCGAAGCAAAGAAGGAACTAGTAGCGCCATTTTCGTTTCACAAGTGCTTTGGCACCCTTTCCAGAGACAAATATCAGAGATATTGTCTTCTCTGAAGTGACGTTGGGATTTCTCCAAGTGGCATAAATTCCATTTTTCATCATTTTCAGAGGATTTTTTTCATATTATACTTGGATTATGCAGAAGCAAATACTCTTCACGCTAGACCCTCAATTCAGTTCGGCAGCATTCTTCAATTGAACGACGCCACGGGATCCAATGTTGGATCTGTTTTACTCGCCAAATGATGGGCTATACCCTTGGGGTATGAAGATCGGACATTCATTTAAACAGCTAGGAATTTCCATCAGGAGGGATCCGATGAAGTCGGAAGGTCCATTTAAGGTTGGCATCCTCTACATTTGGAGTTATGCATAGCCCGTTCATCTTACACAGCCGCAATCAGTTGTCCAAAAGATCCCAGAAAGCATCCATATTCAGGCCCTAAAGTTTTTTTTGATGAAAGGAAGGATCCTGTTTTATCTGCGGATTACCCAGTGTCGGAAATCCGGTTCAAAGGTACGAATCTATAAACTGTTATGGCCCTTTACCCGGAAGAACGTTAAGAATATCAAATAAAAAAGGAGACTCTAAAAATGCATAACACAGTTAGCAATGCTACAAGGCGCACATCACCTACATGCAGACTCTTTGCATGGCTGACGAACTGATTGGAGGCGTCTTGGAGTAGCCCTTTTCATGGTTTGACAATATAGGCGAGCTAAGACATGCCCAATTGGTCGATAATTTACCTGAAATTTGTTAGCAACGGTTCCAGTTGGAAACCAAAGAGCTGGCTGTGTTACAGTTAGGCACTAGCACTGGACGTTAATATATCCATACCCGTATAGTAATGACAATTCCAACGTCTCATCTACAGTGAGATACATAGAATTTCCATTCATGAAAAAAATAGCTGACGTTTCCAGCGGCTTCTGGCAGATTACTTCCTCTGGAGTAAACTTTGAGGTTCCTGTTCTGTCCGCTTCTGTGCGTAACCTCATAGACATCCCTTAGTAGAATATAAGCTCTACAGAAAAGCTCTCTTTTGAATTGATTAAATGGACATTACGAGAGTGAGCCAAATTAGCCAAGTTGAAAGGCGTTGCATTGGAAGATTAAAGGGGTATTCAATATCAATGGCCAGCTAGCTACCCCTATCTCATAGTCCAATCTTCAACTTCGTCGGGTTCACGCTCAATGCTTTTTTTCGAGAATATCATATTCGAAAGGATGTTTTAAGTCATTCCGAACACATGACTACGCCATACCGTGGATGAAATGTTAAACTACGAATTCACCTGGCAATCAACGCCGGGATAATTACCCTCGATATGTTCACTTTCAACATGATGAAGTAACATCGCTCACATCCAGCAACATGAGCATCGCCGAGCAACTGAGTGAAATGAATGACATGGTCAATAGCATGGCAAACTGTACTTCTATGAATAAATACTTCCACGAAATATTTCTGTGAGACAGGAGAGGTATAATTTAAAGCTTCATATAAATTCCTCGGAAGGTTGAATATGACCTCGTGAAGGCATTAGGCTGGTAAGTACGTTAAGAATTCTCAAGAAATTCTGTTGCAGACTCTATAGCAGTGCCATGGGTCAGCAGCTCATTACTCCGGTGTGATTGGAAGACATAGAGAAGAGTGAAAATACAGCTATTTTAGTTGTACCGGGAATACTTACTTCGATTGATACGCCAAGGCGAGTAAGTCAGTACTTATTCAAACTGCAAGGTTCGGGCAAGCTCAGACGTCCATGGCGTCAGCTGTCTTACTAAGCTACTGCTAGCTGCTAGCTGCTAGCTGCCGCTCTTTCATTTCGAGGAATATCCATCGCATGACGAAAGCCAAAGCTCTTTTTTGTTACACTGCCCTAGATTTGAACATTAATTCAGCACTCTAATCGTCCGCTAATATCGACGGCTGGAACGGGCTATTTCTATACCAAAATAAGACCCCGGTTGTCACCAAATCGAACTGACTGCTATCAAGTATGACCCGTTGGTGCGTACTAGCATCTCGTAGTCTCAAGTTTAGGTTCTTACAGTCCTGTAAATTTAGAGTTCTGTTTATATAATTTAAAGAGAGCAAAAGTAAAGTATTATAGGGAATGATGGGATGGGGACGCCACATATTCTACGCTGAGCACATTGCGGTCGCAGCGTCTAAGATCACCTGAGGCTTCCTCGTATTGTTTTTTAACGTCTGACTATTGTCTGTCGTTAGCATTTCCGTATTGCTTCGATTTCTCTTGGGGTCCGGTCGGTATACTACGTGGGCCAGTTTCACGCTTGTGGGAATAAGAATCGTTTTCAAGTTGAAGCCTTGAACCTATTCATACTTTATGAATCCTTTTCTGTACTTTATGTGTCTTCCCTGTGCTCGTGGGGCACACATTTCGAGAACTCGGTGAACTCCGGTACAAAATTTTCTCCAGATGTTCACATGCGGGACTGCGCATGACCAGCTTCCATACTAGCTTTCTTCTACAACCACCAATGCGATCTGCAATTTTTTATACCTGGCTTCCAAGAGGCAACTCTCCGAGTGGTGGAACGCGTGACGAATTTTTGTGTAGTCATCGTTGAAATCTGCATCCGTGACTCATGTCGGCATTTCGGTCAGGACTGAATTTTATCCCATTCGGCAATTTAGCCGTCCCATCCGTAATTTTCGAAGATAAGGAAGGTATCTGCGACCTTCCCATCCTCTCTTTGTACCACGACCTTTCACGATGACCACCCAACCTTTAGGAGAACTCGTATGGATCTCGGTCAGACCGATGTTAAGATTGTAATTGGGAGCTGTCTTTGATTAGATTAAAATGCTTACCGAGGTTTCCGTCATTTTAGGGCGATGTGTATAGGTTCTGGATATATCTTAACGAAATGTGATCGACTACCTCCGATAGCCGCTAGGTACAGTAATCATATCGGAACCGTTCGATAGTTATGCAATTCTGATTTCCAATCTTGTTTCAATCACAGGGGTGCTGGTCAAATTATCCTGGTAAGACTTAATTTATATGGCGCATTGGTTGATCTCTAATATCCGTTTCATGTTAGAATATCGCCCTTCCCTCGCTCTTTTTCTCTAAGATTGTACCTACGTTTGACTCCAAGAATATCTCTTCCATAGGTATGGACATAAGCAAACCGAGTAACAAGTATATAGCTTTGACGTGTGAATCCACTAGCCCCTTTACTACTTATGTGCGTTCTATACCAGACAATCGGACTGCTTACCTCTCTTGTGGTATCCGCTGTGTTCTGGGTTCCGCATCGTTTCAGATGGGGCATTATTGTGGCTGGGATCTGGGGCAATTATGGTGATTTGCCTACAGCCATTATCATGAGCGTTACAGCTGTTGCGCCTTTCCAGGCTGCAGATCAAGATCTGGCTATTGCCTATATCGCTGCGTTTGTGTTCATGTTTATGGTAAGCACTTTATGCGCTTGTTACTTTTCCCGAGCGATGATTAATCTGTATCAGGTTACGTTATTCCCTATGGGTGGTCATTATCTCGTTGCGAGAGATTTTTACGGTCCTGACAAGGATGACCGAGAAGTTCAGATCCCTTTCCGAGAAAAGACAAAGAAATTTGCAAGATGGCTTCTTCACTTCCCTCGCTTACTCGGAACTTCTGCCAAAAGGGATGTCGAATCCATTGTTGCAAGAACGATTTCCAAAAAGAATCCGGATGAAAATATGTATTCACGGGATGTCGTGGAACGATCTAATGAAAGTTCACATAGAAAAGATGTCCATGATAGTGAATTGGGTGGAATAACTCCCGTCGGTCCGATGTCCGTTCAAGATTTCGAAGGAAGTCAACAAGGCAAAGAAACGACTTTGATAGACCAAGAACATAAACAGTTTCCACGTGCTAAACGAAGGCAGACGCGCTTATTGTCACGCATTCTACACGTTCTTCAAGTCATATTCACGATTCCAACAACCATCATCCTAAGCGGGTTCATCATTTCAGTAATTCCTGCTCTCAAGGGTCTGTTCGTCCTTCTACCTTCATCGCCGAAAGCTCCAGATGGTCAGCCGCCCCTTGCATTTATCCTGGATACCGCAACTTTCCTAGGCGAGGCTTCTGTTCCGCTGGGGTTGATAGGCTTAGGCTCCGCCTTGGCTCGATTGCATGTCCCGAGAAATCAATGGAAACAGCTACCGGTTGGATCTATCCTCGGCCTTGCGGTTGGAAGGATGGTTCTCCAACCTGTACTGGGCATTTTGATTGTCAAAGGGTTGACATTCGCAGGGATTATCGATAAGGATAATAAAGTGTTACAATTTGTTGCAATGTTAGTTGGATTTTAATATCGATTCGTGCTATGTTTGATACTAAAGACCTCTTTTTTTGTAGATTCTTTTCTTGTGTACCAACAGCAACCACTCAGGTAAGCCTTGAATTAGGACTCACCATAACTACATGTTCTAAATTCTTCATTGATTTGTAGATTTTCCTGACTCAAGCTTATTCCGCACCAGAATCTGTCGAACATCTCCCTGCATACTTAGTTCCACAATATGTTCTCATGTTCATTTCATGCACAATCCTGACCGCATACACCCTACATCTCCTATTTGCCTAGAAGCGCTATATATATCCGGTCTTTGACCCAATACATAATAAGTAGAAGTTATCTGCTCATTTATCTTCTAGGACTCCTAAGTTGTGTATATTCGCGGATTGATTTCGCTGTACAGATTATACCTGTCAGGGATTGCCTCTTGATGGCTCGGTGAACGATCCATGCATACAATTCGACTGAACACTCATGTCTCTAGAAGCTATGTACTACCATGAAACCGGACACTTGGGTTAAGACCCGACGGGAAGAGAAGCAAGACATAGTTATTGAAGGTATTTACCAACCGTCATCTCCGACGACATGCAGATAAATGTCCATACTGGGATAATCCTTCTCCAGTGCTTCTAAAGCCGGATGATCAGCTTCTTCCGGAAGTAGATCTCCGTCTTCATCGACCCAGCGCCCAGATGCTACATTGAATTTTTGAAGCGAGTTAAAATTGCCTGTGCTGAGTTCCACGCGGCTCCGAACCATCTTGTCGACAGCTACAAGTGGAATAAAGCAAGGCAGGTATGATAGTTCCGTCAAATGTGGGCAGGTTTCCGGGTTGAGATTCCTGTTCACAACCTCGATCCCGTCGTCATCGAGTTTTGACCAACCTATCGTGAGATCCCTAAGTTTCGGAAGCCCTCGAAGAAGGGTATAAAGCTGATGAGCGGGAACATAAAGATTTCCTAGTTCAACATACAGCTTTCGTAGCTTGGAAGTGGAGGAGCAAAGGCACGAAGATAGTGCGGGCAACATGTTCAACCTTCCGTTAAAACCGCGATACCCCGCAATTGATAGATAATCCAAATTGGGAGACTGTAGTTTTAGAAGAACATCCTGTGGAGATCTTCTATGCTTACCACTGTTGTCCAGCATGATGTTGATACGTTTTAACGCAGGCGACTGGATTATAGGAACGGATGCGGGTATAAAATGTTTGGATATGCTATTCCCATAACATATATTGCAGTCCTTGAGATTAGGGCTTCGAGAGAATAGTGAGGCTAGCTCGCCAGGACCTAGTCTCAGGTAGAAGTTGCTGAACCATGTAGTAAGCGCGGCCCCAGTCTCCATAAATGCACGCAATTGAATATTCATGGAGAAATTAGCCAAAACAATTCTTGGCATGAGAATCTCCCCTGTGTGCAGGCCTTGAGACGAACTTGCCACTCTCATGCCCCACCTGTGCAATTTCGCGCAATTCTGGTAGATAGGTACGAGTACCCAATGGGAATAAAACTTGGAGGTGATGATTGTCTAATACCATTAAGCTTGAGACCCGATGTAAGTGTTTCTTTAGCTCGACGAAGACCTGTTTGACGCCATCGGGTTTTATATCCCAATCGCCAGGGAAAAGGGATATCTCCAATGGCAATACTCCCGAGTTATCCAGATAAAGCGAGACGAGCTTTCCTATATCAAGAGAGCTCTTTCCTTCTAAAATAAGGCGTGTAAATAAGCCCGGAGTGTTCAAGGCAACGCGTCTCCATAATTTGCAGACACGTGAAAGAACGAGGGCCGGAGGAAGAGGAGATATGGTCTGAACGGCGGAATGGAAGAGAAAGGAATGGTGCAATGTGTCATAACTCTCACTTGATGATGCGAAACATAATATCCTCGACAATATTTCCTCCGGTAGTCGACAAATGGGTGACAACAGACTTCTTGCACTTTTAAGCTTCTTATCCGCAATATCCCTAGCCTTCTCCAAAGCATCCAACTGGCTTTTCAACTGTACGATTTTGCTATCCAGTTCTGACACCGTCTTTTCATTAGTCTCACCTATGACCTGAAGGCCTAAAGAGCACAGACGTGTACGGTGTTGGGTGAGTGTCGGATGCCTAAGCGCCGATAACTCTTGGCGCTCGCCCTTCTTTTGTTCCAATACTTAACCTTGGTATTATTTTGTGCGGAGTCCATAAGCCATTGTAAGGCCTAGCGTAAGTCTTTTTTAAAATTATCTAACAATTATTATAGTTCATGGAGATGTGAAGTTCGTTCTTTCTCGCCCTTGAAATTGCAAACTCGTCATCGTGGACCCAGGCACTCCAGGACATCCGGCACACGAGCTATTTACGAACCAACGTTTTCGGAATCGATCCAAAATCAGTAGACAGAAACAACACAGATGCAATTCCAAGTCCGGGATGAGCCCTCTCGGCCGCTGCATAATGATGGCCATTCTTTCCTAATCAGCCAAGCAACAGAACCAAGATATATATATTTCTACACGTCTATAGATTGGATCTCGAATCTCGCCGGCTGAAGAAAATCTTGGAACTCCGAGTGTCCATAACATTGTTGAATGACACTGTGGCAGGAAAGCATCGCAATCGGTGGACGGTAGCATGGCTAATACTAAACCGATTGTACCGCCGAACACTTGGCGATAAACTGGCCAATCGACTACATTTCTGGCTCGAAAGGATATTGAAACTCGAGGTTACCGGACGCTTTCAAAAAAAAAGTCAACGAAGAGCTGAAGTTGGCCTCGGTCGTTTGAAATATTGATTATGGAAGTTTGTGTTTAACGGTCGCAGAGAATTGCGAGGACTACTGAGTGCAGTATGGAAGGCAAAGGTGTCGCGGTTCGGGGGGGCGCCGGTTGCTTCTTAGCATCTCTTAGCATCTCCTCTTGAAACCGCGGTATCGCTTATGATCAATGAAGGCTCTAAAGAGGCCTATCAATTCTCAGCAATAGGTATAAAAGTCTGCTAACTTCACTGTGTTCTCCAGGCTTGCCTCCCTTCTTATTCCAGCCCCACTTACACAAGTTACAGTCGTTGATCGACTTCATATTCCAACTCTCTCTGATAAACTATGAAGTACACCACTACTTTCGTTGCTCTGGCAGTAGCCTTATTCCCCTCTGTCCTTGGTCACGGTTTTCTCGCAAGCGTCGAAATTGATGGCAAGGTTTATCAAGGCAATAATCCGGATTTTGTTCAGAGTCCTAGTCAGCAAATTGACAGTCCCATTCGACTCGTGGACATGATCAATCCCGTCAAGGGTGCAACTAACCCCGCTGTTAACTGCGGCTCAAATGCAGCGAAGGCGAAACTTGTCGCTGAGGCGAACCCCGGAAGCAACATTGCTTTCAATTGGTCTGGGGGGAGCAGTCAACACGTACGTACATT
The DNA here is from genome assembly GCA_000827215.1 of Sphaerobolus stellatus SS14. Lineage (NCBI taxonomy): Eukaryota > Fungi > Basidiomycota > Agaricomycetes > Geastrales > Sphaerobolaceae > Sphaerobolus > Sphaerobolus stellatus. The sequence goes on along the minus strand of KN837218.1, from coordinate 119,239 downwards.
TATCGAGTTCTATTTCTCCTACTATTTTGCTCAGCTCGCCCTTCACCTTACAGTGGCCTCACCGGGTTGGTCCACTCATAACATACCTGGCAAGTTGTGGTGACACGACTTGCGACCAATATGATCCCAAAGATGCCCAATGGTTCAAGATTGATCAGCAAGGTCAGAAACCTGATAATCTTGGTGATTGGGCTTCCAACGATTTGAACCTTGGCAAGAGCGTTAACGTGAAGATTCCTGAGGCCACACCACCCGGCAACTATCTCATCCGCCACGAAATTGTTGCTCTCCATGTGGCCACTGCTCAAGGCGGTGCTGAATTTTACCCCAGTTGCACTCAGGTCGAAATTGGGCAGGGTAATGGACAATCCGTTCAACCTTCAGAGACAGTGTCCTTCCCTGGTGCATATTCTGATTCTGACCCTGGTATTTTCGTCCCTACTGTAAGTTCTTTTTATTATTTTCAAGTCTTATTTATTCATCGTTTTTTTAAAAGATATTCGATCCAGTCAAGGATTACCAATTTCCCGGTCCCCCGATCTCTAATGTTGTCGGTGGTACAGGATCCTCTGTCCCTCGCGCTGACAACACTGTTATCGACAACAGCGATATAGAGACAAGTGTCATAGACGATGGTTCAGATAACACACTAGGATTTGATGCCGATAATGATGATGTTGTTGGCGACGACAGCGTCACAGAGACTGACGATGGCTCTGATAATAACGAAACAGCAGAAGACAATACTGCTGATGGGGTTGTCTCTTCTAGTACTAGCGGGAAGAGATTCATGCGCCCTAAACAGATCAGCCGTGTCATGGCCCATTACAGGCGCGGGAGGAATTTGTACTAAGCAGTTCGGACACGTACTTTTGTCTCTGTCGTCCTTGTTTATTTAATTTTTGATGATGTACTAAACAGTTCACATAGAGGAAATGGGAATAATGTATTTTGGAATGGGAACATTTGTTTCTTTTCGAACTTGGGTGTGTGCCGATGCTGCGCATGGTAATGTCTGATTAATTTTATTAGAATGTTATAAATTATTTGCTAGTTAGGATAAATAAATCCCATTTAACACCTATATACCTTATAGTAAATCACACTGAAATGAATTGGATGCGTGGGATCCATCTCTATGTGAGTAGTAAATAGTTTAAGTAGCTGCGCTAAGTGCTGAATTGCCTAAATGGGATAGAGTGGCCTAAACGAGAAGGAGGCAACGATATATTCCCACGTCGATAACAATAAGCGCAGATCGCAGATAATTCGCATAAAGATAGAAAGTAATACCGGAAAGAGAATTAAACATAAATTTTCTTATTCTGAAATCTCAGAAGTAACGGACTGCGAAACGGCGAGCTATTGAACGCGAAAGCATGTGCACCCTGAGACAACGCGGAAAAAGGCTCTCACGGTCACAAAATGATCGCAAAATGGGTTGCGTGGAGAAAAAGTGGAAACTGTGGGGGAAAAGCACAAATCCCCCCGACAGGTAAGATAAAATTTGATTACCTTTTCTCTTCGTACCTCAGGGGGATAATCAGAATCTACTTGTTACATAACTTCTGTTTCTACTACTATTAGTAGCAGTGCAAAGTTCGAAGAAACCAAGTCTGTTGCAATTAGAGTTTCGTCTTCGTGGTCTCGAGATTCTGAGGGGGGACGAAAACGATGGTCTATATGACAAGTGAGCATATGCCGCGTGCCATGGATTTCTCTTCTCCGCATCGCTCCCTCAGCCAGAAATAGAAGAACCCTCATCTTCCTCCCCTCTTCAACTCCACTTTTTTTCTGTATCACTCCTTCTTTGCACTCAATATGTCCTGCCTGAGGCGCCGGGTTTCCGCAACAGGGATCTTACAGATATCGCCGCTTGTTCTATTTCTCCAAATCCTACCCTGACTGCATCTTCGGGTTCGTTCGAGTCCCCCATAACAGAATGACATACTGTGTTGCGTGGACTTTAGGCCTCCGTTAGTTTTAGATTTTTCACTGTATCCCCTACTTCTGAATATATTTCTTTTAAATAAGTATACCGACTCCTTCCCAGTCACTCTACCGTGTTTGTTTCTCAATTATGTAGCCTCTAACCTCTAGTACTAGGCTATCCGAGAGTTAGGTTTTCCAGTGCGATCGACGCCCTGCGGGCAGGGGGAGCACCTAGATGATTAGTAGGACCATGCACTACTCGTAACACTTAGACTCCTACGTCGTTATTTCGCCTGAACTCTCGGATATAAGTGCTTCGGTCTAATGGATCGCCTTGGCTCGGTTGGCTCGGCGGGTTGCTCTTCCCTTGACATACCGTGAAAGAAACGATGTACTTAGGGGAGCTGGGAAGGAAGGAGTTGGTGGTGGAGCATCGCTATTAATGGCTCGCAGTCTATTCCCGGAGCGGCATAGTTGAGACATAGTTCGACCGGACCGGGGTATCACGTGATAGCCCGTCATATGTCAGTTTTCACCGAATTCTGTGCACTGAGTCAGGCTTCTGGAGCTTGGCTCAACGTTAGCCCACTACTAAGAGGCGGAGATATATTCCCTTTACTCCCATGGACCATGCTACTACTGATCGACATTCACGACCACCACACACTCATGTCTCCATCGTAGAAACGCCCACGAATGAGGAGCCACCAATCGAATTACGGACAAGGTCAGGGCAGACGGTGGAGGAGGATACGGATGATGAGGATCTTGAGATAGAACCAAGGGAAGAGACGGAAAGTCCTAGGAAGAAGGAAGAAGAGCGTGGCAATTTGCTCTGGAGATTCTACCACAAAGTGAAGAAGGATTTGAGCTGGATTCCACCGAGATGTACCTATTCCTCCCTCAAGGTATTTGTAATCTGAATGTGTACGTGATTATTTGAACTTAACTTCCGGAAGCCCGTTATTCGCGGTGGAGTTGCCGCTTGGATATCATTAGTGTTGTTTCTTATACCTGCTGTGCAGAGAGTGCTCGGAAATGTGAGCTGATAAGGTTGCATGGATCCTGACACGCGCATTAATTACTGAATTTCAGGCCAGTTTTCTTCTCATGATTAGTGAGTATCTGGATTTGATACGTCGCATTCTGACATTTCATGTTTTTTTTTCAGCCGCCTTCATCAGCCCTCCTATAGAACCGTGAGTGAATCCACCACATACCTGAGAAATGACATTTACAAGAATTTCAGGCTTGCTGGTGTAATAGAGAAGGAGTTTCTTACCCTTTTAATGGTTACGATGACTTGGGCGTGGAGCTGTTTGGCCACCAAACTTGCCAACCTTGCGCGTTCGGAGTACGTATTCGATGCCACCGTTTCACAAATTTTCCATGGCGAATTCCTGGAAGCTGGAGTTTGTCTATATTTTTCTTTATTATGACAACTGATGCTGACTCTCGTTTTAGCCATGCGTGATTTATGCCGTCTTCCTTTTCATCTGGACTTCTTTAATTCTCTTCCTGCGTGCGAAAATCGGTCCAGGTCCCTTCATGCCCGCAACAGTGTTCTCCTGTCTCTGCATCGACATCTCTCTTACTATTGCACAATTATACCCCTACCCAAATTATGCTATTGGCGAGACAGTCGTCCTGCCGATCGCCGTTCATTCGGGTCTCGCTCTCTTGGTGTCCGCCACCATCCTTCCTGAGACGGTGAATGCACAATTCGTGAAGCGATTAAATGCAGTCATGCGACCGTTGGCGAAGGGAATCAATGGGCAGAAAGGCGTCCTGGAAGTGTCGCCTCTTTCGGACGACTTCAACCCCGAGCCGTTTGCAGAATTGGTTTCGAGAGCAGAATTAGCTCTAACTCCCCTATCTGCGTCGGCGAGGTTGATTAAGCGTGAAATTTCTTATGGACGGTTAAATGGTAAGCTTCAGAACTTCTATATTTTGAAGCCACATTGATTGGACTTATTAAATTTAGGAAATGATTTACGTGAAATACAAATGTTCGGTCGCAAGCTCACAGCATGTTTTCCAAGCTATTTGCCCCCTTTTAACTTTTGGCTGACAGATTTCTTAGATGAGAGCAGCTGGGATGAGCCACTTCTACCGCGTTATGGATACTCGTCGTGCCAAGTTCCCAGAAACTCCCCTGCCATCGCAGGCCGCGAGCCCGGCCATGACGCCGATGCATACTCGCATGGGAACACCCATAGGCAGTGACGATAGCGATCATCGTTCAAGTATAGATCAGAATAACGTACGCCATTCAGTGCAGACCAACTCCGCAACGTCCTTGCATCGTAAACTGCATCTTCATGCCCACCATAATCCATTCCATACCCACCTGATCAAGGACGCGATTAACCAATCCCAAGAACATCATCCTGTCGGCGTATTCGAATCTCAGTTTTACATGAACATCGAACGACGACTTTACCATCCACAAGAAGAGGAGTTGGAAGAAGAGAGTGTGAAGCTGTTAGCCGAGTCTTGTGGCGATCTTTTGGATGTCGCTGGGGAGGTCATGGATCATGTGGTTGATTGGTTGGATAGGATGAATACGGATCGGTTACGTTTCCCGAGGAGGACGCCGAACGCGGATGTTAAGGCTGCATTGGAGAAGCATAATACCATTCTTGGTCGTTTGAAGGACACCATGGATGCCTTTTTGAAAGAGAAAAGGTTAGTTGATAACTTTTGCATTTCAAAGTTAATAGACTAATTTATCGTGGCAGGCATAGAATATTGGAGCCATATAAAGGGGTACTGGACCCATTACGCAAATCGCGTCATTTACCACCTCATCGCTTTCTTTTCCGCGCATTTTTGTATCAATATCATTTATTGAGGTTTTGTGAAGCTATGCGAGAAATGGTGAGTGCCATCGCCTCTCCCCCTGATGCGTTTGCTGAATGAGAACAGCTTGAAAAAATAGAAGAGCTTGAACGTACACGAACGAAGAGACGGCTTTGGGCACCGATTTTGCCCCTCCGTTCCATCCTAACGTGGAGTATGTGGGAAACAAATGACTCTACTGAAACGGCGGACGAGGAAAACCCCGATGTCATCCCTGGTATAAGCATAAAAGGTCAAGATCTCGGTGAGGCGGAACCACGTAATCCAGATGCATTGCCGCCGTCCAATTTCATTGAGTTGATTGGGACAGAAGTATACCTCTTCTTGACTGGACTGGGAGGAGGTAATTCGCTGTTTGGCCTGAAAGCAGGTGTGTTCTGGTTTATTTTTCATGGGAAATGGGAGCCTGAAGTAATATATCAGGTCTTCTATCTGGTTCGTAGCCTTACATCGATACTTGAAATCTTGTCTCACACCTTTTATGGCAGTGGTGTTGATTTTGCCAAATTATATTCAAACTTCTGCGGCTTTTGCATATCGTAAGTGATCATTCTAATCATACAAATCTGTATCCTAAAATTCCTCAGAAAATAAATCGGTATGGGCTCTGTAAGAATATCTTGTCTTTGATGCATCTTCAAAGATCTAAAATCGAATTAGTTTCATCGCTCAACTCACGTTGGCTCGTTATCGCGGAGATACAATATTTGGTTTCCTGGCGAGGATCGTTGCCACCTTCTTTGGATTGGGTGTGGGACTTGTATATTGGTGAGCAAACTTCAAGGTCTGATTGTAATGATTTTAATGAAACATACAGGTATATAACCGCCGGTTCCGGGAGGGGAAATGTATTTGGTCTCGCCGTTGTTGGAGCC
>KN837218.1:7047-19229 GCA_000827215.1 Sphaerobolus stellatus SS14 | reverse complement strand
CGCTCTATGCCATTGTGACCTATGCAGGAGCTACAATCCTAGTGGAATATGTTAAGCATAATTTGATAACAGGTCGAATCAAGCAAACCTTGCAATGGCGTCGCGTATCCTTCATCCCAGCTCTGCTGTAGACGATTGCGCGGCTGAAGGAGAACGATAGAATGACGAGGACAGATATATTTTATATCTTCTAGTAATCACTTAACAGGATCTTGAGCATTTTGGACAACTCCATAACAGCGGACCTTCCGGGACTGCCGCAGCCAGTGAGGATCCATCGTCAACCTTATTCGATTCTATGGGATCATCGGATAACGTGCCCAGACTCTGCGACGCGCTGTGATACAGATAACTTGGAGACACATGGATTCATCGGCACCCATCGGTTCTAGCAATGCTCAATCAACTAGCAGGCCGCATCGGAACCACCGCGAAGTAACCGGCCATGTATTTCGTTTGCAGATTCAAGTTATTCGTAGTTGGTAAATCTCCGATAGATCTATTTGATGGATTGTTGGTGAACGGACACTGGCTGCTAAGGGGGTTAGAAGCTTTATCGATGGTGCGAGAGTTTCCTACCAGTACTGGGATTACGAGCACATAATCCGCGAATTCTGCCCCCTGAGGCACGTAGAACCAGATCGAATACTTCTGTAACCCCCACCGCGTCGTCTTCTCCGTTTTCTGCACTGGCGCCATCATCCACGTACGAGTCCTCAAAGCCTGTGGAACGTCCTGAACATCGGGTTACGGACTAGGAGGCGCGGTGTTCATAAGATCCTCAGTAAATGAAGTATTCGCTGGTTGACGCTGCGTTCAGGATAGTATTCCTGGCACATGCAGCCGGACTGGGGGATAACTTCAACCTAGTAGGCATAGTCGTCCGTGTTTGAACTTGCCCCCTAACTTTGGGATATTTCACGACGAGGAAGGTCCGGATCCACATCGTCTACTATTTATAGACTCCCAAGTTGGACCCACTTTGAGTGGATGAAGGATTCTTGGTCGGTGGTCCATTGAAGAATCGTATTTGTGACGCAGTAATCGCGGTATGGCTCTCGTGGGTAATCGGAACAGCTGGAGAAAGCCGCGAGGAAAGCGACTAGGAGCGTTCAAGTGACAGCTGCCAATGGCTGGCTCATCTTGGTATAGATTTCCCTCACGACCGTGTAGCGTAGCTGAACTTTATTCTACAGTGGAGCGCACACATAATAACTTATCAAATAAATCCGCATTTGCTGCGAGTTCCGCGGTATGATGCCAGCTTATATTCTGAACGACAGTTCATCTGCATCGATTGCAGGGTCTCCTGAAGTCTTCTTATCACACTTGCATTCTTTCGCTTATGTTAGATCATCGTCGTCCAAAGGATTCGGATGAACGATATACTTTCTGTTCATCATCCAAGAATATCCAGCATCTGACCAGCATCGTCCCTCATCAAGTTCTATTTTCTGTACCTTCGGTAACAGAAATCGAAGGAAGGTACGATTTATACTTATTTACATATTAAAGCAAACTCGCATATCTTTGTGCCTATAGGCTGTTTCCTGTAGGTTTTGCATCATCTCTCTTGACCTATTCTACTGGACAACCTCAACAGAACATGATAACTGATTAACTCACAATCGGTGGATCTTCTATGTGCATCTTCTGAAGGATGTAGATTTTCTAAAAGAAAACTACGTATGTGGGGATCGGGCCGTGCACCTTTGATACAGTCGTCGGCTCTATTCGAACGGACAGGCCATGATGATTCTTATCTTCTGATGCACCAATAAAAGTGCGGAAAGGCTTCATATGCGCCTAAGCGGCGTTCAAATTTCTATTCTTTTGTAAGGATCGGTACATTCATTTGCAGCTGTGCTGGTCGTCATTCCTACCTGGAATCAAGAAAGTTTCGTCTTAGTGAGACACGGAACGGTTTTCCGTTGGCGAATCGCATGATCAGCACTCCATTAGGCAAAAGGAGTGAAATCGATGATGGAGCGGCGGTGAAAGGACACGCTGATAATTAGATCCTCAAGTCTTGTAATCCACATGTGGGCATATCGTCGCAGAATACGATGTACTCAGTGTGCTGATTTACGAATGGTACGTAATTCTTTATGTTTAGTTGCTTTGCGTTCAAGTTTTTGAACCAATACGCGTGCTGGCATAGTCCGCATCAATTAGCACCTACAAATATTTGGTCGCGCCCATCTGAACGCATTCTTTATGTAGGCGTTGCAATCTTAAGAGCTCCGGCCACGAGGAATACCCTTGATATCTTAAAGGAATCATCGGCAATGCATGAATAAACGAGCATTCAAGGTACCGTTCGTTCAAGACCACTGCAATTTTTGAAAATTGGCTTTCCAATACCATTTAGCATGTCCTTTGAAACCTATATAAGCCCCATGTTCCGTTCTTCGAGGCTCAGTCCTCACTCTGATCACTTATGCACGTCTGGACTATCCTACGATAATGGACTATCACTCATCGTCGACTCTTTCTCAAGCTCATTCTTTGACATCCACTCATGCTAACAACTCCTCTCATTCTTATGATATTGATTTGGTACGCCGATATAGACATTTATCCTCGCCTAACGACCTAAAAATACTTTTCGTTCAGTTATCGGAGTCTCATGATATCACAGGAATAAGCATGTCATGTATTGCGCCCGAAAATTCCCAGCGTCAACTTCTCGCTGTTCATCCTTTCACTGGTACTAAGGTGAGTTATCGCAGGTGGAAAGCACAGACCTCTGGCAGCTAACATCTCCCACAGTCAAGTCAATATTATGCAGGTGATACCGATATTCTGCCCATTCCTCCGGCTGATGGTGATCAAATCGTCCTCAGTCCCCAAGAGGAACGCCCTACCTCTAGTGAGGACCTCTTAATCCCTTCAATATTGCCTATCGAAGCTAATGATATATATCAGACGAAGCAAACACTGGCGATCCGCGTCTGATCTCATACCATGATCAGAGCCATGCGGTGGGTTTGAGCCCTCAAAGCAACGCACACTACAATCAGCCTCCAGATCCCTCTACTTCTTTTGACGAGCATTATGTACGCTTTCAAAATGAGGATACACCGTGCATGATTCTGATACTACTGCTACCTCTAGATACCTCATGGCCCACCGTTGTCCGCAGGGCTAGATCGTCAACAGCTTCATTATCCTTACTCGGGACCACGCTATGGGAACACTCCAACCGGCAACAACCTACATGTTTGTCATCACTCTTATCTAGGAAAAATTCTTATTATTATTCCGCAGTATCAACATGCCACTGCTCAAAGCGGCGTTCCTAATCAACACCCTGCCGTCATATCTAGTGAGTGGCACTGTGTCCATCCTATCTTACACCACTGCTAATCTCTACTCAGATGAAATTGTCAATTCTCCTGGAACATATTATTTCCCCAGTCCAATTTCGACTGCACCCATGCGTACTGGCAGTAGTTATGCATCCATGGCCGCCGGGAGTACCTATGGTGGTCTCGGGTCTACCACCCTCGCTCATGAGGACGAAATGATATCACCGCGTAAAAGCATGGTAAGCGGGATTCTAAGTTGCGCGCCATATTGATACCCATATGTTATCGGTACCAGTATGCCAATTTCCCGGATTTAACTTCTCCAGTTCGTGAAATAGGCAACCACTTCCACCACCAACAGCTGATGATTTCTCCTCAATCGACCACCAACTTTACACAGGAATCGACCTCCAGCTTTACCCAGGAATCAATCTCCAGCTTTACCCAGGAATCGACCTCGACCTTCGCCTCCCCGTCTTCTGAGCTACATGATGTGGACGGATCGGCTTTACGACAAGCTCATTCTGTGGGTGTAAGTGTCAATTTTATTTTTCATTTACGCTTGCATTAATCCACATATAGTCGGAATCTCCTAGCTGCAAGTTTGTATCTCTAAACCCGGCTGACAAATCTTATACATGTAGTTGGTACGGGGTTTAATCTTTAACTTGGTATTTCACTGATCCTTATCGTAGCTGCCTCCGAACTACTAAGTCGAAAGAGATCAACGATCACATTTATGGCAAGCGTCGCGTATTTTATTGTTGGAGCTGGTAAGCATTTCAACCTGAATACCATTTAATTTGTTTAATAGCTACTCTTTATTTTAGCTTTCAACATCCCTTCATGTATTCAGAGCTCATAGAACACGAAATGGCGTACGTCGCCGGTGAATGTAGAAACGCATACTGGCAGGGTATGTCTTTTTACCGTAATTATGCTTTGATATATTCGGATGTAATACGACCTGCAGATCCAGTCAACCTCCCGAAGCACTGCATTTATAGAGCGAGTCAAATTGAATTCATCTGCAAATGGTGCGCATTCTCTCACGTCTTTCCGTGCGCTGCTGATATGTTGATACTTTGTTCAGCCACACGACATTCAAGGATTGGAATACCGCTATGCGACATGCATTGAGCAAAGGAGATAATGCCGTTAAATGGGTGTGTCTTGTATGGTATGTAATATTGTGTCAATCTTGTGTATTATCTGTCGCTGAAAATCAAACATACAGCGAGCAGCCCAAAGGTGGTCGCCGTTTATTTACCAGGTCTGATTCAGCTCACGCACATATGAAAAAGAAACATACCCGAGCATACTTAGACGGTTTCACAAAGAATGCTTAAACTCACAATGCGTAGAAATTGCGAGTCTAGACTATAGCAGATGTAAAATATTTACGAGTACCACTGTAAAAGACATTTATAAATATTCGTTTGAGCGGAAATCTCCGTATAAGCGCAGGCTTCTCGGCGGCGTCGTACGTGCTCCGAAAGAAACTGGCAATAACTGGTCCAAAGAAAAGAAATTTATACCTTAGAACTGTGCAATAATTAGGGAAAGTAAAAACTACTTAAAAAGAGCCGGGAAATAGAGAAGGCAATGAAAAGATGGGTTATAGGCACCCGCATCAAGGAGTAGATCGGGAAGAACCTTCGTACTGCTCATTGAATAAATCGAAGACACTAGAGTAAACCCATAATAGTAGACTTGTATAGAAACACCCTATGATAATTTTTGGGCCTTCGAAAGTTCACCACATGTGGTAGCGCTCGTCATCGAGGAGTGGACGAGCGCTTATAGTCGTCTTCCTTACTGGGTTTTCGGCGAGTGCGGCACCAATTGCTTGGGCGGCATGGCAACTAGAAGGGGAAAAGCTCCTGGTTAGCTACCTTCTTTTCTACAGAACCGTTCCGGCGCCGCGTTCGATAGGATGCGGTGTAGCCATCACTCCCGTTCCGCTTGCTTCCAGTTTCCTTCTGGTTACAATCTACTCTACTACCAGGGAAATCTGCTTTGTCATCAGATGGATCGGACGATTCCCAGACTATAGAGATCTCTGCTCACCACGCACCACTGGCCTCTCTTTCTGTCATTTCATGCATACTTCACGTTTCAACCGATGGAAGCGAGCGACAGTGATCTGGGAACGGCGCGAAACCATCCATCAAGATGGTCACGGTTCGCTTGCTAGTAGGCCATCCGCTGGAATCGTTCCCGGATTCCCTTGATCTTTTGATTTGGCCCGAACGGTCATGGGGATAGTCAATGACGTTAATTACATCGTCAAGTGGGTGTATCAATCGCCTCCATTTTATTCAGAGGATTATGTCTCGTTATGATTGAGGGATTAAAACCTTGTTTCCTATACATCTGTGAGTTATTTGTAATCAATATAGGTTGCAAACCTAACTTCCCCGATAAGATGCTCATCACAAAGTTGTTCTGGATTAAACAGAGACAGTTGATTGCAGTCTTTCCAGCTTGCGTCCGGAAAACAAGTGTCAATGCGTTATATCCATCCTTGCATATCGTTCGGGTTGAAGGCCATCTCTGTTGAAGCGGCGGCCGGCCAGAGCATTTCCCAATCATTCCCGTGGTCCATACATCATTCCTGTCGCTTCATACGACGGTTCTCAACTTTGTCGTGTTTCCGTCCATCATCTCTTCGTGAGACATGTGTATTATGAGCTTAATTTTGGTAGAGTATTAAACGGTAATAGTCTGAACGACGGTAAGAACCAGCTGGGTCATACTGGGGACCGTCTGAATGACAGTGACACCATCTGGACGACGGTAAATCAACCGTCTCCGCTATTCCATCAACCATAATTCCTTGTATCAAGTAAGATTTAAAACGTCTTGAATACTGCCTTTAAAGAGTATCCCCTAGAAGTGTGTTCTCTTCGATTACTCTCAATTCCGAATCCTCAGCAATTCTTTATTATGACTTGTGGTACATTTGACAGTGTATGTTCAACTGCACGTGTAGTGCAGACTCTAATAGAACCGATTAGCCCTTCAATCCCAAGCAAATTTCTCGGTCTCACCCTCGACTAGTGCTAAAAGAAGACGGAGTAACGTGGTCCTGTGGGACTTGGTACGCACTCACGCATGGGTATTAACTGTCTCATAATTTTTTCTCTAAGTGGTCGATCCTTCCAAGACGTTGAATCTGCAAATCTGCATATATTTGGTGACCTTGGAATATTCTTATGTTCAGGGTGGTCAGTTTGGTATCTTCTATAATAACAAGCCGACTGCACATCTCATATCATAATTGCCACACAGTCAAGATATATCATTTGGTCATGAACGCTTTCTGAAGAAACATTATCCCAAGGAGTGCTATTACTCCTTCATCCATAGCTTTTATAAGGGTGAAGATAATTGAACTGCTCATTCTTATGTATACTTATTTACGTCTCTAAGTGGAACGGCCACCCCAAACAGGCCATATTATCTTACCGGTTCTACCAGAAGAGCCAAGATGTCTTACAGATAACCTCTCCCCCACTCAAAAACCGTACGAATGCATCTGGTGAGCTTCTGAAGATCTGTCGTCAGAAATGTAACTGACTATAATTGGATAATTTCGCAGCGGGGCCACTTTCAAGGAACCTCATAACGCAAGGCTTCACGTTATGCACGAGTATCTCGTCTATGCTTGCCGAACGTGGTAAGTATATAATTCTCGAATTTTCTTTCTTCTTACGCTGCCCTATGGTAGTAATAAGCGTTTCAAACGACAGGATGAAGCGAAGAACCACCGTAACTGTGCTAGCGGCCGCAACACCCATCGCTCTCAGACAGCTAGTCCAAGCTATAATTCCCACATCCGGTACAGAATTTCCTGATCTAAGTACCTCAAAATGGTTACTAAATAAATTTATAGGACGGGCAGACCTTACTAATGGCTCCATCGTCCTCCTTCCTGCCCTATTTCTGTATTCACTATGCACAACTTAAATATGTAATATTTTCCTCTAAGTATGGTATTTAATTTGACATGAATATATGAGTCGTTTTTGGTTTTTCTCGCTTCAATAGAGATTTTAAAAGTTTATAATAAGCTTGCTTTAAGTTTTTCTGGAGTTCTGGATCCTCAAAGCATCCTCCTTGGTGACTGTCCGAGGATAACGATATTAGAATGGTTAATAACATTTATACGTTCCAAAATCCTTTTACCAGATAGAATAGAATATCATTAACTTTTGAATTGTATTTCATCAAAGTCGTACCCAGGCGAGGATCGAGTCCGTCCCCCCTTCATCTCCGAGCTCCGGGAAGTCCTTCCGCGGGCAGACCACTGTTAAATTTAAACGATCGGGTAAGGTCAAGTAATATTGCCTGCAGCCTGCTAAAAATACTTCGACATGCATCTCCATTTCCTAGCTGCAAGCCATTTGAGTATGTGAAATTTTCTACGGCTATACAAAGGCGGGCTTCGGAGCCATGCGTGAAGGATTCCATGTCTATCCTCCCCAAAAATCATTTGTTCGTGGCATAGGTGAAGTTGACAGCAGGATGAGAAGAATGAAGGCATGGAAGGAAGACATTGGCTGTCAGGAGCGATTCTATCCTAAACCAAGTTGTCACTAATGAATGACGAAGTCTTCTTTCGGTTATACCGCGTTCACTGCAACTTGCAACCCAACGTGTTTTACACTGGCTAAAGACTCAAAAATACCACACTGCGCATTTACAACGAGGCACATTGTGTCGATCCTTTAGGTTTCTGATCTTTTGAGAGGTCCCTCTGGCGTTACACCACGCCATCCTTATCCTAAGTGTACATGGTCCTGTCCAGTATTGTCATTTTTCTTATACATTCAAGATGAATATACAACTCTAACTTCAACACACTGCTTAGCATCATGATTGGGACTCGGAAGGCTGTGGCGCCCTAGTTATATTGGTCAATGCCTTAATCCTTTCAAATAATTATCATCGCGATTTATACTAGTTACATATTTACCAAAGCAAGCAATCAAGGAGGACTACAATAGTTCTTTCCGAGTTCCTCTGGTTTCATTTGTCGTCATATTATGATCATATTCAAGGATGCCCTGGATTCGCACTATGATCCAATCCTAAATGCGTCGTCACCGCATCAGAACTGCAAAAGTAGCGCTGATTGCCTTTCGATTCATCACTGTGAATAGGGTGTACTTCAGCAATCGGTTTAACCGGAGAAGAAAACAAAACATACCAAAGACGGCACTGCCATATAAGATTGGTGCCTTTAGTTGCTGCGTGCTGAGCAGCGCTTCGTGCGTCCATAAATGATTGATCTCCACTAGAATGGAGATAAGTAAGGCGAACACTTTTACAGAAAACAAACACATTCCATATGTAACGAATGACGGTCTTCACAGATTTAGGGCAATTTACAGGTATCTGCTAGGATTGTTGGTTAATGCAAGCAAAATAAATTATGACCTACATGATTAGGATGACCCCGCTGTAGAGCTGATCCGGGTACATCTACACTGTATGAGCCAGAAAACGGGCTATTAATCAATGTGGCACATGGAGATGGCGAAGTCCATTCCTGAGCAAACTGGGCGGAACTTCGAGAAGAAAGTGCCGGCTGTTGATGGAAGCCAATACCTCTTTCGAAAGAAGCGGGAGAGTTCGAGTCCTGAAAGCTTTCATGGTAATGAAGTAGCTTCAACGATTGAGAAATACATATCAGTGTTCATTTAATAAAGAACCAACGAAAAACTTTATTACTGTGCTATTATATGCGATGGGAACTTGTTCGTCATAGGTCGAGGCCACCGTTGCAAAAATAGGAGGTAGATCATTGATCCCCAGTGAAGACCGCCTGAGGCCGTGGCGGTTCGTAGCGGTGCAAAGCAGTCCGTCCGCTGCAAAACGCTAGGGGCCGCGCACGACCGAAGAATGGTGCGCGCTTGAGAGGAATGCACTGTCGAATTCAGCTCACATCTGATCAGACCGGTTCACCATGGGACGTTTTCGGTCTCCAGAGGTCTTTGTATGACGAGAGAGGAGATCGGAAATGATCCCTTTTGGGCATTCTTTTTATAGAAACCATTTATTCTGATATACTACTAGTACTAAAAATAAGACTACTTCTGACTACATCTGTTCATATCGGACAGACCCTCTCCATTATCCATTACACTGCTCCGCTGTCAACCGACCCGCTCCGCTGTCAACCGCTACAGTCCGCCATATACCTCTGGCTGCTTCCCGCCTCCTATCGACCGTTTCTTGCATTACTCCCATTCCTCCCGTCCCGTCCACCTATATCAACTCATTCTCCCATTGAATAGAAAGGCCATTAAAGCTTGTTTTGAATCCCGGTATAATGAAATCATATTAGCACTAGTAGAAGTCGAGAGTTACAGGCAAGGCCCACTCCTTGTCCCAGTGGCCATAGCTCAGCTGCCAGTTCTCAGATGGCTGTCATATTTTGGGTGTAGTATCCTTATATATGTAAGTATTTATTGTAAAAGTTTTATGAGGATTGGGTCTGAAATGCTCCCTCTATAAATTTCCTTCATCTAATTTGGGGATCCACAACTTTAATAAATGCGAAATTTATTTCTCACTTCCCAGAACCTGCAGTAAAGATCTTAAGTACTACTTCTAAAATGCTCTATGTTCTCTTACATGTTCCCCAAATACAAATGTTGGGTGCCTAGGCTTTAGTTCTGACTTTATACAAACCATAGATTCTATGGGCATCATACATGCCTCACTAGGCACCCAAGACCTGACTGTAGACCACTTACCATCAAAGAACAATGGTTTGGGATCATTTATAAACTATACAGTACTTATATGTAGCATATCATTCAAAATTTAAGGCCCCTCAGCAAGCACACATGCTTCAATGAGCAGCCAGAGTGTGGGACAAGGACTGGTGTAGGCCTCCATAAGGGGCTTAAAAGTCTGTCCTAAGGCAACTACCTCAAAAAGAGGTTGGAAGTTTTCCAAATTTGGGTCCAATCTACTTTAAAGGATTCTGTATCAGACTATAAAAAAATCTTTCAAAAATGTATATTTAATGAAAAGATATGGTGTTATTTAATAGTGCTGGGACAAGGACTGGGCCTTGCCTGTAGTACATGCTAAGCTGTTAGTGAAGTCATACCTCAGTATTGGACATATTCTCCTGCATTCCATCTTCAACCATTGATTCAGGATTGACAGTGGTCTTCTTCTTTTCGAGTAGCTGACATTGCCGTTCAGAATAGACCTTGCATCAAATCAACATTAGCAAATATAATTTGAAGCATAGATGGAGTGTAGAATAATGCTTACATTTAGCTCAGCCTTAGAAAGCTTCTTGAAGGCTGCAGAGACTTTGGCATTTGCGTATTTAACACCAGGGTTGTTACCTATTGAATCACCACCAAAAAGATTCCTGCCAGATGAATAAGTGAAGATGGTGCCAATCATAGATATTGCAAACTTACAGCTTAACAGTACTGATAACACTAAAGTGGAATGCGTCACTGTGGTCCTTGGTCATACGAGTCTTTTCAATACTGTGTTGGTGAGGGAGATCCATGTACCATCTTTGTGTGTAAGAGGTATCTTTGATGCTGTGGGTTGATGAAGTCAGTCTTAGCCAATGATAAACTATAGATCCTCACATGCAGAAATAGGTGGAAACCCAATGGAAGCTGTACACAGACTGTAAGTGCAGAACTCATTGGATGTCTGGGATACTAACTTGGTCTTACTCCTCGGGAACCACCACTAGACAATGGCAATCAGAAGCAGTATCCGGAGACAGGGGTACGCACGTACAAAGGATTCAGTCCCTAAAGGCACAATGAGCATAAGTAGGCTGTGATAAGAGCCAATGCATTTACCACTGGTCCCTTCATTGGTGGTACATTTTGTTGGTCTGGCAGCTTCTTTGCTCCATTTGCTCCATTAGTATCGTTTGATTGTGGTGGTGTGGATGGGTCTTTCAATAATGACAACAGGTGTTGCTGTTTCTCACTGGGGAGCAGATGAGAATAGTAGTGCGCTGGGTCATTGGGATGGTTGTGAAGCTACCAGCACCAAAGTGCCAGTGAGTTACCCCAACTGCTAACACCGAGCGACCACGCACCTTGCTCAGAGTCATTGGATTCATTCAATATTGTAGAGTTAATTGCTGTATGTTCATTTTGAAGCAAAGATGATGAAGGGCTGAGGGGATCTGGATGTGAAGAAGGCAGGAGAGTATGATTGGCACAGATAGTCTCTGAGTCTGAGTGGCCATTGCTAAATAGATGATGTGAGATTAGACATTAATATGAAAATGTACGACCTTGCCTGAATAATGAAGTAAGCTCAAAAATTCCTGCTTTCGCAGGTTCTACAGTTTCTAGTGTAACGTCAAAATTCATCGGGCTGTCCACAGAGTGCGGAGTGGAAAGATCTACAGCAAAAGAATGTAAACAAGTGAAAATATTACATAGATATACACACTATTATTTGATATAGAAGAAAACGAAACTGTGTTTGAAGATGAAGCTGGTGGGATAACTTGAGCGGTCTTTGACGTGCTTTCAGTTTGAGTAAGGTCATTAGATGCAGATGTAGTGAGGGAAGAAGATATAACTGCGGAGGAATTTATGATTAAACAGGATATATAATTAGAGTTATGCACTGATAGAGGTAGTTGCACCAGACACAGTCTCGGTTGAATGTTCCATAGCTATTTGGGGTGTTACGTCCTGATACGGAATACACCTGGTAAGCCGCGCGGAAGTATATCAACTTTTCCGGTCGGAAACGCCAATGACTTGTACTGAAGGGACTTGGCTTCAACTTATGTGTTGCGCCCTGCAGAGTCGTAGGTTGTCCCTACTTCAGAGTTCAAGAGTAAGAGGTGAG
>KN837217.1:370264-385705 GCA_000827215.1 Sphaerobolus stellatus SS14 | reverse complement strand
TGCAGCGGCCTTATTATAAGATAACAAATCGAATATTTGGCTGACTTCGTTGGGATCTGCAACAGGCACATGAACGGCATGGGACGACAACTTTGCATCTAAGTTGAGGCTTCCTTCATTATATTCCGTATAGAAGCTTGCATAAGGTTTCCATTCGGGATAGAGCCTGCACATATATCATGAATCAATTAGTTGGTGAACGCGTTGGAAGGTCCGTACGCCTACTTCAGCGTGGACAAGTGCTGCAATCTCCACCCATCAACAGAGGGGTTCATGGCATTTCTCCATCACCTATCGGCTAAGGCTCTACCGCCGATCGACTTGCGGTGCTTCCGTGAAATATTTGAAATTGTGTGTCTTCATTCTTAGGGTTCAGTATCGGGAGATTAGAATGCATGCGTAAATGCGTAGCCTGAGCATGCCGAGTCTCCTGGCCATCTACGCCTCAAGGCCAATGGATCAACTGCTGAGAGGAGTTCAGATTCTCCATTAACGCGAACCTGGGTAGTAGGAGGGAGTAAGTCCTTTGAGTGTATAATATATTAACGATCATTTGGAATTCATAACACGTCAGGAAACTTACATCCGTTAAAGTACTTAGTACCATCGTGACCGATGACCTGCATGAAGTTTAAACGTTTGAGCTTTTGTGGAATTTTGAAAGGCCTGCTAAGTGAATTTGTCAACTTGGATATGATCAAAAGATTCGGAGGCCTCCCCTACTTTAAGTACTACTCAAAGCCTTGCCACAATACGAGCGCGAGGGGACAGGTAACAGCTACGATCAAGCTTAAGCGGACCCGTGGTGATGCCGTATTGAATGTCCGCCTTGCCGGCGCTCAGCACACCGACCCTTCAACCAACATCAGTGCTGGTATTATCAGTCGAAGACTCGAGACCTTAACCATTCTACATTGCATCTATGGCCGCAACGAACATTTCGCATATTTACAATGAGATACTAGAGGACATAGTTTCCCATATCGACATCCACAAGGACCTACTCAACCTCGCGCTCGTCTCGAAGCTCTTCAAAGATATCATCATACCGAACCACATTCAATTACGCCGTATTCGAACTCATGTATACCAAGATGATCTCTGGAAGATCCTGATAGACAAACCTATCCTTGCCGCTAATATCCGAACTCTGGAGGTTGGATTTGATTGGCCCATGCAAGGAGCTAACGATAATCGAATCATCCCATCTATGTTCGCAGCCCTCCTTGCGGATCCGAGAGAAGTGCGTAATTCGCCACACCTTCTTTTGGATGCATTGAAGAAACTGAATCGCCTCATTGAATTCAACTTTGATACAACGGTGGACAAACTGGACGACGATGCTATGTTGGACGAGATCATTTCCGCCGTTGCAACAGCTCCATTTCGTCTGCAACACTTATCACTCTGGTACCAACACATCATGACACATAGAAATTTACCTGACCGTAAAACTCCACATGTAGTATGTATATTATATTATACGTTATCATTTTAATCACTTACGAGTCTGTAATACAGACTCCTCACCTTAAAAGCCTTACCGGATTATTACTAGAACATTGCGACTGCTCGAATTGTTATCCAAATCCCTTTTACATCGCCTTAGTGTCAACCCCCAATCTCATTCTCCGCGATGTATATCTTAATATACCAAGAGGGACGATTCCTGGAATTGGAGATGGATCATTGGAGATGTCGGAACTTCTTGGAAGGACACACTGGCCTCAACTTCAAAGAATTACGCTTTTTTACAAGGATAATCTCAGAACAGAATCACAAATAGAGGGTCTTCGAGCATTCCTAATGCACCATACGACATTGCAGGTAGTTTGTTTACCTGGGGGCCTACTGCCGAATCTTCCCGATGATGCCATCACTCTCCCTTCTTTGCAATCATTGATGTTTGGACGGAGAGGAATGAAGGAAACCTACCGGATACCCCAGCGTATTGCAGGGAATATACGGCATTTTATAGTAAGGATAGAGGGTGAAGGGATGTTGGATGCTTTGAAGGATATGAAAGAGCTTCGTAGCTGCCAAATCAGTAATGTAAGCAACATTGCGAAATTACATGATTTCTCCCCATTTCTGGAACGGCTCCTATATACACCGTCCGAAGAATCTTATGATCGTGCTTGGAATCAGGTAAGTTTGAAATCCAAACAAAGCCTTTCAATGTCTTACTATTTTTTAAAAGCCCTTGAAGAAGATCGATCCTGAAATAAAAAAAGAGGTGCGTTTCGTTTGGCATATTTAATACGCCTCATGATGTATACTAACAGTTCTATGGTTAGATGGAAATAAAAGCTATGGAAAGAATTCAGACATTGGCAGCTTTCAAGCACCTCACGCATCTAGGACAGTTCCTTGCTTTGCAGGAGTTCGCGATCAACACTCCGGGATCTGGAGATGATCGCATGCTCAACCACCTTGTCGATTCAATTCAGACACTCAGATACGTTGAGATACATCACCAAGGAAGCCCAACATGGATCTGCGTATTGCGTAGCAGTGTAGGTCGTTATACTGGTTTTCGTCGAATCTATGGTTCGGAGAGACTTGGCGCGGCTTCAACAGATATTTGGGGTAACTTCTATAATTAGTACCGTTCGATGGTCTACTAAGTGTACGAACAAATGCTTCTAATATGGAATGTTTATTGATCATTTATCAGACAAATCGTTTGACGCCGAATGGTATATCTATAAGAAAGATCGACAAAATCTTGGAAAAGTTGACCGAGCCCCTATGAGATCGCAATCGATAGAGCGCTCGAGCGAGAGTTGAAGCGATTGGATTGCATATGCGGGTGAGATAAGGAGCAAGGGAGAGAAAGAAACAAGTTAGAATATGAGATAAAGATAAATAAGGTGACAGCAGCGATATGCTTAGAATGTTGATATTGGTCTGAATGGAAACAAGGAGCAGAAACGTGCAAAACTTCGTTCAAGTGGACGTAGATGCTCGTTCAGTGGATCTGTCCAATCGAAAATAAGCCCATCCCAAAGAATGATGCAGAAGACTCTGTGCGACGCGACTCGTACTCGCAGTGTAAGGGAGACGAGCTCCCTGCACTGCGATTCTAATATTAGACAGATAAGATATACCCTTTTCGTTTTGCCTCCGCTTTCTTCACACACGCGTGTCAGCGTCGACTTCCCTTCTCCTTTGTATGCCCCTCCAACGTTCCTCTTTCTTGATTCCTTTATGTTCACTTTCCTTATTTTTCGATGATTTCTCATAAAACTTACAAATCCCCAACAAGTATCCGACAAATTCGTATGTGTCGTCCTTCTTATTCCTTTATCTTTGACTCCTTTGTAGACTTTATGTTCCGTACTCTCCGCTTATTCCCTGTTTTGACTCGTTCAAATCTTATAAAATCATGTATGTTTCGTTTACAAAAGACCATTAACTTGTTTTCCCTCTATTCTCTAGTGTGAATCTCGAGTCTCTCGTCCATCGCTCTACTCTCCGATCTCTAATCAGTTCTCTATTCTATTCTTATCCTCGTGTTCGCGGTCTTGCGTTCAACGCAGAGACAGTCAACACTTACAGCAGTATCTGAGATCATAACCCGTCTCTTACTATCCTGGTAAGAGAACGGAGAAGCGTGGAGTTTGGTAGATAGCGGGTCCTTTCGAGCGAGCCGGTATCGCGGCGGTGTGAATGCGACGAAATTCCATGGATTAGAGGAAGAAGTGCAGATAAAGGAGGACGGAAGATGGTGGTGAGGAAAAGAAAGCGGGAGAGCATGAGCCGGTGAATATACATGAAGGAAATAGAGAGCGTAAACCGTGCAGCGACACCACAGCAGCCGAGCGCAGGTCGATATGTGCGATAAATTCAGTAAGACCCGAGTCCTTCATCGAGTACAAGCAGACTTGTTGGGTGCGTATCAAGCAGGCCATAACGCTATTGCGGCCCCCTGTTCAACCCTCCCAAAGCGTATCCTGCATCCTGCATCCTCCCATCTTGATTCCATCTCCTACAGATTCTTCCAGTGACCCATGAGACCGATCCCGAAAACGCTCGCGCATCACCGAGCGCAGGACTTTAAGCAGGACTTTGGTAGGCTTGTGCGTGCATCCACCATGTCCGCATCTTGAGAAAATTCAAGAGGGGCATCTCAGTAATAGAAGATATAGAACACAGCGAAGAACTTCCAACAGTTAATCAGGATTCTTACATAGCGAGAAGAGGAAGGAGACTAGAAGAGAAAACCTTAGCACTGAGAAAGAGTGCCGGCGCCCTTCGGTCGAGTATATTCTCACGATCGCGTCGCTTTTTTTTTCGGCCGCTGAAGAGATGCATGCAATCAGAAGGAATTGTTTTTCAGGTAAGAGCTTCAGTCATCATTTATGACGATTGTTGAAGTGGTAATAGAGATAGCGGATCCTATAACCTAATACATGTTGTCAAAGACTGCAATTACTTAAGTCGGAAGTCAGTGGAAGGCACAGAAATAAAGGGTAAGTATACGGAGAAATGGCCGAAGCCTGAAATTCTGCGTTTGCGTGCCCGTTCAGGGCTGGAAAGGCCAGGGTTACTGGGGAGCTACATCAGTTCGCGCTTATTTCGAATTTAAATCCCATTTACACAAGGCGACCCCGCCCAGCATCAGTTTGCCTCCGCGTCGACGAGACCACGTCAACCTCTCTCTCTCCTTTCTCCCGCCGCTGCGCCAGTTCTCGGGCTCGAGGTGGAACCGGAGGTGTGCTATTGGCAGCCTCCAGGAGGCTCCCCCTCGATCACCCGGGACGGCTACTTAAGGGAGAGAGGGTGATCCGCTGCGCTTCTTGCCGCTTTCAAACTCTCCGCGCTAGGTACGCTCCTCCTCCGCATCAGAGGACCCGCTTGCTAACCAGACTCGCTAGTCCGCCAGCAGACTCGCAAGTCTTTTCGCTTTCCCTCCTGCCGCTCCCAATTTTAAATAATCCACGCTGTATTTCAATTATCTTCTACAATTCCGCCTGCTATGTATCCTATCAATTCCTTTTTTTCCTCGTTGTATCTCAATTGCTGCTTGTTTCGCTGTAAAGGAAGCTAATCGGACAAAATAGACTCTTGGTTCATGTGGCGCTTGGCGCCGAGTTGGCTATCCTGATGCTCCTCTGCGTGGACTCGGGTTCGCCCAAGCCTCATACCTTTGGACATCGATGTGGCCATTTGAGTCCTATCATACTATTCCTTTAGACAACCTCCGAGCATCTTACGACTATATCATAATCAGTGCGCTATACTTCATATCGCTATGCCATTCGACTAGCAAAGTTTCGCAGGCGGCGGAACAGCAGGATGCATCCTAGCTAATCGGTTAAGCGAGGACGATGATGTCTCTGTTCTTATTCTTCAGTTGGAAGAGGACGACCATCGTTCAGCTGAAGCTCGCGCGCATCACTCTTGTCCGCCAATTTCCAGTCTGATTCAGAGCGTAGCTTTAAGTTCACACCCCTTTCTCAGACGCAAGTAGGAATAGATCTATGAAAATCGCAGTCGGTAATGCACTTAGTGGCACCTCTAGATCAATGACATGCTCTATACAAGAGGCATCCTTGCCCGGTTCAACGCATGGGCCGCCCAAGAACGAAAAGGCTGGAGCTATGACGATATTTTCCCGTACCTTTTTAAGCCAGAATGCGCGCGAGACGAAACGAGGAGCAACATGGTGCACAATACGACAAGTGATATAATTTATTAGCCGTATTGAATTTGAGATAATTACGCCTTCTAGATGAATGGACCATTAGGTCACATCCAAAGCGGTTTTTTGAGACAGCCGATAGGTATGACATTGCCTCCATTCTACGCACGGAGAAACATTATTGAGGAAAATCATTCTGGTGCTGTTCGTGCGGCTGAGAAACTAGGTTTTCCGTTTATCCCGACCTTAATTCTCCCGATCATCCAGTCTATCATGTAGCAAAATTGCATTACACAATCGATACAAAAGGACAGAGATGTGATGCTGCTTCAGCCTTTCTCCCTCCGAGTCTCGTGCAGGCACGCAAAGCCAACCTTCATATCTGTGTTGACGCTCTTGTCACGCATCTTTCCGTGATAGCTATAGCGGATGGAGTTAAGGCAGTTGACGGGGTTCATATTAAATCTACGAGCAAAGCTAGCGATATTAAAGTCAAGATTCAGGCTAACTCGGAGGTTATACTCTGTGCAGGTGCATTGGGTACTTCACAAATTTTGATGTTGATTTCAGCGGAATCGGTCCTCCAGACCATCTTACTAAACTAGGCATTGAAGTGCAGAAAGATTTGCTCGGAGTAGGCAGCAATATGGTGCGACATTTATTTTGTTATTTTGTTATTTTGCTCTTTTGTATTGTTTTATTTATTTTTATTTTCCTTAGGGGGATCACAGGTATCCTGATTTTATTCGATATTCCACTCAAGGGTTCTCTGATGGTTATACAAAAAAAAAGACCTACGATAGCGATTCGAGAACTTTGAAGTACCTCATTTCAGACGGCCGCATGTTCCTCTGTCCAGTTACCGAGCTTTTAATTTTCGCAAAAAGTGACAAACTCTCTTCAAACTCCAAGAATGAAGCGGGAGACGGACCCTCTATTGATAGAAATGATCCTAGCAATATATCTAATATTGAAATATTGACTGTATGTTTTCTGTGTGTTTATCTATGTTATTGTTAGGATATTAACGTTCCTTAGATTGCTTATAGTAAAGAAGAAGAAGGCCGTCGACAGACGGCAGACCAGTATTTTGACACAACTGAGGACCGGACACGTCCCCCCTTAACTTCCGCTTACATCGGATTGGGGCTTGGGAAACTCCCTTCTGCGTGCACTGTGGGACTAAGCGGGACAGTATACCACTATATTATGTCGTGCGATGCCTACCGAGACCAGGGGATCCTGCTGAGGAGGAAGATTTCACTTGAGCAGTTCACGGTCACCAACTTGCTGTTCAAAAAGGACTGCATACCGGAACTAGTGCGATATGTTAACCAGACCGGATGACTACCCCGTACCTTCACGGAGAAGAGAAAGAGGGATTAAGAGAATAATTTATTACTATTTATGAGCTTCACACACACAACTCTACTTTAGTGGCAGCCGTTCTCAGGAGACATACAACACCCTTAACAGGTCTATGAAGAGGGTAGCACAAGGGAAGGAAACTAGGACATATTGAGTTACTTGTATTGCAAATGTCTTACATTGGGCAAGGCCCAGATAGACAATAATGGATCCAAAAAAAAAAAAAGAAAGAAAGAAGGAAGAAGGCCATAAGTTGGATGGCGGCTACAGCATTTGGGCAGTCCCGATGAATCATGTTTCAAGAGGTACTGTCCAATTGGGCTCAAAACAGTTCCGTGTCCCTGTATTCTGCAATATGAACGTGCTATCTGAACCGAAAGACCGAACCGCCGCACACGCTGGGAATGCGACTATGCATGGAACTCAAGAAACAGATGGCTGAAGATGGCTACCCAATCATTAATCATATCATGCCTATAGGAACCACCTCGATTGGATTGGACACACATATCGAAGAATGGGGCCAATCGGTTTATCACTACACGTTAACTTGCCGGATGGCTCCTGAAGACGATGCACCTCCTGGAGTTGTTGCAGTTGATGACGAGCTTCGAGTCCACGACTTTCAGAAGCTAAGGATTGCGGATGCAAGCATATTTCCTAACATACTTGCTACCCATCTGCAAGCTACAGTAGTGGCCATGACGGAGAAATGTGCTGATATGTTGAAAGAAGCGAGGGTGACGAAGTAGCTGTTTTGAGATGTCTCTACTCATCTCCTTGAAAATAAAATAAAATGAAATAAGGATGAATTCATTTTGGGTAATACTATGACAGAGATGCCGAGTGGTACAGCCTGGTACCACACCAGTGTAAGCTTGAGTACGTTAATCACTGCCCGCCGAGCCGGAGCCGCAATGACACTGTATGCAGAGTACTAGTCTGCGCAACCACCTGTTCATCTATTAGGAAGTCCGATGCATCATTAAGTTATACACGATGCGCTTGTTGAATGTATGGACTCGGAGTGGAGATAGAGTGGAGACAACAAATGTTTGTAAATGGTAGAATCGGCCGATTTACCTGTCACCTGCGGTTCGCACGGTGGTGTCGGCCTTTGATCCTAGGTTTAAGTTGGCATGCCGAATATCAATGTTGACATATCATCCAAAGCTAGTTGTAATATTTATTCGCTGCGGAGAAACTGTTAGATAAGTAGCATATTAGTAATATTCCATAAGTTACATATAAAATTTGTTAATGGATACAAAGTTATTCTAGCTTTACGTAGTTGAAATGTTCTAGCTCAATGTTTTCATACCCATTACCATAGGGTAAGCTTTAGATCCTTTACTATTGAAAAATGTCTCCTTGAACTAAGCACATATACGTAACGCTATGACCGGGAATTACGCACCATTGCTCACATTAATCCGAGACCAAAGATATTGATGGCGATTATCTTGCCGTCTCCACCTCCACTACCCCTATATGCCAAAAACCCAATATCACCGACTAAAAAGGATCCAATTAGACTCCGTAAATGTATTATTATAAGTCAAAATACACTGAATTCCGACGATCTTGCCTTGCTTGGTAGTTTTGCCTTCTTAAATGAGGCAACATCGGCGACATAGAAAAACAGCCTAGTATTGGCCCAAGTAATAGTATACCTTGCATCGAGGGTATTCGGAGACTGTCTTCCATTCATTCGTATCTGTAGTAATAGCTCGTTGTCTTTAAGTAGGCACACCTAATTAAACGCACTATCCTGCGCGACGTGCGTTATCTGAGTGATATGTACATACATTCATATTTGTGATAAATCTGTTCGCATTAGGTTTGCGGCGGAGAAAACGGCCATGACTCTGCGACGGGCATGACCCTAGAATGGAAGGTCTTTTGCATAAAAAGAAGGTAGTTGTGATATCTGCTGACATAGTAGACCGTGACTTCCACGAAAATCCCTTTGAAAAAAAAAAAAAGCCGTAATGATAGCCGATCCCCGGCGTACGAAAACTATACTAGTCTTCATGTATAAGAGCGCAGCGATCAGGACTCAGGGGACTTACCCAGATTTTGGCTTTACATGAGAACTGGGCGTCATGAGTTTCAGAAGGTCACGATTTGCAGTGCCATATGTTCCCTCCCTTCGCATAGTTGAGACAGCATTTTTGTAGCTGCTAGGGCCTTTCATGTTCAGATATCTTCAAATACCGCAGGTATCTTCCTTCTCATAGTGAGAATTCACTTTTTGACTTTCTAGTTGGGTAAGTACATGATTGAAGGACGATATGAATATGGCCCGTGATGAAGGGAAGGAGGAGGATCGCCTTGTCGAAAACACGTATGTCAATTTCTAGTTCGTTGAAACGCTGGATGCTGGAACTTGGAACACTTCGTAGTTCTGAGTGGTTGATGCATCTGAATGACGCACGGTGACCTCCTGGATTACATCAAGCATCGCTTCCAAAGAGTGAACAGTAATCTTTGACATTGGTAAGTGCATCCAGGAATTCTTTACCTGATCTGTACAGAGTTTCTGTGTAACTGTCTAGGACTCCCTTGGAAAGAGGAAGAATACATCAGGAGCAGACGACAATCCTGATGCCAGCAATGACTTACGTATTTATAATATGTAGTGATAGACGCTGATCGTTGCAAAATTAGTGTAAGTTGATTCATGTTATCATTTTTATAAGTTCGTAAACAATTCCTTTACGCCTATAGCTACTAGTATGAGAAGTCATGAAATGGAATATAAACATGGGAGTATGGTACTTACCAGTAAACTAGTGACCAGTGACCTATTACGACGTATGAGCCCTCCTTATCTGGAAGATTTTATTAATGTTCAGGTACACCGGGGATAGAAACCAAATAGAAACCAATATCTCCTTCGGGTTCCGGTGGAGTTTAGTGGCCGCATTAGTAGCTCCTGAGCAAAGTCTTCCGCCATAAGTCAGATTGAGACTAGACAGTGCTCGACATTGAACACGCTCTTGGAGATATAGTCCAATCGTCTATATAATAAAGAGACATCAACGGATAATGGAAAGTACCGTGATGAGGCTGTGGCATACTTACTGATAATGCAAAAAGTGGAGCAGTAATACGAGCACATACTAGGGGTAGGCTGCGTAAGCGGGAGAAATCGCTGCTGTCTCCTTCGGACCTCAGTACATGTGGGAAAGAAGATTCGGGTGTTTATCCGTACAAACCCTGACAATTCGCCAGCAATCAATAGTCAAGCCCAACGTCGATTTCGCCTCTCCCTGATCCGGTTCACCAGAGGCTGAAATGGAGAAATAATTGGAAGACTATAATTGGTTGAAGGCTCCAGGACGAAAAATGAGTAACCAGGTAACGTAGACGATGGGAGAAGGAGCCGGCGAGTGACTGCCCAAGTGCGGAAGAAAAGCTATCCGTGACGGTACGATTACAGACATCCAGGGTATAAATCTAGATCAAAGGTTGAAGCTGTGTTATACATAGGACATGGTGAAATATGATGGGCCGAATACAATTCAATCATTTCGTTCCAGTCACGAAGATAGCAAAGATAAATGGCAACTCACAGCCTCCTAGTAGCCTCATGTTCAAAGTACGGATATAGCTGTTTAACCAGACTAAGTAACGGAATCATATATATTCAGATGCGTAAATTCCTGAGGGACAATGCCAGTGGGCACAAGAAGCGACTCGGGTAGCGGTGCCCACTGTAGCATCCCTCCGAATTCCTTGGTTGGAGGTCTATAAGGCACGTTTCCTAGGTCGATTCGGAGAAATAGCACTAGGCTCGGCGCAAGCCATTGAAGTGGAGCTTCAAATCGGAGGGGCTTGTGCCGAACCTAAAATAGGGCGGTGCTGGGGTTTGAACGTGGAAAGATTTTCGATGTCCGCTTACGGCCTCCTCCGTCTCTTTACTCCGTCTGCTTAAATCATCAGTCGCTGCCGCTCTCTAGCTAGCCAATGGAAACTTATATTCTGAAATTAAATGTTGGAAAAATGCTGCATGGGACTTATGCACGTGCTCCTTGATATCCACCCCTATTAGCCAGTGCCAAAAACCGCCTGGATGGTATTTGCTAGATATTTTTACACCTGTTTGCTTTGCGCGCACCGGGGTTGGATCGGAATCTATACTGTGAGTAACAGTTTACTTAGGCTTTATTGCATATTATGTTTTTTGAATATATGGCTGCCATTTATTTTATTTTTATTTTTCAATGCTAGAAGGTTCCCGTGTCCTTTTCTGAATTTCAGTGTAGGACCGCACTTGACAACGCATCCTTTCCACCTTCCTTCTTACAGCTAAATACACCATATCTGATCTCTGACTTTTTATCAATTTCTCCATCACACGCTGGATTACTGGGCGCTGGGGATCTTCAAATCGTCCGCAATCGGGCATGCCAAGTCGAAACACTCCAGATAATCCTACCGGCTTTTGGGTTTCTCCTCCAAGCGTTTGTTATCCTCTCGGATTTATCTATCTTCGCGAATCCGGATCACCGTAGGTACCATTATAAGCCCGTTCGCCTCCTTCCGCCCAAGGCTTTTCAGATTCGAGCTGCAATGATTAATTGAATCGAACAGATCACATTCGGCTGTCTACAGCTAGTTTAAACCTTCCTGTATTGTTCTCTTTCTCTCAAGTCTGTGAAGACTTTCCACTCAGCTCAAGGACAAAGTTTACGAATTTTAGGTACTGCAATTTCCTCGACGCCTTTAAATATCAAGGCTATGGATTATCGGTATATACCCGCATAGACACGGTACCCGAATTTTGATTTTACCATACTGAAGTATCAACAAACCTAAAGCATAGGGCGTCGATTGAAAGCCCTGTCCCTGCGATATTGTCAAGCGAAGCATCCGAACTGACTCTTTGGGGACGGTAAGAACCTTCTATGGAAAGATTTTGGGGAAGAAAATGGTATATAAAGTTGCCAAATACCTACATTTCCTTCAGGCTCTTAGTCACCACAGCTCTTCCATAGTGAGTGATATCCTCCAGGGGTTGCTCTTGTTAATTCATTAATGACCTTACAGGTTTCAGCACTATTAACTCAGCATGCGCTTCAACCTCCTTGCTCTTACTATTGCCTCGGTGTTCGTCACCGTCTATGCGGCCCCTCAAGCAGGTAGCTCTGGCCCCCAACTCTGCGTGACCTGTCGCAACTTCGCCGTGTATGTTGCTGCCTGCTCTCTAATAACCACCTCTGACTATTCGTATAGTGTTCAACAGCAGTGCGAACTTCATTGCTCTTGCAATGTCACTGGTGGTGGAATAACCTGTGTCTCGGGCTTTGAGAGCTGCGTTCCGCTCTGTGAATGTGACACTCCGTGCACTCTTTGCCCAGCTAGTAGTTAGTTGAGGTGTGATGTATCTAGGAGCCATTACTACATATAAGGAGATTTATTTCTCGTGCTTCTGTTGACAAAAGGGTCCTATTTGTGTCTGCGACCAGTGTGTTTTTGTTCATACAGGATTTCACTGACAAGAGATTGCCACGAATACGCGCGAAAGATCACAAATGAAGGTGTTTTGAGCACCTTTTTCTACCTTCGGATGACCTTGGATTTATTGTAATACAATAGACAGATATCAGCGGTTTCAAAAATGAGAAGTACCGTGATGTTGCGGCATACTTGAAGTTGCTGATAATTCAAAGTGCGATATTGAACAAAGCTTCTAATTCTCTCTCAATATATATATGAATAAAGAAAGCTGGAGTGGATATAATACAAACCCTGGCAACTCACCAGCAATTAATAGTTTACTCCACCAAATTCTTCGCCCATCCAATCGATTCGGATCATCTCTGAACGAGGATAAAATAATTGGCTGAGGGTGGCAAGTAGTTGAAGGAGTCACAGCGAAAAATGAGTAGTAGCCGGGTCACGTAACGATTAAGAGAGCAATCCGACGATTGACTGCCTAGATACGGAACTCGCATACCTTTCTTTCCTAGCGGAAGAAAGGTTAATATACGTGCTAACTCTTCCTTCGATTTCAAGCACCCAAGGTATAATATGGATCATTGGTGATTCGGAGTAATAAAACCATGAGGCGGATGTACTTATAGGCGTACCTTTGATAGGGTATGATGCGCCGACTTCGATTCAATCATACGGGCATGGTGAAGACAAATTAGATCTCTGGTAAGTTTAAATGACTCCAATCTATTTAAATTTATCAGTAATAAATCCATATATATATAATATCTTTTGGAGTGAGGTGAACCCGTAAATTGCTGGATGTGAGATTGCAAAGTCAACCTTAAGTTTTAGAATACACTAAAATCGAGTTGCGCAAGGGTCTCGGTAGCGCCTCTTCCGTAAGCCTTTGTCTCTGAGGCCTGCAGATTTCAAGGTCTAGAGTTTGACGTACTTTGAACAGATGTACTTAGAAGTGTCAGATATAGTCCACAGATACGTCGTTAAGTAACGAAGCTGGAGTCGTTTCGGAGAAATAGGGCGGTGCTAGAGCTTGAGGGTGGGAAAGGTTTTCAATGTCCGCTTGTGTATGGCTCCGTCTCTTCATGATTACTCCGTCTGCTCAAATCCATGAAATATCAGTCACCGTTGCTATATAGGTAACCATCCAAACCCTCATCTATATTCTTTAATTAGAAGAGATGAATGTGTTCCTTGAAATCTAAGCAATTTCAAAACCCGCTTGGATGGCATTTGCCGAAGTTCCAACATTTTTGTTCTTATTTGCTTTTTGTCCACCAGCGTTGTATCGGATTTTAAACCGTGAGTAATTATTCCTCTTTTTTATTTAATATAATTGTTTGAGTATATAGCTATCTTTCCTCTTTTATGTAAGGCTAGGTAAACAGCCTTTTCTGAGTTTTCCCCGAGGACTGCATCTGACGCCCTTTTCAGCCTTTCTATCACAGGTCATATATATGGTATCTCTGATATTTTCTTTTTGTAGATTCCGCTATCCGCCATTGCCTTTCTGGGGTGTTGGGAAGTATTCAAAGCGTCTGTAACCCACCGAAGACGCCAAGTTGAACCACTCTAGTCGGCCCTATATATCTCGGCTTTGCATTTCTCTTTAAAGTATGTATTTGTTGTCTCCTAGGAGCTATCCGGTTTCAAGACTCCGGATCGCAATAGCATTCCATCATAGAATCCTTTCGCTCAAGGGGTTCGACTCGAGCTGTAATAATTATGGACAAAATAGTCTATATCGGGTTGTATAAAGTTTATCTTCGGGTATGCGATCTCTTACTTATACATTTTCTAAAACATTTTATTCAGATTAAGGGAGATGTTTCTGAACTAAAGACTCTTAGATCTCTCCAACGCATCTCATTGTCAAGCCTCAGACTGTGCACTCACCTGTAGATGATTCAATATCGGCGACCAGCGCAACTTCAGAGTTCTGATTTCTATTAATAAAAATATCAACAAAACTTAAAATATATGGCGTCGATGGAACCAGATGTGTCCTTGCCACCCTGCCACTACAGTAGAGTCAAGTGAATTATCTGACACAAAACTCTCTGGAACCGTCAGAACTTTATTTGAGCTTTTTGGGGGGAGAAAGGTATATATATGGCAGACATATGTCTACCTCTCTTTCAGACTCTAGAGTGACCACCGCCACATTGTCACATCCTCGAGAACAGTCTCGTAGTCGTTCATTAATGGGTTTCCAGGTTTCAGCAGTACTATCTCAATATGCACTTTATCTTCCTTGCTCTTACTATTGCTTCAGCGTTCGTCGCCACCTATGCAACCCCCAAGCAGGTAGCTCCGGTCTCCAAATTTGCGTGACCTGTCGCAACTTCCCTCTGTATGTTACCTACTTCTCTCGAATAGCTTCCATGGATATTGTCTGATCTTCTCGTACACTAGCAGTGTTCAGCAACAGTGCGAGCTTTGTTGCACTTGTAATGTTGACGGTAGTGGAATAACGTGTCCCACTAGCTTGGAAAGCTGTGTCTCGTTCTGTGAATGCGATACTCCCTGCATTCTTTGTCCTCTTCCCTCTACCTAACCTAACCAGTTCGGATAGGGTTAGTTAATTTGGGTGTCATGTATCTATGAACCATTACTACATACACGGATATTCCTTTTTGTAGATTCTAAGTCTTGATACAAATGTATTCTTATCTCCACGAAAGGTTGATTGACGAAAGGTTATTCACGACTCATAATGTGGGAGAAGGATCCCAGATGAAGGGGTTCTCATCCGCTTTCGCGGACCTTTGATTCTTATATCTAACACCGGTCCCAAAAACATATCCGTTCTTCCGTTCTGAGGGTTACTAATCAGGAAACAGGTCAAAGTTCGGCTAGAACTATATGGTCTATATACCGACTATAGCGCGTGTACCATAACAAGCGAACACGTCGTATCGTACTATCCATATCACAGTCTAGCAGCGGCCTTGCCGACATAG
>KN837217.1:356256-369654 GCA_000827215.1 Sphaerobolus stellatus SS14 | reverse complement strand
TGCGGAAGATTAGGTGGTGATTTGGTCCTGTGCTTACCATGGCGTAGTGGTGGTCTGGGGTGCGAGTTGGAAAGCAAAGGCAAGTTGAACTACACATGACTTGTTTGAGCAGACAAATTCGGATGTTCATAGGTTAGCGATGTTTAGCCGGAGTATAGCGGTTCATACTGCTCCTACTCTAGCTAGTGCTAGGTAGCACATCGGTCTGCTATGAAGGCATTTAGCCGCCCATGACCACTTTCCTGATGCCCCTATTATGACACCGCAGAAGATTCCACTTTCTCTTGGACAATCAACTATCAAATCGTGCTTATCCTAGTTTCATTATTTATTTCCACAATTTACTCTCCACTCAGTGTGGCTTCAACTGACTTTAGCTATACTGTTTCTCCATTTTTATTTCACAGCTCAGGCTATCACTTCATTCTTAACATGTGAAGGTAAAAATTCGTATACACGTCAATCAAATACCACTTATTGCTAATTAAACAATTAGACGACGAATGGCCATTTCTTGTCATCATCCCATTTCAAATTCCACCCGAGCTGTTCGTATGTCCAGCCTGAAACGATCCCAGGCACTCTTCCAAAGTAAACACATAAAGGTTTGTGATATCCGGGCTGCTTGTGCAAATTCGCTACCTATGCGAAGGACTCAAGCGAAATTTTAGTAAGCTAGAAATAATTCGGAAACATTTAGATTAATGCAGGAAGAAGGCACCTTGATATTCTCTACCATTCTTTCCTCCTTTTCAGTTTTTGGAATAGCAATTGTTCCCCTTTGAACCGCCCAGCTTAGCAGGTCCTTATGTATTGGGGAATGGTCGATTATTAAACCAGGCGAATCAAAGAAAACTGACGTCTCACCTGTGCAACAGCTGCATTTTCCTTCTCTGCGACGAGTAAAAGTCATGTATCTTTGAAGAACGGTGAATTATATTGTCCCAACGGTGAATATGCTGTCAAGATAATATTGTGGAACCTGCAGTATTCGAGGAGGTCATTCTGAAGACAGTAGGGATATATTTCTACTTTATAGAGGTCGCGTAATAAGTGTCGAAATGGAGTATTTTTTTTAGGACGAACTACAAACCTGATTTGTTACGAGAACAACTGTTGTCTCTTTAAGAAGAACCTCCAACGTCTTAATACTGAAATTGGACACACCGATGGATTTGACATCGCCTATGAAACAATAATTCTCCGTCTCCTTCCAAGTCTCCACGAAGGTGGGCGATTCCATCGGGAAAGTTGACACAGAATCCGTTTTAGCGCCCGTGCTAGGAGTGATAGACAGCGGTATGTAGGGTTATGTAGTCGTATATATACCGACTCCTAGCGACTCCGTACTTACCTATCCTACCTAGTGCTACCTAACACTACGGGGAGTTTAGCGCGCGTGGCACGCTTTGCTGATGTCCTCTGGAGTGATTTCTTTACCTGAGATACCGACGACATTCAAAATTAATTTCTTACAATTTAGCGAGAAACAAACCTTCGACATACGCCTGGGGACTATGCATTAACCAAATATCAATAGAGCCTAGATTGAGCTTTTCAACAGATTCCTTGAAGGCTGCTCGAACGGTATGATGAGCGCCAGGTGAGAGCTTTGTAACCACAAATATTTCCTCTCGAGAAATGCTTGATTCACGAATCGCCTTCCCTACGGCTTCTTCATTGCCTAGATAGATAAAACAATATCAGTCACTGCTGTCTGGTCGGATGAAGAATAAAGGATTGCCATAGCCTGCTGTCTGTTAGGGAGATCGGTAACATTCAATTTTCAATAGATAAACCTCTAGTTCGCAATCGATGTACCTTGAGGGCCTTCTTAACCATCTCCTCTGTTTGACCCTGCTTTCCTGGCTCACCCATCCAACATCTGGAGAGGAAATTTTATCCTAATAATTCGATATCCCGCTATAAAATAACCTACTCTAAACCAAACGCAGGCGCTTTAACACCGTCGTTGAACGTGAGCTCCGGGACGGCAGCCATTGTGTAAATCGTGATCCCGTCCCACTCCCTTTAAGTATCAGAACCTACGCTTTGTCAGCTATTTCGATCGATCCTCTCACGTTATAAGGCCCGGTGAACACACCAATCTCATCGAAGGGATTCTATCGCAGGCGATTAACCAAATGAAAAGTTTTGCGAAAGCCTAACTCACCATTGAGTACTTAACATTTGTGTCAATACCGGTTCCTGAGGGATTGACCTGGATCTTGACGGCATAATCGACACACCTTCGTGTAAACGCGATTTATCAATAAATTCTATATAACAAAGAGAAGAATGCAAACCTTTTTACTGGCACAAGGATTCGCAGCAAACTTATAGGTGATGGTTGCATTCTGAATGCCTGGAAATCACGGGACCTGGTAAGTAGAGTGGTTCACGAATGTCCATAACCGGTTGTGCCCATGCGTCATTATTAGCCATGGAGTTCGACGACGAGATACCGTACGTTCCGTCAATCGACTTTTTCTTCCCAAACATTTCTTACCAGCAGTTGTTGCTGAAGACCAGGAAGATCATACCCGTGTAGCACTCATCCCTATTTGCGGTTTCTTAGGGGTTGGTAATTAGCTGAGGTTTTCGTATCAACATATGTGTAAACTGATATGAATATTGCAAGACAAATCAACCTTATTGAAGTAGGCGTTGCTTCGGAAGATCATTCACACAAGAGCTGATCTGGAGGGCAAGGCGGATTTTAACTGAGCGCCATGGGTATTGAATAGCAGTAATTATGAACGAGTTCAGTGATACTGCAGTACGTAGGGTTTTTTTTAGTTCGTTTAGAGTTGGGTTAATAGGTTTCCAATCACAGGATATCTGAGGTTTATATCTTCCCTAAAATATCTCAAAGCCTATGATGACCTCGAGCACTTTACAACAAGGGCGATTAAAGTGACATCTGAAAACGATGCCGTCAGCAATCTGGAAGAGGCTTCAGAAGAACTCTTGGAACTTCCTAATGGATGTTTGTGTTGCAGTTTGAAAGACACGGGAGTAGCAGCTATAGAAAAGCTTATGAGCCGTCGAGGAGCCTTTGATCATATTCTCCTCGAAATGACAGGGCTCGCGGATCCCGATAGGTCTTCATATATCCAAAAGAATATCAAATTCTGGTATTATAATAGGGCCAATTGCTGCGATGTTTTGGCAGAATGAAGAATATGCTGAAGGCTTAGGACGAGTAATTGCCTTGGACGGCGTGATTTGCGTTGTCGATGCTGTATTTGCTGAGAAGGTTTGAACGAAAATATTTTGCATACTAATATTTTTCATTAATGTGATTTTAAAAATAGCAAATTCAAGAAGATACCGAATCGGATGGAATAAAGCACAGTCTGAGGTAAGTTTTTTTATAAATATTATTTAAGCAAAAATGATTTACACGTGTTTTTAAGGCAAATTAGAGCTGCAGATGTAGTGCTTTTGAACAAATCCGATTTAGTTTCAGATGAACAACTCAAAAAGACAGAGGCACTATTACGTTCTATCAATCCCTTGGTCCCGATCTACCGAACCGCGCATTCAGAAATTGATCTTTCGAAGATTCTGGAACTAGATGCCTATAGTGATCGTCTAACAAAAGACATTGTCCTAGAATTAGTGTCTTCCCATGCAGGTTGCAATGACTCTTGTCAGAAAGGGACTCACGATCATCAACATAAACCTGAACATGGCATTCATGTTGGCATTTCTAGCATTGTGCTGCCGAGCTTGACGAATGGATTTGAAGCGCATTATGGGACGGTGTTCTTCTAGGCTCAACGTCCACTGTCATTCCTGAGCCAAGTGAACAGTCGGATCGGGATAGTCAAGCAGGATATCCCCTGGAAATCCTACGATGCAAAGGCATATGGTGGAATGACAAGAAGGAACAATTCGTTTTACAAGGAGTCCGAAATCTATATGTAATATCTCGGACAGCGTCTGGCAATGATCAAGCGGTAGATAATCTATCTGGGAAGATTGTCTTTATTGGGAGAGGATTATCGAGCGAGGTAGAGAGTAGTCTCGCCAGAATCATTGGGTCCAGCATAGTTTCGGACAGTTAATCGATTAACCTTGTTTATAATACTTACTAGTTGTGCGTGAGATACAGGGGAAAGTTTCGGTGACCTTGAAGCTTTAACTCTTGCTGCTGTCAGTGTCAACATAAGCGATGGGGTTTGATATCAACTACTCTGGCATTATTTAATCCTTAAGCTTAGGATAAGACGTCCCTTTTTCGGAATCTTGCTCTTAGGGACAAAGGGTGCATTGATGCAGTATTAATGATCAGTGTCGATGATTCTTTCCGAGGTCAGAAAAAAAAACATAGCACGCAAAAATGCTACAGAAATCTAAGATGACGCAGAGCTGACCGGCCCTGAATAATTCGCGAAATCGCAAGCACTCTAGTATACATCTTCTACCATCCAACGCGTTGATACACCAATAACGATGTGCACACTATCCTCCTCATTGGACTACTTTCCGGGCCCCTAAATATCCTGTGCGTGTCTTTGATTCTCCATGCTTAACGACCCCGAACGGAACTGGCTTGGAACTAGCATCAGGAAACTTGGTAAAAACCGGCGCCTAATGGCTCGGTAACGAATTTTGGTTATTCCTTTAGAACCACATAGGGATATCTTAACCTTTTTTTGAGAAACTGGTTTATATGACCTATAATCCTCTCATGACAAACAACTGGGGCCACCTATACAGTCTGCGTCGAGATATTGCCCATGCAAATTTTGCTAGGGAAATGTACATAAACTAGGATTGCTAGCATAGCCGTCTACAGCTGATTATAGTTTATGTACATTTCCCTAGCAAAATTTGCACGGACATTATCTCAACGCAGACTGTATAGGTGGTCCCAGTTATTTGTCATGAGAGGGTAACAGATCATAAGAACCAGGTTCTCCAAAAAAAAATAGGATATTCCTGTGTTGTTCCATAGGAATAACCAAAATTCGTTTCCGAGCCATTAGGCGCCGGTTTTTACCAAGTTTCCTGATGCTAGCAGTCGCACAACGCACAGGCTGTTAACGGTTAGACAGGCTGCTCTAGAATACGTGAAGAGCTATTTTAAAGATAAGAACAGCCTCCTTAGCATGGAGTGGTGCATCATGTTACTTATGTATATCGTTTCTTGTTGTTTCCCTAAAACAAATTACATACTAGAGGCTTAGAGGATTTATAAGGGAATTAGCCAGCTTCGATCCGATCATAATCACTTCCATACCAGGATTTATTCACTGAGCAGCATGTACAATTGGATCACGTTACATACATGGGAACCATTTGAACTTTGAAGGACAGGTTTCCGACTGGCCTCTGATGGACCCACTTGTTCTGTCGAATTTCACTACTGGCTATAGTTACTCTGATGACGTAGAGTGAAGAACGTATAGCAATCCGACCTAATCCGGTCCAGGAATTCGCTGCTCAAATTCCAAACTTCATCCTGATCCGCCCTCAGACCGCATCAACCATCCCACTGCCAGTCTGAAAGAAAACTCAGCACTTGTAAGCTGAATCATGGGTAGCTGGAGGAGCAAGCTGTCCTTCGCAAAATATGCGGTCGCTCAAGGCTCTGTCTTCTTTGGTCTTCCTCTCCCTGGCTCGTTCCGTTCTTGGGATTAGTGCCTCAACCACAGCATGCTCGTTGCTAAATGCCGCTCTTCTGACAAAGCTGCTTTTCCGCGTAAGTAAACCATATCTATGTGTAGAATAGAGCTGCTAATGTCAAAGTACTTATTATAGCTTTATCGGCGCAATATATCTCTGATAACGAGCACTGGGCCGGCAGTAGTTCTGGTTTTTCTACCTGTAGCGTGGAACATAGCACAAGAGCGGACGTGGTAACCATTGTACGTCTTCCATTTCGGAAATTTCTATAATACATACTGTAATTATTTTCACTCTATTAGTTCTAAATCATCAATCAGACCCGAACTGAATGGGCGGTATGCGAACACTTTTTTCTTCTCTGCAACGCGTTGAATTAAAGTTTTTCTGACTATAAGTCAAAGGCGGAGGTCGCGCTTACAATGCTGGCTTCAGTTCAACACAGGATGTACTCACCTCTCTTTCCCAGTTCAATGAGATAACATGTAATGCCATTACGTCTACTGCGATGATTGGTGGCCACCAGCTCTACTTCTATCGCACCACGGATGGGACTTTCTGGCGACGCGTCCACACTCCTGAGGATAATACCGGTGCAGATTGGCCATCTCAGCCCATCTACATTGGTATCTCAAAGGATGACTTTAATGCGTGAGTCCTAACCATCCGTTAATCATTGCTCTTCGCCTTCCCATAGTCAATAACTAATTACATACCTATAGCAAGAAGAAGCCTGCGGAGTACTAGGATCCTGAGTGTGCTCAGACCAGGTGCTAAGGCCGGGTGTTATCTGCAGACACATTGTGCAAGCTGTCGGTGTTTTAAGCTACCCACTCCACGGAGTTGTTAAATGTTATAGAAGTTCTTACTATGCTTTAGGAGACATTTGGGCTAGATCGAAAACGCAATTATTATTTGATTAGGGTCCCTGTAACTGACGTGAGAAAAAGAGACGGCAGGACCCGGTGACTCATATATATAGTTATCACTGCGAGTGCCTTTGTGTATTTGTTAGGAGCTAAAGCTTTGAAG
Source organism: Sphaerobolus stellatus SS14 (assembly GCA_000827215.1). NCBI lineage: Eukaryota > Fungi > Basidiomycota > Agaricomycetes > Geastrales > Sphaerobolaceae > Sphaerobolus > Sphaerobolus stellatus. The sequence continues at coordinate 362,985 of KN837217.1, read as the reverse complement.
TCGCTATTCGATAGGAGTGCTTGTTTAGTCAAAATGTATTCGCATTATTTTGTTACGGAAATATTTAAGGTGTCCTGACCCGCGGGCGGAGCGGGACGTCTCGCGCCAACCGCCTGCGTTCATTGACTGTAATCACTGCATCTCTAGCAAGGATGTCGTCTTTTACTCAAAATATTAGTGAACCCACTAACAAGCATGTGTCTGTCGGGCTTGACGGCAAAGTGAGCGTCGACTTGACTTTCGTCGAAGAGCCGCCAGGCCTTCCAGTCCAGGAAGGCTATGGCTGGCCTCAACTTGAGTTCAATCAAACCATTGGGCCAGGCAGCCGCTACGTTATTGTCCGAAAGCTTGGTTGGGGCATGTCTTCAAGCACTTGGTTGGCCCGTGACCTACAGTACGCACGTTTCGCAACCTCTGTTCCCAACATAAACTCTTGGTATACGCAGGGAAAACTCGCACGTCGCTATCAAGATCCTCAATGGTTATAACACGGATCTCGCACAGCGCGGCCGCGTTTGGGAGCTTGAAGCTCTTAAGCGATTATCGTCACCCACGTCGAGTGCACATTGTCTTAGGTTGATTTCAAACTTCACTATACCTGGCAAAGGTAGTGCGGGAGAGCACCTATGCTTGGTTACCCAACTCCTTGGCGGAGACGTTAAGTCGCTTCATGAGAGGCACCGCACTGTCTTCCCCTTTCTTCTAGCCAAACGGATCCTCCTACACGTGCTTCGTGGAATTGTGCACGCACATAGTCGTGGCGTGGTGCATACTGACCTGAAGCATGACAACGTCTTTTTTGATGCTTGTATGAGTGCTGAAGTCCTCGATAAGCTCCTTGCGTCTGATCCACCTCGTCGATATCCGCCGGAATCATCCTACGACGGAACGGTCTTGGCGGCGGTCTCGCAGCCGCTGCCAGCTCCTACCATGGAAGAAGCTATGCAGCGAAATTATGTCGTGGCTGATTTTGGCAGTGGCAAGTCTCTCCACAAATCCCGTTGGTGATTCAAACTGCTCAGCAAGTTATCCAGCCCAGTCAATTACCAACCACCGCTTCGACCTCCTGAAATAATAATTGATGGACCATGGAATGAAAAGGTGGACATTTGGACATTCGGATGTTTGGTATGTTTCCTTTTTTTCCTATATCTCTCGTACTGATGAATTGATAACACAAGATTTTTGAACTTGTCACTGGCCGAGGACTGTTCAAATATGAGCCCTACAAAAAATACAACCTTGACGAAAAATTTATATCCTCTATCAGATGATTTGTTATACGGGCGAAGATTTCAGCGCGGAACAACTCACAGTCAGCTCTCTGGCAGGCAATTTTTTTGATTCTACCTGTGCGTGCACTTGACCCCTCTCTGCTCTCTGTATCTGAAGTTTGCTGTTCCTTCTATGCCTTGTTATATAACTATTTTTTACACAGGTAATCTCAGAGCCCGTCCGCCGCTCTTCAATTATCCTTTCGAGTTGTCGATCAGGAGCTATAAAGTCATACAGGAGGCAGATGTTCTATCCACAGCTGCTCTTATGCGTAGATGTCTGCGCCTTGATCCAGCACAAAGAGCCAGTGCTGCAGACTTGCTCTCAGATCCATGGTTTGCTGGGGTTGATTAGGATTAGGGTCTGATGGTTTGAATGCGTTCGACACAGTTTTAAAGTACAGGGTCCGAAGCTGGATTGAGTACAATTAGATGTGGAATTTTTAGTATGAATTGAACTCCGTGCCGCCTGGGATTATCGGACGCGCTTTAACTATATCTCAACAGACCACTCTCGAGCAGGACTATTTTCTCCCGTGGAAAAGATCATAACCGCCGTTCCACTAAATACTAGTCCCATATAGAGTGCGGTAAACGCAAGTGTCTAAATGAGTTTGTTGACCTATAGTTGACCTTCACTAAGCACACGCGAGATCAACACTCCAAATATTAGTCTGATTTGGGCTATGGTGACCTGTGAACTCAACTTAGTCAGGGTGCGCTATTTCCAACGGTGAATAATTCTGATACCCCGAGCATAAGCAAGGAAGGAATCAACTATATGTTGGTTCGCGTTTAGGATACCTTAAGTTTACACTGCAAATTGCCGTGTTCGTTCCCACAATCTATTTTTTTGGCCCAGTCTCTCTTTTTTGCTTATGCAATCTTTTTTTTTGTTACCATCCTGGGATTGTTCATGATGTCACCCCCCTATCCTAGCAGTATCTCATCCTTTCCTTGTCTTTGCGCACCGTTATTCAATCGACATTTTCTATGGAACTTAGTCACTTAGTATCTCACCTGTTTCGTCTAAAATCCCAGTATAGATGTCATTTCTGCATATGATCTATACCAAGTATCCTGAATGTTTTTAGATGTAAGTTACCTTATTCGGGTGCTTCATCATCCACGCCCACACTGTCTGATTAGACTGAGTCTAAACTAGAGTGATTTGTCGATAGGCAAGGACCAATCAAGCATCAGCACTGTTGGTCAACCTCGCTGCTGCGTAGTCCTGAAATAATGAAAAGCCTTTACTAACCGTGATTCTCCCAAGGTGATATGTGGAATAGTTGTTTTTTTATGTATGCAATACTATGGAGTCAAGATCGCGAAATTCCATTGTTGTGACTGACCGCTCCTGCTCAACATCCGAACCAAAAGATCTCCCTACCAAGCAATTAATATGCACCCTGTCTCAGTCCTGCATGGTGACACTATCCTGAGTGCAATTCCGCCTAATTTGTATTTCATTGAATGTACTAACATAGTAGGTGTGGAAGGGATAGATGGATTATCCGTGGGTTTTCCGCATATAGGCTATCCTGATCCTCAGCTTAATTAATTTCAAATTCGGGCAAAACTTACGTGTTACTAATTACACAAGTGTTAGAACTTGATTTGTTCGTAGGTTATATTCACAAGAAATTACGGTATAACTATAAGGCTCAATGCAATGCAATGACAGGTGCACTTAACAGGCACCCTGAACGGCGGCACCGAGAATCAAGAACAATCAACCACTGAACAACCAATCGATCCCAAATTATCGACTAGAATCCAATCAAGAACGCACAACGGACTATTGCACTCAGTGTCAGGTTATTAGCATCAGGAAAGCTGGCAAATGGCGCTTATTTTTCCATAGCACTACAGATTCTAGGAAACATCTACAGAAAAAATGCCCAGCTAGCCTCGCTAGCCTCTCGCTAAAGCATAAAGTTAACTCAGCTGGTTCGAACAACTCTGAGCGCTATTATACTTAGCGTCGTACCACTACCTTCACTCCTCTGCTGTTGCTTCTACCTGCATCGTTCCTCAGCAATCTATGGTTTGTACCACTTAGAGCACCTCGAAATCTCACTTATTACTTTGCATCCAGATACTACTACATGGAGAAATGGTGGTAGTTGCAGGTGCACTGCACGGTCATCACCGGTGAGTTAGCATGCTATTTTGAAAGTCTATTCCTCTGAATAACCGGTCTGAGGGTTGATCCCAATAAACTATCGACTTAGGGCTCTTAGAATTGAATTCTGCAGGCTGGTATGTTTTACCCGGCGACACTCCGCATGCGTTGCACTAAACTACCATCACTATAGGGAAAGAGAGTGGTCAATTCAAAGCACTATCCTTCGAAGGATGAACAAGGTGCCGCTCGTTGGTGAGTTGTTCCTTTATCAGTACCATACTAGATTAGCTCATGAAGTCCTCTTGTAGATTACCATGACGACGACGACGACGACTAATGTCGATTGCAAGAATTCTATCTGTCAATACAGTGCGTATATCGTTTTGGATACTGTATGGTATTTTAACTATATTATACATTCACAGATCACTCTAATATTAGCTGGCATTAGTAACATCCACCCGCTCCCTAGGCTGAAGTATTCTCGTAGTAGGTCTATACTGCTATATATCCGGAACAGCACTGATGACCCTCCACCAGAGTCCATCGAAACTACTCAGACCTTCTCTAATACTCATATGAATTCTATTTCTTTGAAATCCTCTGCTCATTTCATCAGTTCAGTCCTAGAATAGCTTTGTAGTATAGTACCGTCTCTCTGACATCCTTGTAATTAGTTCTGGCAATATATATATCAATATTTTATACATTTATTACTATCTATTGGAGGCGAAATTGAATTAAATAATAAATACAGCTAATTAAATCGCTCTATACTGCCCTTTTGAAGGCTATAAGCCCTATGATTTCTAGCATAGATGTGCATAGTGCCTGCGGCCGCTATCCTAGCAGAACGCTAGGCGATTTTCAGGTGCGCTACAGATGCTACCATAGTGTACATAAATTACAGAGGCTATAGTCGCTATAGTCGCTATATAGCCTCTGTAGCATTTTGCCAGGTTTCCTGATGCTACCGCCCTTCCATCCTTTCGCATTCCAATAGACCCCCGACTCTGCTGCATAACAGTTATGGAAACCATCTTCGGAACGTCTGAGGTCCCGTTAGCTCCCCTGATAATTAATCTCTGGAGGCCGATTTCCCATACTGCCGAGGAACTCCCCCTCGCTCTTTGTGATTATCGTTCTATAAATTGGGATGCGGACCTCGTCCCTACTACCCTGAGGTATTCCGACCACGATGGCGAAACCTTCACTGTCAAATATAATCCCAACCACAAGTGGAAGTATATGAGGAATATGATAACTGAGGAAGTTGTATTGATTAAATGGTATGAACTTAGATCTTTGTTTGAGTCCAATAAATACTGACCTGTTGTTTTCTTTTATAGCTTTGATTCGAAGCAGGACGGGGCAATTCTTACTCCCCACACTGCGTTCGTAGATCCCACTAGTCCTAAAGATGCACCTCATCGTGAGAGTATTGAATTGCACGCTTTGGTCTTATGAGTATCATCTCTCTTTGTTTTTTTTTATTGATTTGCCCATTCTGACTCGATAATTCTCAGTTACGATGATTAATCCTCTTTCTCTACATATCCATGAATCTTCGTATCTTTAACTGTCGTATATTAATTCTTGAGCATCATGATATTTATATATGTATTGCCACATCTGCATACAGGCTTGGACCGCTAGTTGGGACAGAACTTTGAGATGTGCCCATCACACTCAAAATGAGCCGTTCTGCTATTTTCTTTTGGCAGACATGTTTTTAAGTATCTTCTAATGTTTTCTATACCTATATAAAATATATTGATACAAGAGAAGTCACTGATTGAGTGTCCCAAGTAACCATCACGACAGTAATTTGCCTTTGCGCGCAGTCGTCCCACTACTACCATGTCTATATAACGTACTTCTGAGGGCCATAAGCTCGATTATACTTCATTTAAGGCTTAACATGATGGCTTTCTGATTTATTATCGCATAATATATTGCCTATATATGGTACAAAGGTAGTTATGATTATTTTAGTATGTCCCAGCTGCCAGTCATGTCCCAACTAGCGGTCCGAGCCTGTAATGAAATAGAGTTGCATTGTACTTTTATACCGTTCAACAGCCGGCAATATTCAAGTTTATCGAAGGATAAATTAAATTTACAAACAAAGAGAGACATGACCCGCGAAAAAAAAAAAAGCACACCACGGGGTTTGACCAAAACTCCAAAAAAGTTGCTTGACATCAGGCTGAAAAGTTGGGACACATAAAACTCTCAGAATCACTTGGAAATGTATTAGAATAACTTAAATAGACTAAAGGAACCATCTAAATGAGCTCCTAAAGTCTCTTTCAATTTCCATTTTGGGAAATCATAGAGAGACCACCCATTACATCCCTTATATCGTAATGAAATGCTGTGAGAACTATATAGGCGCCCGTCGCAGTGTCATGACGAACAAGCGTGACGTGTTTGTGACAGAAGCATTAATAGTTCTGTGATAATAGTTAGTCCATTTACAGAATGCAAGGCATTCAATTTTAATCACCCGGGCCTATTGCCGCCCTGAGACCCCGGCAGGTTTTCCATTCCTTCGAGATTTCTTCCATCTTTCTCAAGTCAAAAGTGAATATACAGCCAAACCTAACTTTAAGCCAATCTCTAGCTCCCTAATTTCACATTCTTGAGGCCAACACCGCCCCAGGTAGCAGCCCCGGCAGAATTGTTTTCTTTATCAATTTAATTTAAATTTCTCCCTTTCCTAACTAACTGAGAGTTCTGATTGAGCTCTGAAAGCTTAACCCTAACTTCTATCTCCATGCATCATCATAATCCTGTGAACTAAAATTGGAGAATACTCTACTAATTGATGTAAAAAGAATGGTCTGGGGGAAGTGAACTTCCACCCTTTAATCACCAAAATAATTTTACCTAATCCGAAATATTATGATTAGACAAACCATAATACATAAGATGATGAACATTTACACCATTCGACTCGCTGGATCCTTCGTTCGGGGGATTTAACGTCTACCTCCATGCACAACCTCAAGTTACGAAGATGCAAAAACGCTCAGAGCCCACCCAATCACAGGATAAGGAGGCAGAGGTCCGTACTCTGGCTTCAATGAGTCTTGAAAAAATCGAATGCCTATAATTCTCTATAGACCATAATTCCAGCAGTATCACTTTACGAGTCGCATATATTAATCGTATATCTCATATCAATCCAATCCCGTAATTGCCTCCCATATTTAATGACAATTACGATTAATCTTTATAAACTAAATCAGCTCGACACTCCTTAATAAATATCATCACGTACATGAAAGTAAGCCACCCCATGAGTGCAAAAATCGTGTT
>KN837217.1:338254-349556 GCA_000827215.1 Sphaerobolus stellatus SS14 | reverse complement strand
GAATTTTCGAAAATGATGACTTGCTTGATCACAGTTCCAGTGGTATTCAAGTCTGCAGCCACTTCTGGCACGCAAGGAACAAAGGAACCAGACGCGAAGGCTGACGGAAAAAACACAAGTTAGAGGGTGATTTTGCGAGAGGACACTTGGTGGAACCCACGGGCAATAATTCCAGCCATGGCAATCACAGCTACGATAAACCTCTTCCTCCCAGGTGAGAATCGGTCGTACACATCAGCGTCTGCGGATTGCGACAGAAGAGGTGTTGTCTCCGACTCCATGAAGAGCTTTCAGACTGAGGATAAGGGGTCTTTCTTCGTGGAGTGACAAGATAGCAGGCTCTTCACACCTGTATGCAGAATGTTTATATGGTTTTATTAATGAACTTCGATGGCCGGCTAGTAATAGAGTGTATTCGAAACCGATATTTCTATGGGTCGCATTAGGCACATCAATTCAGTTGCCATTGAGTCGACCCTGAAACCTCCAATAATTATCGGTTTCGAATACACTCTAATTATGCTTCTAATTATTGACATCCAGGCAGAAAAGGGGAGACATCGGGGCACGAAGAAATGCCGGTGCCGCCGTGCTTATTATCGCCCCAAGAACATCAGAAGTGTCAATGGGTATACAAATTCCAAATAAAACATTATATTAGATTCACCGATTTTGAATAACACGAGGTTCTCAATGTGTTCGATCGTCATCAAGATGACACATGTTTCAGCGTTCTCGAACAGTAAAGAGTCGATTGGTACCACTGATGAGATTCGGCGCCAACCTAGCAGCCGAGTGACAGCCCCCCGATGACCGCTACCTCACCGATTCGTAGATTACAAGGCATCTTTCCACTAGAATAAAATCACAAAGATTAAATATTATCAAGAAAAAAAGCCAGATGTTTATGAGACCTTACTTTCTAGGAGGAGTCATCCGGCACTGTAAATTCGCGGACCCCAGAACATAAATAGCCTACTGTCAAGCAACTGCCCGGTGCCGCATCTTCAAAGTTTTTAAGATCCAACTTGTTTAAGACTAAGAGAATAAGCAAGGAATATATTTATTATAAGTCATATATTAATGTAACCAATATGCTAAATTACCCTCAATTTTCTTTGAGTTCATGAGCCGGATAGGCCAGTGCTAATAGATAGAGTGCATACATGTGGGAATGACAATATCAGAATATAAGTTGTGAGTGCATATATGCATTGTTGCTATAAATATACCAGTAGTCTCATGCATGATAAAAGGTAAAGTATTTGACATATAATATTTATTCAAATTCATAAGCTGCTGAAGAGGACATTTTCTGTTACAGTAGTCACTCTGGTGACTCCCATCCTCCTCCGAAACTTGCAACCCAATTTCAGTACTCTGAAATGCACACTCTGAAGGAGGATGTTTTTATATTTGTTTATTTATTTCTTTGATTCTATTTGCTGCATTTTGTGGAGTCCGGGGATCCCTGCCTAGGCAACAGCCAGAAATGGAGTGTTGCCGAGATGCCGAGTGATACCAATCGACTATGAACTCCTGTTTTCAATTCTGTCCCGTTCGTTGTCCCGCACGCGGCAACCCGTTAGTGTGGAACGCCAATCGATCCGGACGATCGGCTGAAATAGCGTAATCCATTCTGTCGGGCTCTCAACTTGCGGGACAAAAGAAACACCTCGAGCTGTTTCGAGTGCACAGTCGATTGGTACCATTCGGCACCTCGGCACCGGCAATCTGGCAGATCCTGACAGATCCTAGCCAGTTGCAACCGAAGCTAACTATCGTGAGTGAACAGACCCCGGACTCCTCCCTACAGAGTATTGCCGTGACATATTAAGGGTATAGAAAATAGTAAATGGATGTTTGCACACGCAAACAAGCAGGTAAATTGAGTATATGCTAATAGTATTTGTTAAGGTTGTACCTGTGGTCTCTGGTACAATAAATCCGATAAAATATTCTGGAGGCCATCCCGGAGTCCAGTAAGATGTTCTAGAGTCCTCTGCCAGTCAAGTCGCACTTTAAATAGCTCGAATTTAGCATTATGAAGTCGATGTATGCTCAGAAATTCTACAGTTCGAAATGACTACAAGAAAGATTGAGGCAGCCCTCAAACTCCAGTCCGAGGTATTGAAAATTCAACAGATACTCTAGGGTTAATTTCCAGTCTAGTAGTGTTGTAAATAAATCTAAGATATTAGTATGAAACTGAATATATGCTCATAAATGCTACAATTCCAAATGACCCCATGATAGAGTGAGGACATCCCCATGCTCCCTCTAGAGGTAGCGGAAACTCAATAGAATATTCTGGGGACATCGAAAATTTTGGCAAAGTTTATATATATATCGAAAGTGTTACTGGAGAGATTGATGTATGCTCATAAATGTTACAATTTAAAATAACCCAATGATAGAGTCAGAACGTCCCGAAGCTCTACCTAGAGGTATCCAAAATTCCATAGAATATTCTAGGAGCACTTACTAATCAAGTGACGCTTATAATGACTCGAAGAAATTATAAAGAGATTTATTGTATGGTCTGAAATGATACTGGTCAAAATGATCATATGATAATACGGTGCCTTCTGCAGCTCTATCAGAGGTGTCAGAATTCAATGGAAAAATCAATAAAATATTCCATAGTTATATAACAAACCAGAAATATTGTCAATAAATGAAATAACTCGTAAAATCTCTTGCTATGTAGTTAGAATTACTACAGTGTAAAATGACCACATGAAATTCCAATAAGGTTTGATACATTATTATGGACTGACTGGGCTAGGGCTTCGAAGCCAATAACTACATGCTACTAAATTTTGGGCATCTGTTAGAAGAGAGCAGCTCGCCGTCTGCATCATCTGTTGTCAATCGTTGTGTCGGCAAAGCACCCACACGCGCCCCTTCCCGCTTCATGACGCTAGATTCCCCATCCTCGTCTATTATGGAGGGACCTATTGCTGGCCCTAGCCGCTTCACAGGGAGCATTGAGGGTTCATCTTTAAAATTCTAAGGCTGAGGCTGAGGATGTTCTTGTCTTCTGTCCCAAGTGCTACAGGTATCTCCCCTTTGAGTGCGCTTGCTTCCCTAAGAACTTTTCACCTGAATTGTAGATAATTTATTCTAGTAGCTACTTAGTTACTTTCTGATCAAACACATGCTTTTATTATAGTTCATTAGGCAATATACCTGCATTCTTTATTAAACTTGTATCTACGTCTCTTCAGGTGGCTGGGGGCTCTGTGTTTGACTTACCGGGCAATCCCCTAGCGAGATTATGTGATTGATGCCATCAGATCTATCTTCGATGGTACCAATCGACTGTACACTGAGCTGGTTCTTCTGTCGGGCGGTATTCTTGGCATTGATCTGGACGCTTTGGGAAGTTTTGGTTGATACTTTCCCTTACTCCCCATGAACGCCCACATCGGGATCCGTGACACCGTCGCTGTGACTGTGTTACGCATGGCCCGCCGTTCGCAGCCGTTCGCCCAGATCACACTTGGTGTCGCCGCTCACTGCGCTCAATGTTCTGCTCCTGACCAAAGCTGAAGATGACGATGACGAGTTTTCGGCTCTTCTCGTTTTAACCCCCGCCCTGCGGCCACAACCTAGCGCTCGATTCGGTCCTCGCGGTGGCTACAACAAGAATGACACTGAGCGGTTCTGTGACATGCTGCTGGACAAGTTTTCAGATAAATTGTTTAGATCTCTCTGCAGATGTGTTATTGCAATTTTTGTGGTTCTTGTCGGGCTTACGTATGCAACTGTACAGTAGCGGGAAAACGCGCGGGATAAGCTATCTCAATTCTATAGTGTTCGTAAGTAACCAGTAGTTCGGACGCCAACCTTACAGACCGTGCCGAAGCTCCATCAAGAACAACGGGACAGGATAGAATTGAGAAGGACTAATAGAGAGTTTGTGCAAAAGCCACAGTGCCACCTGTGGCTCAAACTGACCAATAGGAGGGCTGGATTAGCCACGGTGGAGCCACAGGTGGCGCTGTGGCTTTTTGCACAAACTCTCTAATAATACAGAGTGTCGCAAAAATCCAAAAATCCAAAAATCCTGATCATGCCTTCTGACTTGATCAGGACATGGTCGGAGCATGGTCAGACTCGAGTCAGAAGATCGTCACACAGCTAACCCAGTTCTGATCCGGCTCTGACCAGACAGGATCAGAACAATCAGAACGGCACATAGCTGATCCAGTCCTGATCAGGCTCTGACCAGATCGGCATGTAGGTTTGAAACCAGCCCCTTTACCGGCGCTCGAGGTGAGCGTAGCCTGCGAAGGGGCTTGAGCCAAACTTAGCGTCTAGGTGGGGCCTACTTTCTGCCATTTCCTATTTCCTTGATTTTTTTTAAGTAAACTGGAGATGTACTGATTTATTAGCATTATATCATAGTATATACATCGTCCTAGGGATGCCAGGACTTGCTACAGTATAGTAGATGCCTGGTAAACTGTCTCTACAGTGAATGAATGTACTTCACCCAACTTGTGAATTTTATAATTCTTGATTACAAGCCCTAAGTTCTGGTTTTTTTTTGACTACATCGTAGTCTAGCATAGTAGACGTTTTATAAAGCTTCCCATTTATGAAAAGATGTCTCCCTTATCAAATAAGAGTGTTTTTGCACGCCCCCTGATTTGACTGACTTCGACACGAGCCCCTTTTCGTGAAGGGCGCCACGCGGTGGCCCAAAGCGGAAGGTACTTCCCGATTAGGGAAGCGGGGTTCGAATCGAGCCTAATCGGCACGTAGCTGACTTGGTCTGACACAGCAGAATCAAGTTCAATAAAAATCTAGGTATGTTGGGTTCATCTAATGAAGTTCTACAATGCAATAGATTCAGGAGTGCTTCATCAGACCCGAATCAGAGCCTGAGTAGTTCTGAGCCAGTTCTGACCAAGCTGGGTCAAGTTACATAGATTAACCATATATGTTTTCATAAAAAAATCGAATTATTTAACCTCTACATAGTGAGTTTTCTGCAGTACAAACTTCAGCATGCATAATGTTGCTTCCCGGGTTACATAAATGAATATATATATATAATATGTCTTTCTAGCTAATATAAACCTCTCAATAAATTTAGATATTCATTGTAATTATTGGAAAAAAAATAGTTTTCTGGGGGAAGCAACAAGGCTGCAATTATTTGCAGACTTATGCACTATTTCCCATAATAGCACTCAAGAACCTTTTTGTCATAAGTGCCTGTGGCCTAACAGTTACAGCATGACCCTTTTGGCACTCAGAGGTAAACAGGTTATGGGTTCAATTCCTGCTGCTGTTCCTTATCAAACTAAGGTAAGTAATCTTCCTGGCTCTTAATTAATATGTATCTAACAATCAACTTGAATAGAAAGCTATATCTTCACTTGAAATGAATACAAACTTATGCTTTCACTTAAAACTTACAGTGAGTACTCCTAATAAGATATATCAAATACTCATTGATATTTGAAGTGTATACACAACTCAGTAGGAGTAAATAAATGAGTATGAATAATAAGAGAAAGAAAATGATTTTTTTGAATTTTTGAACTTATACCCTGATCAGTCTGATCAAGTCGGCCTAATCTGACGGCCTGATACTGTCTGATCATGCTGGGTTGGGCACTTTGGATTTTTGCAATAAGAGAAATGCTAAAATGTACATGTTTATTATGCTCATAACAGTGGCCTTCCACTGTTTTTGAATAACGATGCTAGCATATCTGAACCATAGTGAAATATTTTGAAAGTGTATCCAAGCCGAAGGATCCTGATATTGAGTTTACTCTGAAAATACTCTAGGGAGTCCTATTCATCTGGCAATTTTCTTTCAAATTCTTAATTTTCTTCAGATCAATAACTTTAAAAGGCGGCGGCCAAGCTAGCCAGTTTCCGCCGCTTCTCCCAGTAGGAAGCCTCATGTCTGTGATAAGATCATCGGAGGCCTGCGGTCATCTGCAGATGACGACGTTAGTTATACACATGGGGATATTATATTGGATGTATGTCCAAAAGGCTAGACCACTGCTATAACTCTTGTTCCCTCATAGGAGCATGTCAGGGAATCATTTCCGAAGTCAGGAAGCACAACATTTGGTATGCTGAAGTGCTTCTTCAGGTGTGGTTGGAATATTCATCTTATCCCTTAAGAAATAAGAAGAAATCCAATGCAAAGTTGTAACAGATATATTCTGTTATATCATTATATATACATGTATATATTATTTATAGTATATATATATATATTTAATAACTAATACATATATTAGTTATATGCGCTACATCAGAGATGTAGCTATTATTAGTGTGGACACCATATGTGTCCACAACCGGCTGTATTTAGCATGCCGGCGCATTAGGCGCCGGCATACATATCTTTTTACCTACACCTATTTGTACTACCTAGCTCAATATATTCAGAGTTCAGTTAGTCACAGGTGTGATAAGATATACCAACGTTATAGAAGTAAACTCATAATAGTATCCATTATTCATAGTAAACTACCCAGAGCGGTGGTTAGGGAACATCTGAGAAGAGACTTCACCACATACCACTGCTCCATTAATAGCGAAATCATGTCTAGCAATATTCTTAGCTGGAACTATCCCATGGTAGATAGAAGGGACCCACTGCTCACTATCTGGATGAGCAGCAGGAGGGTTGATGAGGGAGGTATAATTCCACTCAGCCTTCCTGTCAGAAGAAGGTAGATGGCGCTCAATCCCAATGTCAGCCATGCATCAGGAAAGTTGGCAAGTGGCACTTAATTTTCTGTAGCACTACAGATTCTATGAAATGTCTATGGAAATAATACCCAGCTAGTGTCGCTAGGCTTTTGCCTAAGTCGCAAAGTCAAGTCAGCTGGTTTGAACAATACTGAGCACTATCATACTTAGTATCGCACCACTACCTTCCCTCCTCTACTCTGTAGTATTGCCCCTGTGTTGTTCCGGAACAACCCATGGTTTGCTCCTCTTAGAACACTTCGGATTTTCAGTCACTACCCCTTGCATCTACTGACAGATTTCACAAACTCCATGGAGAAATGCAGGCAAACTGCAGATGCAACATTTTGCGTTGTGTGTCATCACTTGTGAGTTAGTTATTGTTTTGGATCCTGCACTGTATAATAACTACATCACATCTATAGATCACTTTAAATTTATGCCGCATGGTGCAATCTGCACACTCCCTGGACAAGTCTTATTTCTCCAAAGCCCTCTGCCCATTTTTTCAGCTCCTGTTCCAGGATAGCTTTGGAGTAGAGCCATGTTACAATCTGTTGTCACCCTTAGGTACATACCTCACAACTGCCAACAGTCATATTTGCGAGCTAATCATATGGCGATTCAACTGGCTTATGATACCAGGATGAGGGATTGAGGATGATGGAGCATGGCAACATGGTGATGGATTTTGGGGTATGTCTATCTCTTCTGACTGTTTGTGGAGCTGCTCTAAACAACCTCCCTTTCTATGAACAGATGTGCTATACCAATAGATACTAAGCTTCAAATCCTTCACTCTATTATCCTTCCTTTCTGATCTTCCTGTGCTTCATATGCTAACCACCGCAGTTACCAATTACTAGAACTAATTCATGTATTTAAAATACGAAATATATATCTTAATATTTGGCTAAAGTATTGCGTCATTATGCATAATAATAATCGTATTTAATGAATAAAAATGACCAATAATATGGTACTAGGCGTGCCTACTAAGACTACAGGTTCTATAGTTCACTGCATAGATGTCTATAGTACCTGCGGCTGCTATGTTAGCACAAAATGGCATGACTTCTATGGAAGCTATGGAGACTACCATAGTATACATAAATTACAGAGGCTACGGTGTCTATGGACGCTATATAGCCTCTGTAGCAATTTGCCAACTTTCCTGATGTGGTTTTCTCTGTCAGGTTTTCAATAATATATGAATATTTAAAATCACTTACCATCAAATATGTTCTTCCATGAGGTATAACCAGTGCACAAGATAACAGCATCAGCCTTCAAGGCTTGCCATTGTTCAAAACGACAGAGTGACCGTCATCGCCAAATGTTTCTACGCGGGTTGGAGACTCGAAGTTAGTTTTTCCAGCATTAGCAAGTGCATGGAAACCATCTGGCGACCCAACACCTTCATCATTGGTTCGTATACCCCAGAAAAGGGTGTGTATTCCGAAGAGGTGAATCCTTGGGAATCTTGAGAGCATCCAACTGCAACGAAAAATCGACTCTAAGAATGAGGAGACCTGGAAATTCGTACCGAGCTATTGCCAGAGCACTCCAAATAGCCCTAGTAATCTTACCACCCAACCACGTCGTATGGTGGAATCGCCTGCTCCAATTAATCCTCAGTTTATACCGAAAAGGTGGGATTACTTACTCGAGACGAGAGCGTAGTGTGTAATGACCGGATATTATACTCAAGAATCTTTCGGTCCGGGTTTAATTAAAAAGATGTAGTGAGATCAAAAGCATATACCGACTTTTGCAAAAAAAACCGGGGAGAGGTGACATCAGCCAAAAATGCATCCATCTGTTCAAAAACGACAGTAGTCTTAATACTTTTATTTGCCAGATGACCCGAAATACTGAAAGTAGAATGGATATTGAAGGAGATTTTGACGGGATGAGAACCTACTCTTGTGCTGATTTGCCGCTGCCCACTGTGATGATGAAATCCGCTCCAGAATCTTCAATATGTTCAGCCGGATTTACACGCACTAAGAGCTTTTCTGCTTCTGAGGCAAATTGGGTAGTACGGAAAACGGGTCCTCGAAATTCTGCTTTTGCAGCTGCTTCTGGCGAAAACGACAATGGTATGGAAGTTGTGCTGCATCCCTAGTAAGGTATGTCAGCTATATTTTGGAATATTTGACAGATTACTTACTCCAGTGCACAGAACAACGCGAGAATATTTAAGCGTCTCTTCCGTTCCGGTCCCTATGTCTCTAACCTTGACGAGCCACGTCGAAGTCACATCATCGCAGCGAATACTGAGAACCTCGGTCTGAAACCTGAACTTTCCTGTTCATTGCTAAAGGTTTCCGTATAGTTACTCATCTCCTTGCCTGATAAACGACCCTCAGTCATGAGGGCGCTTGCAGGAGTTGGCATTGGAGGGGAGAAAATCTGAACTCTCCATGGACACTAGCAAAAGATTAGACAGAAGGTTAATTGACGTATTAGATGCTTACTTGTTGATCAAAAGCCCTGGATAGATACATTGCCTGCACCAAACACCTCTGGGAGACTTGTCACGCGTTAAAATTTGAACGTTTTCAAAACCATCTTGCGACAATGTGTACGCTGTTATAATCCCAGCAGTTCCTGACCCGATAATGTCTACGGATTCAACTTTACATTCGACATGTCGAAAAAATAGACCAATTAAAAAATTGTCAGTTGGATATGAAGTGGATGTAATTGGAGTAGGACAGTGTTTCTAGAGGTTTGTCACGTCACCACGGTCAAGAGTGGTCAGGGTTCATCTTAAACTCCTTCTATTAGTCAAAATTGAGCAAGATGGAATGAGGACATATATTGGAAGGATCAACATTCATCAATGATTTTGCGCAGGATTATGCTCGGTGACGGGGTTTATCATGATGTATTAGCCTCCGGCCCATATTGAGTCCAGAGTTTCTAAGAAATGCGGATTACTTATCCCCGTAAAATTTGGAGATGACATCGCCATGACCATTGTGGCTCGTTGTCTTTGAGTTTGAAAAAGAGGCAGGGAAGAGGAGAGGAGGAAAAGTCGTGACCTGAGCGGAGAAGCAAGCCAAAACAAAGAAAGGCCTGTGACGGTCGCGCTGTTATAAGCCAGAGCCCGCTCCAAACACTAAGCGCTTGGGCGCTGAAGCTCTGAGTACACTTTTCACCTCACAAACCCCGCAACTCAGCAGTCCCCCTTAAGTTAAATATAATATCCATCGTCCATCCACGAAATCCATCTGAACTAGGATGAGACGCGAAGATGAACCTCCTTGACTACTAAGGATGTCACCACTCAGCAAGAAAAATTAATCTCAGCAGCTGCAGCAAAGTCGTACTGGACACCTCCGTCCTCATCACGTTCAACACACCTTAGAATAGACTGATAGTTAGACCATAGCATAAAGGCAGTGGTATGTTTGAAAGTCAGACTGATGAATCGATGACAAGCTTGAGCTGGAGATTTTTAGATAGACGACGAGAACGACTCTGTTAAAGTGAATTGAGAGATGTTCTGAGCCTACCACTATGCAGAGAACGACAATAACCAAGAGTATCATAAGTAGTCCGAATGATAGCAAATTGTTGAGTCGTCCACTGCGCACGGAAAGGTCCAGACGACGAATTAATGCCTGGACAGAGACTCAGTTATAGAGCTTGATCCCCCCGCCGGGAATGTTAACACTGAAGAACTCAAGCTCAGGCTGCATTTAAGTACTTATTCACCTTCGCTGCCATGTCTCTTAAGCCTCATGAGAGATATGATAATATTAGACTATAACATAAGGGAAGGCAGGTTCGGAGGGGAACCCAATAAGAAGATTGAGCTCAAGATCTTTGACTTGGATAGCAGGAAGGAAAACAAGGACTATTTATAGGGAATGAATTTGCGACGTTTTAAGTCTTTCGACAGTGCGCAGAGAATGGACAAGAGGTGGTGTTTAAAAGGATCGCCATAATCCCATCCAAAAGATAGGAATATCAATGGTCAAGTTCTTGAAATTTCTTCAGACCATCACTGCGCAGAGAGTTAAACGACGCATCATGACCCACAGCCAAAGTGCCAACAGCTGTGGCCTGACTCGGAGGTCCGGATGACACTCATCGCACACGGCGCAAAGAACTACTAGTAGGACACGGCAAGCTCAATAAACCAAAATCAAGATAAGAGTGTTTGCATAGAGGAAAATCATATATACGTCGTGTACCGAGCGGGTTCAGGCTCAGGGACACGGGATGCTCCAAAACAGTGAGAATAGGAATAGGGGTAGCCTACTAGTAGGACATTGTTCACGGTGAATAAAAACGATGAAAAAGTAATATCCGATTCTAACAATTCTGATATGTCTAGGTGAGAAATACATGCGGAACCCAAATGGTATGACTCACACCGTGTCGCAAAAATCGAAATTGCCTGGTCAGTTATGATGACCTCTCCAGGCATCATCAGGCCCTGGCCAGGACGAAGCCCATCTTGGCCAGACCTGGCCAGGCCTGGTCAGGGCCTGACCGACTCCACCCTGATCTGATCATGTCCTGGCCAGTCCTGACCGACTCCACCCTGACC
>KN837217.1:256084-274470 GCA_000827215.1 Sphaerobolus stellatus SS14 | reverse complement strand
ATGACCTTCATTTAGCAATGAACCCAGAACATGATGAGCCCATGCTGTGCAAACATAGGCTAAATAGGATGGGATATGGACTGTTGTTCCTGCTCCCTTACTATTTTTGTATATTTTTGTTGCACCCCCAATGCCAAAGTGTAATTCCATCTCCATAATTGCAAAGCACTGATCTGCACTGCTGCTGTGGGCAGAATGAAGCTTGATAAACCACTCATGAGATCCTGCACGAGATTCAGTGGTCAAATAGTCTGGGAAGGATGCATGATAAGGGATGATTTCTCCATCAGCATCCTTTTCTGGAACATGAATTACAGAATGTAATGAGTGCACTGCTGCTCGAACAAGTTGGGGACTTGTATTCAACAATCTTGCATAGCCTATCACTTGCAGAGGTTGAGTGGCAGAGACAAGCAAAGAGAGACAGGCTTGAATGCAAGCTTTTTCATCTGGATCTATGTTGCTGAATGCCTCGGAGAGAATAAAGGTGTATATATTGTCGATACCAGCTACAGCTAGTGTTGGAGGAGTAGTCAAGGAACAAAGTTTCTTCAGGCGTTCAGTTGGACTGCCCTTGTAGTTGCCAATATATGCACATATGGTTGAAACATAAATGAAGAGCCCCCCAGCACGCTTTGTGAGAATTGTCACTTCCTGGGGAGGCCAAGGGGTATTAGCATATTCATTCCTTAGCTGGGGTATCTCCATGAGCCGATGAGTGAGGTACATCATGATATCTGCTTCAACAATGTGGTCCTCAATCTCATGTAAGCGAAGACCACTGTGGTGCTTTGACTGGAATGCAGACCGTATTGGTGGCTCAGGTCGACTGGTTACAATGATCTTCAAATACTCCACTGGCCTGCTGGTCAGAATGACATTCAGTAACTTTTCGGTTGCCACAGGATCATCACATTCATCAAGAGCATCAATAGCCAGGACAGTGGAAGCTGTGTACTTCTCAAATGTGGCTTTTGCTGGCTCCAGGATCAGTAATTTGTACTGGTCTGCAAGGTTCATGCCAGGTGGATCAGCACATTCCCTGTGTTGCAGCACCTTCATCAGCCCCTCTCTGAAGCCAGTAGATGTCCGAGCCATCGTCTGTGCAAGTGATGGGAATATGTTCTGAAGTGTAGCTCGCTCCTTGGACTTGCGTGAGCAGAAAAAACTTCCACCAAGTAGACCTTCCTTGTCAAGCATGCGACAGAGAGTTTCTAGTACAGTAGTTTTTCCAGTTCCAGCGATGCCACTCAGCCAGAAGACGTGAGGGGCACTAAGGTCCATGCTCCATCCCCAAAGTTCAGCAAGAAGTAGAACACGAGTTCCTTGCATACAGCCTTGCCGATCTTCATGATTGAAATTTGCCCCTGTAACACGTCCAAGTTTACCAAGGTAAACTTTGTTATACATCAGAAACTTGACAGACTCAATGTATGTCAACCTCACCATCACTGTGGATATCTGATATCTTGTTTGAAATAGAGGATGTCTCAATATGAGTTGCCAGCGAAATATCCATCTGTAAATGTTAATGAATGATGAATTAATTTCCCTAGAGAAGGCAGCTCGTACCATGACGACCTGAATGGCAAAGTTCACGTTGCGCATTGTTTCTGTCATGAATGCAATGTCTGCTGGTGCTGACATCCCTCGAACTGGAACACTTTCCTCTAGTTTCTTCTCAAGCACTGTCTTTTTCTCCTCAATGGCTCTGTATCAATCTCCATAAGCGAGGAATCTAAAGCTGTCTAATAAGATTCCGACAGCGTACCGGGCTAATCCACTGAGCGCATTCATAACGTTGACTGGGACATCATCCTGATACAACCGAATGACAGCTAAAAGTCCCTCAAGCTGTTTTTGAAGCTCGGTGAAACCGCGTTGAACGTCATGCACAGCCTGTGAACATGTAAGATGGTTTCCAATTAAGAAAAAAACCAAGGACAACACTCACATCATATCGTTCTATGATTTCCAATATCCCAGCAGCAACTGACTTGAGCGGCGGAAAGACATCAGTTACATTGACGATTGTCCGCAGTGTTTCCTTAATCGCAGCTTTCGCGATGTTCCTCTTCCTCGCTCCACCCTCCGGCCGATTGTTCGGTGTGGTGGAAGTAGAGTTGGGAACGGCACCTTCGTTGGAATTCGAGGTTGCAGTGACGGGTTCGAGAGGTTGTTGAGAAACGATAGCGGCTGTGGATGCTGAGGACGAGACGTCTCCGAGTGGCTCAGAAGGCAAATCTGTCTTGCGAAGGTTCCTTGTGAGTGATTCTGGAATCAACCGATCCATTGCACGTTTCTTGGGATTTGAATCCATCTTGGGTAGGAAATTGAGTTGAGAGAGGTGAGACGAAGATGTGGTGTAGTATATGATACGGGATGTTCCAAAAGGTCGAGGAAGAAGGATGGAACGTGGGTTGTGGTGTATGGGACGTGGGACGTGGGAAGGGGCGATGTGCGCGTGCCTCGTGGCAGAGAACTGCTGTGTAACCTGTACACTGGTCGGCACAGCATTCGGGCACCAAGCATATGACCGTTGACAGATCTGAGAATCTCCCATTCATTTACTTGTACTCTCGTAAGCCACATCATATCAAAAGAGACTAATGCATTCTATTTCCATGTCGCCAAAATCCAAAATCACTATTGTGCCTGACCCTCGTTCCGAGCGGGTACTTATTTTCTCAGGCGTTTTCAGATTCAAGGTAATGAAATCACTAAAGTTACCTAACTTCATATGCCTTCTGTTTCCAGTGAGTGAAAATATAATAGATGAAGGCAGCCGGTCACCGAATTAATCACTACCAGGCGTCGACAAAAAGTTGCGAGATTGCAAGTTTTCTAAGCGCCAGCTGACAGCTATTGATGTCAGTCCATCCTACCGCTGGCATCACTCTTTTCACCAACAATATATTGGCCTAGCTTATTAAAAAAAATCGAATAAAAGCATTATTATCTCCAAGATCATTTAAATAGTATCTTCCCTCCTCTTTCTCAACAGTTAAAATTAGATGATATCCGCGTACTAGGTAATTCAGCAAAACAAAACTGTACCGCTTCTGCTCTAATACTCGACATCCCTCCTATTTTATCCGCGGTCTCCAAGAACGGCGGTGCGTAAATTCGTAGGCGGCGACGATGGCCATTACACAAATCCGGTCGGGGGCGAGAGAGAGGAGCGGTGTTTAGGAGGATTGAGGGCCAGAGGTGTTTCGAGGATGTGGGCGTGGGAAGAGTGTCGAGGATGGAGAGAGGGAGGGCGATGTGGGGCTGGAGGTGGGATTACTAGCGGATGGGGTTGAGTCTCGTCTTTGACCGCTCGTGAAGGATGTGTTGTTAGTCCGAGATTCGCTCATGACACCTGCGAACTTGTCCCATAGGTCATAGAGGGGGTGGGCTGCCTCGTTCCCGAACGAGGCTTTTGTTTGGCCGGAGGGTTGAGTGATGGGGATGGCGTAGCAGACGGTGAGAGGGAATGGGTGACGTAGATCACCGTTAGGTAGTGGTATTCGATTTCGAGCGCGGCGAAGTGAATGTGGAAGGCGTGTGGTGTTTCGGCTGTGAATGAATGTAAGTCGGCGTGAAAGCTGTCAATGGGAATGGAGACGCACCTTTGATAGTCTTGAACTCGATCTCCCATTCTCCTAGCTTCGACAAGAACGCAGAGTCGCGGGTTTTAGGCACTGCTTGTGCGCTCTGGATCAGTCTGTCGCGTCCTGTGCCGCCGGCGATGGAACCGTTGGGCTGGAGGGTGCGTTCGCCCATAGCACCGACGATGACGAAGTGTAAACTACATTAGAGGGTGAGGAGAGAGTCGGCAATAGGTCCATGGCAGAGGGCAATGCTTGAGAGGGTGCCGAGGGAGGTGCTAAGGAGGGTGGTAGGGGGTGGGTTACGATTGTACCGGCGCCGAGGGTGAAGCTACAAATGATGAGGATGAGGAAGATTGAGTGTACCATGTGATAGAACACATACATGGTTTCATCTGAACATATCGCATACCATAGACGGATGAGATCGAGGTCCTCCGGGGGGGGGGACCCCCGTCTGCACTCTGCGCCATTCGCTTTGCACCGTGGACGAGCAGGGTGACGCCCGCTGGTTCGAGCGGCCACATGATAAGTACGAGGAGGGAGTAGAGAGACTCGATGACGGGTTAGGAGGTCAGGTTTACGAAGATTTGGCGGGCGTGGTGAAGTGACATGGCGTGGAGAGAGGAGATGGTGGAGGAAGGGAGCGGTGTAGGCCATGTGCGGGAAGCGGTCGCGTGAATGACGATGCTGAGAAAGGGAGAGATTGCCGAAGGCATGATGGTGGCTGTCGCGGAGAGGGAGATATGGCTGGTAGCCATGGTGCGTAATGCGTCAAGAAACTAAAAGCGATATTAGCAGGATATCATAACGAGAGCAGAACACACACTGTTGCTTGAGCTGCTGTGCATCCGACGGCGAGAGCAAATCAGCCTCGATCAGCGTGCATCCTGTCTCCACTGGCGATCCGGGACGGTGTTGCGGCGGACGAGCGTCTGGAGCAGCGTCAACGGAGCGACCCATCGCTGCTAATCCAGGCGAAACCGCGACGTTTCTGGGTCAGCCTGAGGCGGCAGCAGCGCATCTTCGACGGTGGATAAAGTCTGGGGCGACAAGGGCGTCTTGGGAGTCGAGGACGACACCGGCAGCGGCGATGGCTGCGACGACGACGACGACGACGACGATGCACGAGATAATATCTCGGTCCTGTTGGCTAGGACATGCAGTCGCGAGTAGTCAGGAGAACTTCCGTGCAAAATATCAGCTATCTGGCCGAGCGCAGCTAGCTTGCGTGTACATACGGAGTTCAACCGTGCGCCCCCATTCGCAGCCAACTTCTGTGCTTGAGCTCGCGGTAGCAGCGGGCGTGGCTTACGTTCCTTGGCCGCATCCGTCGCGGGAAGCTCGGGCTGGAAGAGATAGGGGAAACCTGTGACTTCGCAGCGGTGGCAGCCGTCGCCTTGCTTGCGGCAGGCCTTGGAGGTCTTTGGGCGGGCGTGTTTGGGACGAGGGGCAGGAGGATTAGAGGGTGAAGGCTCAGGCTCGGGGTGAGGCCGATTGGTGGCTGTCGATGCTGGCGATTTCGTAGGTGCAGCCAGAGCGACGGGGCTTCAGCGGAGTTCCATTCCTCCGCGTTTATCCAGTAGGTTCAAACTCCGATCCCTGCCAAAAAGGAAATACGATCAATCCAAAGCTGCAATCGCACGTTGACCAATAACAACGATAATCTTCAAACGCAAAGTCACGTTCTTTGCCGCGTAGCTCACAGTGACTACCTTTCTCTTTTACCCAAGCTATATAAAGAATACTATTGTCATATTTGCCTTGAATGCTGTGACGTACGTGGATATTCTTGCGGTTCTGTGAGTTATCGTCTGTCCAAAGGTACGTCAGGACTTGCTTTGGCTGTCTGGCTTGTCGCTGACTGAGTTTAGCACCCAGTGGCAAAAGGCCCGAGATCAAGAAAAGGAAACAGAGGGCATGGCAAAAGAGGTCGTAAAGTGTGGCCAAGAGTTCATCACATCATTAGGAGTCGAAACCTTGGGATTGGAATATTAAACATCGAGAGGTGACCACAATGCTTCTTATCCTTCCGCCTCAATAGCAATGATGCGTTAATGAAGTAGCCGCTGTAGCGCGCAGTGCGAGACAGTGCTACAGATGAAAGGCTAGTTGTTTTCAGCCTCACTAATCAAATGCTGCAGACAAGATAAAAATATCTTGTGGAAGTGACGTTGTCACTAACGTCACTCACCGTGACGCATCCCTAAGATGTACATACGCCCACATAGTTACACAACACGCCTCTTGTCTCCTACTGTCTCGACGATCTTCGTCTACATGGTGACAGAGAGTGGGATTTGATTCTACAAGCCGCTCATCGTTCCTAGTTATCGTATATCACGTGTATTTGCAAGAAAATTCCCGAAATTCGAACGTGGAGCCTGTCGTGCTCTGAACCGCCGTAACTCCTATTCTTCGTTGACCACCTGAACGTCCCCATCGTCGTTTCGCGTCAGATCTGGAGAAGAGAAGCCGAAATCATTCTGAGAGCCTAAAGGCGTGTTTATGCGCCTAAGTTTACCGCTCGAATCCCCGTTCCTCGACAAAGCAGACGACATCGACGAACTTGACCTCAACACGCTTATTATCGACGACGAAACGGCTGAAAGGAGAAGAGCATCAATACACCAAGATATCACTAGCCGCCGCCATCATAGTCTCACGCACATTATACTAGTGTGGCTCGAAGAATTGGACCCCACGCTATATCCGCCAAGAGTATACCCAGTATCCACACGATCCGACATCAACTTATCTACTTTCGCTCTCTTCCGACGTTTTATCGCGGGTGCTTCACACGACAAGACCTTTATCTTCAAAGATCCTACTGATGAAGACCCTTCAACGGGATATCTCCGCTACCTGCACCGAAACCAAAGTGGTAGACATTGGCTGCTGTGGTACTACGAAACACCACCAAAGTCTTCCCAGCCAGCTCCCAATCTCCCCATATAATCAGCCTTCACTTCCCCATTCCAGATCGACTCCGCAGAATTGTCTCGTCTCTCACACCCCTCATCCGACTCACCCTCGTTATCCCTAATCTTCACGACCTACACTTACCCGAACGTCCAGAGACGCCGATGGCCCCTGCTGCTCCTATATCTATGGCTGGTGTCGTTCCAACTTTCAGCGGTGGCATAAACGAGGACGGATCAGACTGGCTAAAGGAAATCAAGGCGCATTTTGTCGACGCACGTATGACTACCGATACCGCCCGCTGTGAATATTTCGAGCTGAAATTGAGAGGAGATGCCGCCGCCGTCTTTGAATCTCTTCACGAAGAAACAAAAGGAAATTGGAAGACTTTGGAGGCGGAATGGAAGAAGAGATACCCGCCGATGTCCTCCTTCAAAAACATTGCTAAAGATACGGATGACTTTTACGATCTTCGCTTGACAGATACGGATCTCACACGTAAACCAAGAGATGGACTCGAGGGTCAGTCGGATTGGGCCATAGTCCAATTCGTGCGTAAGATCCGCTACCTGGGTCAAAAGATTACCGATGTGTCTGAGAATTCGAAAGCCCGCCACGTCTACCGTCATCTCCCGTCCCTGGTCCGCGACCGTTTACCTGCTTACGGGCCACAAGGTACCGACCTCAATGCCCTTTGCAGTGACCTCGGAGATCTTGACCACGCCTACATCGCTAAGCTAGCCGCTCAACAAGAACGCATGCAGTCACAGCTCGATTCCCTCACCCGTGCGCTGATCGCAACGAACTCACGTCCTTCTGCCAGAACCAATGCGGCACCATTAGCCCCGCTCAATGGCTATCTCAATAACTTCTCTGCTCCTCCTGCTTTTATCCCCACCACCTCTTCTTTCAATTATAACCGTCCGAACCCTGTTATGAACAATGTCAGCAATCGCGAACCGGACGCATCAAAACCTTTCAATATACAAAAACTGTTTGAGACGACACAAGAGGGCAGACGTCAATACGAAGAGGCCGTGAAGAAATGGTTTGCGACGTACGGGCCTGATGCGATTGCCAATGCATCCAGGCCTTTTCCCCTGACCCCTGGCTCGCCTTCACCTGGATCGGGAGAATGCTGGAGATGCGGACATAAGGACCATCGTCGGAACGACACTGCCTCATGTTATCGGTATGCTGCCCTGCCTGAAAAAGAACAGCAATTTCGAGGCAGTATTGGATCCAGTATACTGAACGCCATCAAAAACGTCAAGACCACTGCTGCGTTCCATATCGAAAGTGGTTCATTCGAGGAATTTGACAGGAACTATGGTTTTACCTCGCACGACCAAGAGATTGAGATGGAATACGGTGAATATGACGAATTGAACTCGGGTTCGGGAAATGGCCTCGGGGCCGACCTATAATTGGGAGGACGGCCCCTTGTTTTTCAAAATCCAACTTAAATGCTACCGGACCCGATGAAATCCAACATACATACAATCATGATAAACCTGCTCACTCGATTACGAATTATACAATTAATCCGCAAGATGTAATTTCGCCTTCTTTTTCCGATAATACAATGCATTTATCCCGTTATGCTTCTTCCTCTGATCCTGTCCGCCTTTTTCAACTTCAGGCTCAGATGCTAGCGAGAAGACAACGCCGTACTGGTAGCCTGGTACATGACCATCAACAGCTCAAGGTCATCCAACTTTGCGAGTCTAGGGATGACTTAGAAAGGTTCATATTTTCGTTTATTACTAACTGCGACATTACTGGATGGCGCCCCTTGCGCTTTGCCGCCACTGTGGATGATGGCGCAGGTTTATGCGCCATTGATCTGAACGTATGGGCTCAGTGGCAGAACGAACTGGGAAAATTGATGGACTCCATTGTAGGCGCCAAAGTGGGTAGCGGGCAGATCATAAAGTCTCATGGCTACATCGTCCTGCATGTTAATGTAGAAGGTGTTGCTTGCCACATCGTTTTCGAAGTCCTAGACTCGCAGGGTGCTTTTGAAGTCCTGCTCGGCAAACCCTGGCTGGGTCTAACTAGGGCCGTCAGGGACTATAACGAAGATTCCCTCATTTTCCGAGTTGGGTCGACAAAAATAACAATTCCAAACCGAGCTCCCAAATTACCCGTCCAATTCCAGAAGATGCTTCAGCCAGCCTCACTTGTGCCGAACACTAGTACCCCTATATCTCTCTACAACAGGCCCCAACGCCTTCTACCGCCATTGCTAGGTGCCTTAGACCGTTCAGCAAGGAAGGCGCCTCCGATTACACAGAACATACCTATCCTGGTGGATTCTTCTTGTATAACTGCCCCTTCCAGAGAAGATCACGTACTCGATATTGCCAATAATTCTACACGATCATCCATAGATGGTCGTGTTACCAATAGTTCTACGCGACCATCCATAGATGGTCGTGATCCTCAACAACACACGGACGATAACCCTATAGACCCAACGGCTATATTCCCAATCAATACATTTGGTCCGTACTCACATGTTCCCGCCATGGCAATTGAGCTTCAACCTATATTCGATCATCATAAAGACAGCACTGCCGAAGCTCACCAATTAATAGAGGCCATCCGCTTAACCAGCTCTAATCGTGACCCTTTTGATGTAGCTCGAATTGAAGAGATCCAGAAAGCGGTCAAGATTGGCGATACCTGCTCACCCGATCAACGAATGCAAGTACTCCAATTGATCGCTGAATATGCTGATGTATTCGCATTGACGTTAAGTGAAGTTCGATCCGTTAAGAATATTGAACACCATATTGATGTTCCACCGGACGCCAAATTACCTCGGTTCACGAAGCCTGCCACCCTACAAGTCGCACAGCGGGATTGGTTACATCAGCATGTGAAGAAACTACTGGAAGCTGGAATTATCGTACCAATCCATCACAAGGATGTCAAATGCGTCAATCCCATTGTCCTCGCACCTAAGGATCCCAAGAAAATTCATTATAGTATCGAACACCTCCGCATCTTAGCGAACGCCGCGTGTCTCAAGGCAGGAATCCCTATACCACATCCTGATTCTCCATCTGATCGCGCCCTCGTCCCTGACCCCCCGCCCTATGAGCCAGGATGGCGATTATGCAACAATTTCAGGGCCCTTAACGCTGTAACTAAAGTTCCGACTTTTCCTACAGGGGACCTGGCTGCCAAACAGAGCAAAATGGCTGGATACGCATGGTATGTCGGGATTGACCTCGCTGCTGCGTATCATGCTTGTTCGATTAGGCAATCAGATTGGGGCTACTTAGCCTTTAAGGTGGATGACCTAGGTTTTTTCGCGTGGGCAAGAATGCCATTTGGACTTACCGGCGCGACTAGCACGGCTCATGAAATGATCAACAATGCCTTCGAACCGATGATTGGAACGGAAATGGAAACTATGATGGATGATATATGCGAGGCTGGCGACGACTGGGATAATCTTTTCCTTAAACTCAGACGGACATTAGCGTTAACTCGAGAGCGTGGTCTTTCCATCTCGCCCAGTAAAATGGAATTATTTATGACGCGAATAGTCTGGGCTGGTGTATCCTTGTCAAAACAAGGAGTTACACTTGACCCTGCGAAGATGGCGCCTATCTTGCTATGGTCTACCCCCCGGACTGCAATGGAGGTCTTATCTTTTCTAAGCACAATGAGCTATTTCCGACCTAGCATGCACCTATTCGCCTCGACTCCCGAACCATTATATCGTCTAACGAGAGGTATCTCCCGCGAGAAACTCCCACATGGAAAGAAAGGTCATAGGGGCGCATACAAGCTCGCTTTACAGAACACTTGCATCAAGGATAGATGGGATGAGACGCACGAGATGGCCTTCGCGAAGTTGAAGAGCATGGTGACTACTGCGCCTGCGAGAAAGCCCCCCGTGTATGGCCGTCCATTCATTGTCGGCTTCGACGCTTGTAAAACTGGTGATGGTGCCTTTTTAGCTCAAGAACATACACATGAAGGCCCTGATGGCCAAATAATCCGCGTCATCCATCCCATTGCCTTCGCATCTCGCCTTAATCACCCAACCGAACACCACCAACATTCTTTTATTTTGGAGCTCGCTGCGGCAAAATTCGCATTAGAACAGTTTCGCAAATACATCCTGACCGAACAAGTTATTTTGGTAACGGATTGTCAAGCCCTCCGCGACATGCTACATAACGATTCGCTATCCGCAACATACATGCGCTGGAAAGAATATATTTTATCATTCCACATCATCGACTTTATCCACATGCCAGGCAAGAATAATGCTTCTGATGGTATATCTAGATGGGCTTGTCTGTCGCAGACGAATAGCAATCCCTTGGACCCTGGATGGGAGAATGTGGAAGGAGTCGTAAACGACTTGTACCATCATCAAGTCAACTGTACGCTACTCACGCCGGACGCATCAACTATTGAATTGCTGGACACCTTTCAGGACGATCCTCGATTGCCCATCCTACAATGGTTAACCTCGACATCCATAGATGATCAATGGTCCGAAGCCGAGAAAGCGGACCTTCGTCGACTATCAACAAGATATTTTATCGATGAAGGGAAATTATGGTACATCAGGCCAGGCACCACCAAACGCGTACAATCCATCTCTAACGCCGAAGGATACCAATTCATGAAAACTTTTCACCAATCATGCCACTGGAGTCGTGATATTTTAATAGGCGAGATGCGGAGCAAATACGACTGGCCGAAGCTTAACAAACATGCAACTGAGATACCATCAACTTGTCTACAATGCCAACATTTTGGTCCTCGTTTTCTGAATTTCTTGTTGCGTCCTGTAATCCGGTTACGCCCCTTCGACATGTTAGCAGCGGATTACCTCAAGCTTCCACCCGGGAAAGGAGGATATACTGAAGTTCTCGTAGTCGTCGACTATATGACCCGGTTTGTGTGGGCTCGGAAATTGAGAAAAGCAGCCACAGGGAAATTTTCGGCCGAAACTATTGCTGAGATTTCGTCGCAATATAGAGCTCCATCCACTCTCCTGACAGATAACGGGTCTCATTTCAATGGCCCCGAAATGGCTCTAATATGCGAACAATACCACATTATACACGACTATTCGCCAGCATATTCGCCACATTGCAATGGCCTCATTGAAAATGAAAACCAGCTGTTATTACACACGCTCGCGAAACTCTGCAACCCTGTTCCCCCCCTCTCGGCTAATATTACAGTTGCCTCCACATGGCCGGATCATTTCTCCAGAGCAATCGAGATATTGAATGACCGTATCACACCGGTGCTTGGTACTTCGCCCCGTAGCGTCATGTTTGGCTCCGTGGACGACGCGATTGACCTAGAACAGCTCATAGACTTGGACCCGGATCTTGCCATACATTTCGAGTTCTTGGATGCTGAATGGGATGAGACTTTGGACCATTTCACGGCTAGACAGGCAAGACGAAAGTTATATTTCGATAAGCGAGCAAGAACGAAGGTCTTCAAAGAGGGCGAACACGTTCTCGTACACAATTCGAGATACTTCAACCAGCATAACCGCGAATCAAAATTAAAATTATCACCGCCCTGGTTCGGACCGTTAGTAGTTCACAAGAGACTACACAATTCTTACATCCTGCGAACATTGGCGGGGAATATTGCAGCTGGAAGAGTACACGCAAATAGATTGAAGAGGTTCCATCTGGCGGAAGATACGGCCGAAGGGAAGAGTCTCAGGGATCGCGCCTTGAAAGAAGAGCAAGCTATATTGGACGCCATGCAGAACATAGATGATCCAGTGGAGGAATTAATACAACCAATGCAGAACATAGACGATGCAGTGGAGGAATTAATACAACCTATGAATATCCCCCTGCCTAAACCTTCGCCGGAGTTTCCCTCAATAGATCCGGAAATACACAAACCAGTCACACAACGAAGACTTAGACCCTTGAGAGAAGCCGCAGCCAGGCACAAAGTCATTTCGCCAAGATAACGAGCAAAATTATTCCTTACATCTTATTCCTTTTTTTCTTTTACCGCAGATACATGATATTTTAATAATTCTCCTATCTTGCCATCGTCGTTTTCTCCCTTTCTTCTTTCCTCCCCCCAGACCCCAAAGACTTGGCGCCCTTCCCCCCCCCTTCCCCGCTTCCAGCCCCGGATGGGAGTGTGGAAGTGACGTTGTCACTAACGTCACTCACCGTGACGCATCCCTAAGATGTACATACGCCCACATAGTTACACAACACGCCTCTTGTCTCCTACTGTCTCGACGATCTTCGTCTACAATCTTCGTTGTGAGAGCAGAGTCTCAGTAATTATACAAATAATTATATAATAAATATATGCGTACCTTCGTTGTGAGAGCAGAGTCTAAAGCACAACGAAGGGAAAACTTCGCCTTATGTAAAGGGCGGGTCACGTGTGACTAGTGTTGCCGAAGTCCGGTTTTGGTTCCGAACTGAACCGAAACTGGCGGTTCGGTTTAAAATAGCAATGGTTCGAGACCGTGACCGTTTACTAGTGGTCCGTCCGGGCTCTAAACCGGTTTCAGCCCGCTGGACCGTAGTCCCAGAGGGTATTTTGTGCTTTTCAACACATCCCTTAGTAAATCGGTTAGATAATGGTGGGAATAAGTTCTATACTATATATAGGTAATTACAGAGCTAAAACAACTGAAGTAGGGTCCTGTTTTCTGAAGGAATCGACTTGTTGACGCAACGTTGAGGAATTTGTGACAATCCTGAGAGCGTGTGACACGACTCGCTGCTGTCACGCTCCTGCTATCTATAGTAGGGACTGGTTCCAATGGGCTAGACGGGCTGGGGCCGGTTTATAAATAAAACCAAACCGACAGGACCAATTATTAAATGGTTTGGTTCGGTCAGTCTATTATTGGTTCGGTTCGCGGTTTAAACCGAACTGGCCCAGACTAGCGGCAACACTACGTGTGACGAGTAACGTCGTAATTCTGGGGGCCAGGATTACAACAGATATGGGTTGCCAAAAGCTTCAAGTCCAGACAAAGAATCGTTAATAATTCTGTGTTACTTGTGTCTAACAGCTATTTAGTCTTTTTACTGAGAGCCAGATATCCAAGGCCTTTATCTGTCTTTGGGCTGTCCCGCTACACTCCAGTTTTCTTACAAAAAACATTTGTAAACTTCAACAACATGGCACGAGGAATCTCAAATGGAACCCCCTAGTTCATTCCCTTTGATACCGGATATAAAATCGTAATCATACTGGCATTAATTGTTAAAGCAGTATCATTGAAAAGGAACAGTACAGATGTAAAGTAACAGACAAGTCCATAATCGATTTTAATAGCACAATACGAATAAAGTCAACAACTTAGAATCTAAGAATCTTGATAATGTTCTCATTCATTGCGACGAGCGGGAGCAATGATGACCTTGTTGCCGTTGAGGATGTCGGTCAAAATACTCGAGTTCTGAATGTCGATGTTACCGATTAGAGCTTCGACATTGACTCCAACTTTGGCGCAAGCATCCGAAATAGCCTTCAACAATGCGGCAATACCGACAGTCTCGGGCAGCCAGCAAATGAAAACGACGTTGTTGTTTCCAATGTTGCTGAGGAGGGTGCTGTAGTTGATGCCAATGTTGGCAACTGCGGCCTGAACGTTAACACCAGCCTGGGAAGAG
This sequence comes from Sphaerobolus stellatus SS14, assembly GCA_000827215.1. Lineage (NCBI taxonomy): Eukaryota > Fungi > Basidiomycota > Agaricomycetes > Geastrales > Sphaerobolaceae > Sphaerobolus > Sphaerobolus stellatus. Next base: position 260,294 of record KN837217.1, on the reverse strand, counting down.
TGCATTAGTTACTTTAATGCTCGCTCTTTGAACATTTAGAAAACTTACAGCCACGGCAGCATCAATGAGAGCCAGAACAATTGCGTCAATGTTCGCGGGGAGAAGGACATCATTGCGACGAAGAACATTAATCTTGTTAACATTGCCAATGTTATCGGCAACGTCAGAGCCCTTTACCCCGATATTGGTTCAACAAGGATGGTCGCACCATGGACGGAAAGTCCAAAAGCGTTTCATGGAACCGTTGAGTATCCCCGAATCGAATTCAATATCTTGCATTCCTTTCGATCAGGCAGTCGGTACAAAGAAGGGCAATCATTGCAGGATGCGTCGCTCCACAACGGGCCTTTAGACAAGTACCACTTTTCCCCCTGAGGGTGTCATTCGCTTGCAGCATCAAAACCGAACTTTATGTTCGCTTTGACGGTAGAAATGATAGTGACAAAGACCAGAAGGTGGTCGGGTTACATTCTCAGTCGTTGACAATACAAGTTGGGTCCTTCGCTTCGCTCCGGGAATATTTTGATTGGGTAAACACTCTTAAAACTGTCCCTTTTTGATTCTATTCGGAAAACAGTATTGGCATGTATACTTTGACTCTTTACTACTGTTCATTATCAAGCTTTTCTAACATTCCATTTCTGGTTTGACCCTGGGTATGGAGTGTGTCGACTCAAACTTTCCTGTATTTTGGTGAGTTTGGTGTAGGTTTCCCAGCGCATTATTCTATGCGGTAAAATAAAGTTGACTGTGCTGAGGATCAAATCAGTAAGTCTGTCACATATTTCTATCCAAGAAATAGGTATTATCAGGGCAAAAGGGTATTATGATTGTTTTCTGAGAGCGACGTACTGGATAAAAGTGATCATTTTTTTTGGTGGTTCGGTTCGTGGTCCGGTTAGAACATTTTCGTCAGGTACTTCATCATTCCCTGCGCAATAAGGTGAGTTTACGTAGAACTTGAGACATGTGATAAGTATGCACCGGCTGTTAGCAGTTGGATAATGGTGATTGTGTTTGGTTGTTGAGTGTATCGAGGTTTTAATTCGAAAAGGGGGACTGGTTACGATGTAGGATGAAGAGGACCACTACTCACCTTTGAAGGAGTCTATGTCCGATGCGGATTCGATATCTGTTGCATTATGTCACATTAGCAGGAAATTAATGAAACGAGAGCAGTCATGCATACGACTGGAATTCCCCATTCCGTGCTATTCTGGAGGCAGGCTAAGATTTAAAGACGTTATGGCTGCTTAGTTATTTGTTTGGTCGGCTTTGAGTTGGGCTGTGAGTAATGATCTGTTTATGTCAAAGTGCTGTTTGATTGGGGGCTCACAATGCAATGCAATTTTATATATCTTTAATTGCTCCCTCTAATTTTCTTTGCTTGACGCAACAGTAAAGTGTAGATAAAAAGTATAATTCTGTGTCCGGATGTGAGATATATATAGGATGAATGGGGACAGCCTGAACTATATGCATGATGCATGCCTAGCGTAGAGCTGAGCTAAAGGATGTTCGTAGGAGAAGGCGGAAGTGGTCCATGGATATACATGTATATACAATAAGGTAAGGTATCCAGTACCATCCTCAAGTACAGATCGAAGACGAAGATAATGACCGAATGCGACATGTGAAATGGATCGATGAAGGAACCCTTGGCGTCAGTGGTATTTGGTATCAGTTGCGTTGTTCAAACTCGTGCGAATGGCGATGCATGAGGAACTAAAACGGGAAGAATTAATAAGATAGTGATATGCATGAGAAAGAACTCACATCAAGAAGGGCGGCCGAATCCTCAAAGAAGGTCGTTTTCGCTGAAGTCTTCACATTGTGCGTGCGTCTTTCGTTAGCGAGTTGCCGATTGAATCTTTTCCAAGCCTCCTTGTCAATCTCGTCAATGTTCTTGGTGATATCAGCACCCTTCACTGTGCAAGTGGAACACTGAGAAGTACCACTTGATACAGAGCTGACTTGGACGTTCGAGCCGCTTGAGAAGTTGGCCTTGATTGCATCGGGATAAACGGAAGGAAAAGGGTTTTCCATCCCCATTTCACGCTGAGGCTGTATTTGAGGGGAAGATACGGTGATAGGATAAGAGATGGGCGGATGGGGTGAGAGTGGTATATGCGAAGGTTGTGGATTTGGAAGGAGAGGAGAATGGACTTGAAGAGATTTTGGTTGTTCGTTCAATGCAAGCGGGAGTGGACGGTTATATGCGCTCGTATCACCGAAGTTCCCAGGCACAGACGCTGGAAAGTTGAGTTGACCTGGGAAGCTTTCTACGGAACAGTTAATTAGAATAAGTTACATCTAGAAGGTACGTACTGTCGCGGTTGGTGTTGAGGTTGTTGTCGAAGTGGTGGATGAATTTTAAAGGGCGATTGTTGTTGCTGGAGGGTTCTTGGAAGTTGTTGGACGGAAATGAGCCTGAGGCTACAAATGATCGGTGTTGGTATAAGTTGATTTACACCTCTTACTCACCGTTGAAGGAGGTTGGATGTTCGGATGTGGAGCGGTTATGTTCAAAAGGAGCTGCATAGTATTTAGCAAGGGCAAAAAATAATACGTTAAAACGTACTACCGTTTGTGGTTTGCGAGACTACTTTTATTTGCTGAGTGCCTATCGGGTGAAGGTCAATGTCATCAATCAGATTGTGGTGCTCAGAAGACATACGTAGGTGTAGGGGCAAAGCGTAAAAGCTTACCATTACGGTTGGGTAGGGTACTAATGAGAGTCTGGAGTTCTTGTTGGTTGCAGCCTGTAAGGGGATTTTTCTTGATTAATTAATGCAATATTCAGGCAGCGAGATCGCATACCTTGTAGCAAGGGAAGGAGAATTTCTGTCATAAAAAAGTTGAATGACGGGCCAAGGCAGAGCTGAAGGGGAGAGAATTGTATGGAATTATTAAAGTTTCATATAGGCAATATTGAGGGACGGCGCACTATTAAGCCGGATTACGAACCAATATTAGGTGGCAACTGGTTGGCTGGAGCTGCCATGAAAGGAGCGAGATGAAAGAAGGATTAGTGAAGAAGGCGAAGGTTGTGTAAATTTTTGGGAACTGGTCTTAGGGCATCTTTGGTCTTATAGTGGTGAATTTATTTTATTTTGCTTTTTGTTGCTTCCTCTGAAGTGAAGGGAGGCACGTGTCCTCGGAAATAAGTTGAGAATTTGATATGTTATTATGGTATTTGAGAACATATTTACAGATTGTGACTTGAGTGAGAAGTTAAAATTGTTACAGAAAGGCGCAACAAAGGAGTAAGAGAAGAAAGCGGTCTTCCAGAGCATTTATTAGTGATGTATTCAAATGGGGATGTAAAACTTACAGGGGTCATGAATAGTTGTGAAGGGTGATGGTGTCAAGGAGGAAGGTATGGAAGTTTCCAGATCTATGTGGCCCTTTGTTTCCTTTGGGTCTGGCATTACGGATAATCCAGGATTGTGATAGTGTATGCTGGGAAGAAGGAAGTTTCGTGGATTTATCCGACCTTTTCCTGTGCCTCAATCGAGTTCGAGGTGGTGAGATTAGAGGTTGGAAAGGAGGGGTATAGCATTTTCTAGCTTTTGAGCGGGCTTCCTGTCTTTGCTGCTCACAGGATATCTCGTCACTAGTAAGGATATCTTCGTGGTAAACACTATTATTGTCTAGAACATCAGGATTAGAAGGGCCTGCTTCGTCCACGCCATTTGCTAAATATGGAATTGGTCCTTAAAGTATACGTATATGGGCTTTATTACATACTTTCTCCTGTGTCATCTTCTTCGATCTTTGAATGTGGGCTGAAAGACTTCATGCGAGGTTGTGACAAAGGGAAGGGAAATATTTCTGCCATTCTATAGCCTGGGGGAGTTACATAACTCAAATGAAAGCACATATTTCGGGCTGATATTTTTATATGTTGTAGCCCTGCTCATGCTGTGAAGATTGAGCCATGTTTGAGGAAAAACGGCGGACCGGTTCTTGAGATATAAAATTCACAGGTTTATTGCATTGGGAGGAGAAGATGAAAAAGCGGTATTTGTTTAATACTTATCAAAGTTCAATATGATGCTAATTGAATATGGATAGTACTTTGGAGTGATATAGTGGGTGTATAAAGTGTTAATTTCAGATATGAAGAAAGGAGACAGTAGTGATATTATTGGGTAAATTGATTACAATATACTAACTAGACATCTTCACTATCTTCACTCTCAATGTT
>KN837217.1:201125-222562 GCA_000827215.1 Sphaerobolus stellatus SS14 | reverse complement strand
ACTGAAATTTGCAGTATTTCATGACTACAAAGAAGTTAAATCGACGACAAGCAAGATGGACACTATTCTTGTCTAGGTTTGACTTTACACTTCATCACAAGTCAGGCAAGTCTATGGGTAAAGTGGACACCTTGTCCAGGTGAGAGGATCATGGATCAGGCTCCGAGGACAATCAAAACATCACCTTGTTGCCCCCGGAAGTGTTTATCATTCGGGCTCTGGAGGGTATTCAGGTGGAGGGCGAGGAACGAGATGTATTGAGGGAGATATGGAAGGTGTTGGTTACAGGAGAAAAGGAGGAGGCCGTGGCAAAGGCAGTGGAGGAGCTGAAGAAGAGCAAGTGGAAGTCAGTACGATCTGCTGAGTGGTCGGAGTCCGAGGGACTATTAATGTTTAGAGGCAAGATATATGTTCCCCCAGACCCCGAGTTGAGAAGGCAAATTGTTTTTCAACACCATGATTCTAGGATCAGAGGCCATGCTGGTCGGTGGAAGACGTTAGAGTTGGTGGCAAGGACATACTGGTGGCCGCAGATGTCAAGGTATATTGGTCAATATGTCAAAACCTATGATCTATGTTTGAGGACGAAAGTACAACATCGGCCTCCAATGGGTGAGCTACAACCACTACCAGTCCCCAAAGCTCAGTGGGACACAGTGAGTGTAGACTTCATAGTTGAGCTCCCTGATTCACATGGTTCGGACTCCGTCATGAATGTGGTGGATTCAGTGAGTAAAAGAGCACATTTTATTCCAACAAACACCACAATCACAGCCTTGGGCGCAGCCTGACTCTATCTCAACCCTGTCTGGAAGCTGCATGGACTTCCAATGCAGGTGGTCCCAGATCGGGGTCCGCAGTTTGTTGCGGAATTCACTTGTGAGCTCGACCGTATGTTAGGCATCAAACTTGCAGCCACTACAGCCTATCGTCCACAAGGTGATGGACAGATGGAACACTTGAACCAAGAACTGGAGCAATATCTACGACTGTTTGTGAACCAATGACAAGACGATTGGGATGAGCTTCTACTGCTGGCTGAATTTCAATACAACAACCATGTACATTCAGCAACACAGCAGACACCCTTCATGCTTGACACAGGATGGCATCCGAGGATGGGCTTCGAACCAGACAACCGGAGTCCCGCCTCGAAACAGTCAATGAATTCAAGGACCGAATGCAGCAGACACTAGAGGAAGCAAAGGCAGCTCTTACCAAAACTAAAGTCGACATGGTCCACTATTACAACAGGAGACAGACTCCGGCCCCTGCGTACAATATTGGAGACCAAGTTTTCTTAGACTCAAGTGACATCAAGACTACATGTCCATCACAAAAGCTAAGCCATTGTTACCTGGGCCCTTACAAAATCATAGAGAAGATAAACTGCAATGCTTACAAGCTTGATTTACCGGACTCCATGAGCTGCATTCACCCAGTGTTCAATGTGGTGAAGCTACTCCCGGCCCCCAACAACCCCATTCTGGGCAGACAAGCACAGCCACCACCGGAGCCCGAGATTGTAAATGGTGAAGAACACTATGAGCTGGAAACTATCTTGGACAGTTGTCTGTGTCGTAACCAACTAGAGTATTTGGTAAAAGGGAAGGGATATGGGTACGAGCATAACTCATGGGTACCGGAGGCCGACATGGCAGCCAAGGATCTTATTACAGACTTCTATTGGTGTCACCCAACCGCATCCCGATGTATTCGCTCAACAGCCTTCAACTCATTGGGTTTCAGACAACTTCAATCATTGCACCATGCGTTGAGGGCACCACAGTCTACAGGGGGGATGATGTCAGGGGACGACCCTAAAATTCCATTTTTACAGTCGTCCGGACTCCGCTTCTACACACGTCAACAAACACTTAGAGTCCGAGAACCATTGGTACAGGCACCCGGACTCCGCTTCAACACTGGTCGACAGGATCCCGGAGTCCGAGATCCCTACAGTCGTATGTCCAATACTCACTCTCCATGGTACAGGAATAGAGATGCAAGTGGACTCCGATTCACAACTCATCAAGTTTGCTCTATGTTTTCGGAGTCCGATTGTAGGCCCTTGTTATGGTCAGAGAGTGGGAGGTTAGGATGGATGCAGTGGTGGAATTTGGAGTCCACATTCAGGGGCGCAGGTTAGTGTGTGGTCAGGGTAGTCCATATGGTCTTTATTCCGTTATCTCTCATTCCTTTTTCCTGATGTTCATGTGGTCCCCATACTGTGTATTCCTTGGGATCAATGGTTCCTGATTGTTCACAGTATTTATTGGGCTCACACTAGCAAAGGCAATCCAAGACTTTCTCTTTGGATTTCCTTTCTGCTAGGTGAGATTCCCCCTTTTTGTATCTATGGTCATTTATTGATTTACTTTGGATTTCCCCTCTGCTAGCTCTGGCATGACATCCATCAGAGTCCTAGGGTTGCCCTTACAGCAGGAGTCACTGACTCTCCAGTGAGTCAGCTGTCTCGTAGTCAATGTCTTATTACTTATCTATCCTTCAAACCTCCCCCAGCTCATAAAAACATAGTCTCAAATATTTATTATAACCTCAAGTAGACACTTAATTTATTCTATTATTTTTGAGGCTCAGCCGCTGTTGCTCAAGCCCTACAGAGAGCAATATTCGTCATTGGGCAAATAATTAATTCGAGATAATATTTTGTTGATTTATCGTGTGTTAAGCCCCGTGCTTAAGTGTCACAACACATGATTTCGTTTATCCTTTATGAAGCTTCGGAGAAGGTCACATACCTTCAGAGAGCTTCGTTCGAACTTCATTCAACTTCAAATCTTACTTCATTCAACTTCGCTTCTCACCTCGTCTTCATGTTCGCACAACAAACCCTTTGCCCACACCCCGACTTCTTTCTTGATCCCGAGGGCAACACCTTTGCCCACATACTTTGTTCTATCACTCTATCCGCTCCACTATTCCATAAGACTATTATTAGTCTTCCCTGGACCTGGCACAATTGGTCCTCGATACTTCTTCTATTCCTACAGGTGACACTTCGTCATGTCTGTTTCCAATTCGTTTGTATTGTTTCCGTTTGCTTATCTTTTCTTATGGCATATTTTCGTTCGCTTATATTCGTTATTGCATATTTGTCCATCATACCTTTTCAATCGTTCACATTATTTGTTTATACATTCCCCCGAACCTTCGTTATTCGACGATACGCATATACCCATTGTTCTATCACTTTATGTTATGCCCTGTTCCGCATTTGACTTATTTGTTTGTAATACTTCCTTCTGCTTTCGTCCATGGACTTATAGTATATAAGTACATGTATCTTAGCTAGTTTTCTCCAGTTGGAAATTAGCTCCTACCTTAGCCCCTTAGCCTTATAGACCTTAGTGTATATCATTCCTATACTCGAGCCCCGCGCTCTTTCTTCTCTATATACTTCAGACCTCTATTACCTCCGAACCGAATGCGACCTTCAAAGATCAACTCCGAACTTCACCTCAAACCTTTGATCTTACTCCGAAGTCCTATCTTTGTTCGGGACTTTGTTCGAACTTTGTTCGAACACTTTGTTCGGAACTTTGGTATTCGAATCCGCTTTTATATTGTTGGTTCTAATCTGTTCCAAATTAAGGACACGTACATTTCGAGAAGGTGCAACCCACGACGTTGAAGCCAAGTCCTTCAGTTCTAACCCTTCGTTCTTTAGTGTGACTTTGTCCGTTACTTCGGTCACGCTTCGGAACCCTTCGTTAGGATCAGCCCGTAACATCATGTCTTCTAGAAGCACAGACATGTGTTTTAATTATAGAACTTCTTAGAAGTTTCTGAATATTCACTCCATCCTCTATTCTCTCTATCCCTCTGTGTCTGATTCCCTTGACAGTGGTCCCGCACAATATATGTAACTCGCAGCCTCGGGATCTCCCCCAGTGGACAGTTGAATGTGAACCTCAAAATTAATTTGAGTTAAAAAGAATTACTTATCTGACGTTGAAGAAGTGGAAGCTCCTGCATGAGGCAGCAGTGGCGGGTGCTTCTGATGGCGCAGTGGCTGGGTGGCTGTGGGTGCTGCTGACCAAGCTGGGTGTTCGGGCTTCAACTAGAGGCCTCATGGAGGCAGAGCCCTTGCGCTCATGATAAGATTTTCTATTGTAACTCTCAAATAAGAATTTTTGAGCTATAATAGTTGTCTCATTTCATTTACTTTATTATTTTTATTTTCTTCAGAATGCATTTTTAAAAGGAACGACTATAAATGTCGCGAAGTACATATGGACCTACATCCATACATACAAATAGACGTGAGAGACACCCGTTTTTGAAAGAGAGTGGAAAAAGGTGGTTCCCACGCTGTGTGCATTCCCCTGCCATGGTGTCCAGGCTCCAGAATCCTGTGCTGCGCTGCATGCGTTCCCCCTCCCGGTGTCCATGCTCCAGAATCCTGTGCTGCACTGCATGCGCTGACGCTATGTGCGTTTGTCCCCTGCCCCCTGCACTGCGTACGCCGACACTGCGTGTGTTCCCCCCTCCCCGACGCTACGTGCGTCTTCCCCTGATCCATGGACTGCCCTCGCTAGCCAATTGATGCCTGGCGGGCTACAAAAGTTGCCCTGCGCCACCTTGGTGCCGGCTGAACCTCTGGCATATCCCCTCATGCATTCACCCACCCCCCATGTTTACTTAACTCCTCTTGCATTCACCCACCGATGTACCATTGCCCACCATGTTTGCTTAGCTCCTCTGGCATTCATCCATGGTTTCTCTCACGGTTATTCTTGTTGAACTACATATATAATATTGGACTCTCTCTACATTTATTAAATAAGATAGTTTATGTAAGCTCACATCAGTATGTAAGCTAGCTCATGTCCGTCGCCAGTTCCTAGTTTTAACCACTAGAGCTGACAACGGACTAGGTATGTATTACCCAGAATACAGAGTTTTAACCACTAGAGCTGACAACGGACTAGACCTCCCTGTGCTCACCTCTACTAACAAGATCTCGCATCACTTACGAGTCTACCCGAACCACATACCCGTTTGACAGGACCACGTACTGGCTCAACAGGTTATGGGCCCCGGCATACACTACGCAACATAAAAAAGATATTACGCATAAACACTCGCTCCACCTAGGTGTCGAAGCTCGAGCTGCTTATAGCTACTTTTACAACAACAATTTGTTATCAGATCATTATCCGATTATCCCCATCCTCACGCTCGTCAATGTTGACAGCGCACACCTATTAGACCCCTCGCTATCAATAATCCCCACACAATGACTGAAGAATATTCCTCATTGAGGTCACCACAATCAAAGCTCGGAGGAAACATGAGATACAACAACTGGGAAAAGTCAATGTTTGGAAGACTAATGTACATTGGAGTTATCGGCATCATTGAAGGCACCGAAGTTCCAATCCCGGTTCCATACCCCACAACTGTCACTGGGTCCACCGTCCCTCCTACCACTGAATCTCTTACTGCATATAACACATGTCACATGGTGTTACAAGGCTGCCGGCGAAATATACCAATGGCTCAATGAAGCGAACAAGATTCACGTAGACGACATACAAACGAAACCAAAGGAAATGTGGGATAAACTCAAAAGTGTTCATAGCAAATTCGCGCCGAATTCCCGATTCAACTCACTTAGCGACCTCTTATCTATCCGACTGAAGGACGGAGAGTCCCTTACCGATCTATCCACGCACATCAAAGGAGCGATGCAGAAGGTCAAGGTGATATGACCAAAGGGCTACACGCTAGACAATCTCGACGAAGAACTTGTATCCATGTCAATGATCAAAGGCCTCCCCTTTGAAACATATGGTTCCTTCATCTTGTCAGTATTGCTCCTATCAGACTTGTCCAAAGACACGATTCTTCAAGCTTTCAGGACAGAGGAAACTCAGCGCAACGGAGCTATCAATGAAATCAAATTAGCGAACACCGCCACCGCGCTCGCTGAAATGCTACATCTGCGACAGTGAACACACCATGCTACTCTGCCCAAAATACACAAAAGTCCGCGCCATCGGAAAGAAAGATGCTAAGGGAGGTGACAAAGGAAGCACACAGGCCGTGGCAATGGTCGCAGCGCTGCAGCTAATGCCGCCAAAACGAACGACCACAAGGCTGAGATAGAAGAAGGCTGCGATGCTGCAGGAGTCAAAGCTGATGCCACCATTTGTCTATTAACCCACTTGAAAATCCAATCAACTGACTTCTTGTGGAACGCAGACACTGGTGCCACTGCGCATATGACCCCGCACCCCAACTGGCTAATGACTTCCTACATTCCCTGGTGTGTTCCGATCACACTTGCCAACGACTCTGTCATATAATCAATTGGGAAGGGAACTGTACATTATAAGCCATGCAGAAAAGATAAACGTCCCGTTCTTATAGCCGAAGTCCTCCATGTACCGTCGTTATCAAACAATTTACTATCTGTTCTCACACTCACGATTATGCACGGTTTCAAAGTCACTATCTTTAGCCAAAAGATGGCTTTCACTCTTGCAGATAAGCTCATCTTCACAGCGATCGTCAACGCCTCAAAAGTTGCATACCTTGACGGAATGGTCGCCACAATGGTCACAGACGCACAGACAACCACTCACCGAGCAGTAGCTAACATTGTAGATCGTCCTTTGATGCACCGACGCCTCCGTCACTTGGGGAAGGACAGGCTAGAGCAACTAATTCAGGAAGGACTGTCATCCGATCTAGTTATACATTCAGATACGCCATTAGATGACTTCTGCGATGCCTGCATCAATGGGAAGCAACACCGGCATCCATTCTTAGTTATGGCTGAACACACAACAGGGCTACTAGATCGCATCTTCAGTGACTTGCATGGCCCAATGGCTGTCAGAAGCTATAACAGATATTCATATTGGGTTGTATCCGTCAACGACACATCATGCTGGCTGGAAGGATCCAAACTGGCTAAGAAAAGCGACCTCTTCGCCGCTTTCAAGTCCTTCAAGGCACTAATTGAGCGACAGACAGGCTGTCTAATCAAATGCTTCCACAATGACGAGGGCAGCGAGTTTACATCCACCGCACTGCTTAAATTCTGGGAGGAACAGGGCATATGCGTGGAGTTTACGATGCAAGCAACCCTGCAATCCAACGGAATACCCGAGCATGCCAATAGATCTATTTCTGAATCAATTATAGCAATGAATACAGAAGCACGCCTGCCTCCGAGCTTCTGGAATTTCACCTTAAACATATACTGCCATGTTCACAATCACTGCCCAACATTTGCTCTGCCAAGAAACATCACACCCTACGAGCGATTCAAAGGCCGGAAGCCCAGGATCTCGCATCTGCGTGTGTACGGCTGCAGGGCATTTGTCCTTGTAGGTCGCAATAAGCGGTGCAGCCTCGAAGGCCACACTATCAAGGGAATATTTGTCGGATACCCAACTAACCACATCGGTTGGATGGTCTATAATCCTCTCACCAGGAGGATTATTATCTCACACAATGTAATTTTTCAACGAAAGAGAATTCCCAGGTATATCCCTGACTTCAGCACCCACAAATGCCCTCGCCCCGCACCCCAGCGACTTCGCCCCCTCACACGAATACTTGCCGTATGACGACAGCGAAGATGCGCCTATTTCGGTGGGAGCTCCTGCACTGCCCATAGAGCCGCCACCACAGGATACGCTGCCTGCTATGCCACTGCCGCGTGTCCCCATACTGTCACTGCCACCTCCACCTCCACCACTCGTGCCTCATGCACCACACCGCTCCGCACGAGAACGCCTGCCAGTATCCCAAAGAACAAATATATACAACAAGGCTTTGGAGCGCCAAGCTGCGAAGATCTCTCCTCTCACGAGTGGACAGCCTGCGCTGCACACGAAAGTAGCCAACTGCTGGACTACTACCCCTGCTGATTCTCTGCCAATACCCCCCTTCCCTTCCCGCTGATAACGCGCCACCTCTTGAGGACCCACGCTGGAAGGTTAACGTCAGTGAAGCCAACACTGACAGCACTCAGGTTATTGATTTCAACCTAAGCCACACCTCTGACATCGCCCTCATGATCACAGGTCACGCCTTCGTCAAAACCGGGGCGGAAACCGGTGGATATGGCAGGATTGCGGCAAACCTCGCACAGCAATCCGCACTAAAAGTTGGAGCTCACGACACAAACCCTAGGACATATCGCGAAGCTATCCAGAGTGATCATGCAGAGGAATGGTACAAGGCCATGGCGGAAGAGATGAACAACCATAAAGTCAATGGGACATGGACAGTCGTCTATCTCCCCATCAGCCAGAAATCCATAGGTTCTAGATGGGTCTTTAAGGTCAAGCACATGCCTGACGGCGCACTCGACCGCTTTAAAGCTCGTGTCGTAGCGCAAGGTTTCAGTCAGCGCCCAGGCATCGATTTTGATCAGACGTACGCACCTACAGCGCGCTGGCCAGCAGTTCACACTGTCCTCGCTATAGCAGCTGTCGAAGACATGCACCTCGAGTCCATGAATGTCACCGCCGCCTTTCTGAACAGCGCAGCAGATGCCGAACTATACCTACATCTACCAGACGGTGCAGACCAGACAGTCTCTCCAAATGTCATCAAACGCTCATGAGACAGCCCAGTAGTCGGGCTACTGCACAAGGGCATGTACAGCCTAAAGCAAGGCGCATATCTATGGCACAAACACCTAAATGAGGTGTTCCTATCCATAGGATTCACCCGAGTCGTGTCTGACCCTTGCGTATACATACAGTATACAGTCGCTCAAAAAACTGTCCACATGTTTGCTTGTTTCGGAGAAATCGCAGTATTGTGGGTGACCAAGAGAGAATCAGATCATGGTGCCAGTTTGTCAAATATAGCCTAGTATCATGGCTATAAATCCATCCAATTTCCGTTCTTTTTGGTGAAGAAATGAAGGAAATATGAATTTTCTATTTTAATACATCATGTGGACAGTTTTTTGACCAGTGTTTTTGTATACAATAATCAAAGAGTTAATACTTTGTATGACCTCCTTTGGCCTTGATAACAGCTTCGAGCCTTCTAGGCATACTTTCTATCAGCTTTTGACACTCCTCTGGCCTAATTTTCCCCCATTCCACCTCTGCTCTCTCCCACAACTCCCACACTCCTGAGGCTGGCATTTCATAGCCATTAATCTGCCTTTTCAGCAGATTCCATAAATGTTCTATGAGACTAAGGTCTGGAGATTGTGCTGGCCAGTCTAAGAGAGGGATCCCTTGTTCTTCAAACCAATTTGAGGCAAGCTTTGAAGTATGCTTGAGGTCATTGTCTTGCTGGAAGATCACCTTCTCCTCATGGGACCTCTAATTTCTGAATACTTTCCACCAGTCCTTCCTGGAAAATGTTCACATATTGCTTGGCATCCATCTTCCCCTCAACCTCTGAAAGTATCCCCACCCCATTCCATCCCATGCAGCCCCAAACCATGATATGGCCTCCTCCAAACTTTATGGTTGGCTCAACCCCTCTATCTCCAAGTGGTTCTCCTTGCTGTTTCCATATATACTTGTGCCCATCTGACCCAAATCGATTAATTTTGGTCTCATCTGACCAAACAACCCTCTTCCAGTCTTCCACAGTCCAGTTTTGGTACTTCTGAGCAAATGCCAATCTTGCCTTTCTATGTTTAGGGGAGAGAAAAGGCCTTTTCTTCTTGACATAGGACTTTAACCTATGTTCCTTGAACACATTCCTGACAGTTTGTACTGTGACAGGCTCTGGGATTATTGTGTTGATGTGTTTGGTAGCAGCAACTGCATCAGAGGCCTTTCCAGTCCTCACCAAAGAGAATACAGCCCTCTGATCTGTAGGAGTCAGTTTTCTATGACAACCTCCTGGCAGATTTTCTTTATCAGGCTCATATTCCTTGGCTATGTTGGATACTTTAGATTTGCTAACACCAGTTTGTGCTGCAATATCCCTGATAGAAAGGCCAGAAGAAAGGAGAGAAAGGACATTGTCCCTTTGAGCAGCAGAGATGGGTCTCATGATAGAGTGTGAGGCCCTCAGTCTGAATTGGGGCAATATATATCGTGTGGCCTATTGTATGACATCATAATAGCTCCACACTAGCTTCACATCACTACTTTGATGACATCATAGTGGATACTGAGCCTAAATCTATTAGTTATTGTCCAGGAAAACACTGGTCAAAAAAACTGTCCACATGATGTGTCAGAATAGAATATTCATATCCCCTTCATTTCTTCACCAAAAAGCACGAGGATTGGATAAACGTATAGCCAAGATACTAGGCTATATTTGATACACTGGCATCATGATCTGATTCACTCTTGGTCACCCACAATACTGCAATTATTTTGAAACAAGCAAACATGTGGACAGTTTTTTGAGCGACTGTACATACTCTGATGCTGATTACGCAGGCAACATCGACACTGGCAAATCAACTTCAGGTTATCTTATTATGATAGCTGGGGGCGCCGTAGACTGGGCCAGCAAGATGCAAACAGTAGTCACCATGTCCACAACAGAATCCGAATTCATAGCAGCAAGTTATGCCGGCTGCGCCCTATGCTGGATGCGCCAATTCCTCGATGAAATTGGATCACCTCAAAAGGGTCCGTCCGAACTGCTAATGGACAGCCAATCTGCTATATCGGTCAGCAAGCATCCAGAACACATGGGATGCCTTAAGCATCTCAACCGCCATTTCTTCTGGCTCCGTGACACCGTATACAACGGAGATGTTCTCCCAGTATACATCCAGACCACCGAAATGATTGCCGACATGCTCACAAAGCCCTTAGCTCACGACCTTTACAAAAAATTCCGAAAACAAATGGGTATCGTAGGCAACTGGTCATCTTCTTCCATTTAATAAATGTATGACGAGGTAGTCCTCATCAGGTGGGAGTGTTGAGCTACGTATAATATCGGACTCTCTCTACATTCATTACATAAGATAGTTTATGTAAGCTCACATCAGTATGTAAGCTAGTTCATGTCCGTCACCAGTTCCTAGTTTTAACCACTAGAGCTGACAACGGACTAGACCTCCCTGTGCTCACCTCCACTAACGAGATCTCGCATCACTTACGAGTCTACCCGAACCGCATACCCGTTTGACAGGACCACGTACCAGTTCAACAATTCTACCACTCCCCCCACATACTGCGGCTGGCGTAATCGTAGCCTCTAGTGACAGCAGGCTATCTGACCGTCTACGCAGTATGTGGCTGCGGCGTGCTGCGATGGTAAGGTGTGCGACACATTGCTTACGTACGCAGCACGTTGGGCAGCAAACCGGCGTTCCGCACTGGGACCCATGCCAGCCACTACTCCTCCTCCTCCCTGGCTAACGCAAGGGTAAATCGAGTAGTAGCCAGGCTACGTAATGATAAAGTGAGCAATCTGGCGATTAACTGCCCAGATGCGGAACTCGCATACCTTCCTTTCCCAGCGGAAGAAAGGTTAATATACGTACTAACTCTTCCTTCGATTTCAAGCACCCAAGGGATAAATATGGATCATTGGTTATTTGGAGTAATAAAACCATGAGGCGGATGTACTTATAGGCGTACCTTTGATAGGGTATGATCCGCCGACTTCGATTCAATCATACGGGCATGGTAAAGGCAAATTAGAACTCTGGCATGTTTAAATGACTCCTATCTATTCAAATCTATCAGTAATAAATCCATATATATATATAATATCTTTTGGAGTGGGGTGAACCCATAAAGTGCTGCATGTGAGATTGCAAAGTCAACCTTAAGTATTAGAATACACTAGAATCAAGTTGCGCAAAGGTCTTGGTAGCGCCTCTTCCGAAAGCCCTTGTCCCTGAGGCCTGCAGAATTCAAGGTCTAGAGTTTGACGTACTTTTAACAGATGTACTTAGAAGTGTCAGATATAGTCCACAGATATCGTCGTTAAGTAACGGGGCTGGAGTCGTTTCGGAGAAATGGGGCGGTGCTGGAGCTTGAGGGCGGAAAAGGTTTTCAATGTCCGCTTGTGTATGGCTCCGTCTCTTCATGATCGCTCCGTCTGCTCATCATATGTAGTTTATAGTTGGAGATTTTGGATGTATTAATCTGTGATTTCTAATTATCAAGTTATGGCCGTATTGTATGATGTGAATTGGAAGGAATAATATTTAATGCACATTGTGGATAGAATTCATACATTGAGCTCCTATGCAACAAGGCGTCCGCAATTAAATAAGAATTCTTTCTGCAACCTTCTAACCTAAACACTTCATCCGTTATAATCCGATTTATTCCCCTCCAAGCTAGCGGCTACACTTCCATTAAAATCTACCAAAATCGAGGTATACTCCGAGTGTACTAATGTTGCTCTAAACCCTTACTCGGAACCAAGCACCCTCTAAAAGAATTAAATTAAATATTTCAATTGAAAATTCGATGGCGGAAGCGGGCTCATTGAAGCTGAAGTGCCTCTTAAAGTGAGATCTGAGACTTTCATGGATCATGCATGGTACATAATAGACCTTTATTGGTGATATCATGTTAGACCGACAGACGTTCCAGAACAAACACCAGCTGTCAGCCAACCCAGTGTCCGGACTGGACTTAAACAAGTTCTTCGAGCTCAGGATTGCTACTCACCCAATTCTCTAACCATCGATGTACATCCTCTGCGCTCCGCTGAAATATTACAAGTCAATACACTAGATCAGTAAAATAAAGATATCGAATACCTCTCGCCACACCATTCTTGCCCGGATATTATCCAAAGTTTGTGCCACTGACATACTCAATGTAGACATATCTTTGCCTTTAAAAAATGTTTCAACGTGTGACAGATCTTCCGAAGTATTGAGGAGCGCCGTGGAGACCTGCAGATGAATGTATGAGGATAAATGGTGTTTTGACGGCTCCACTTGGAGGCCGACACATGTACTCGCCTTCATTATAAAGGGGATTATAATACTCCCTTCAAACATCTGATATACCTAAGATGAGGCAAAATGATTAATTTCTTATTGAAGACGCATACTACACAATACTTATGGCGGCCCGTTCGTTGCAAAAATACACCCCCAAAATATTTTCGCATCAGTGACCGTCATTTATTTTTGTCATCCATCACGTCCCCCAAGCTTTAAGCACTGGAGGCAACGTCCCCCGAGTTTTTTTCCTTCTGTTTTTTTTTTTTTTCTTTTTCGCTTTTGAGGCAACATCTCCCGAGTTCTGAGACAATGTCCATCTTGTTCCAGTCAGGTATCGGTCCCTATATTTTTGAGATTTTTGAGTGCATGTTTGATGTCACATTGGTAAACCCATATTTTCCGAGTCTTAGTTAATGCTCTCCAAGGTTCGTTGCCTGTAGGTCATCTAATCTCTTACTATGTCCCCTGCGCCAGTGACTTGAAAGTGCGGTGAAACACTCAAAATCATAATATTCACAAGAAAATTTATTGGTAATTAAAAGGCTACAAACTAAAGTTTTTAGGTCCGCGTTGAGTCTATGTACCTCTATATACTTGATTGGGTGAGCAATAATCAAAGATGATACGGAAGAGAATAAAGAGTGTGTTAATATATCTTTGTTTGATCCATGTAACAGTTAGGTGGAAAATATCCACCTAACTGTAATTCATTCATTTAGGTATTATATTTGCTGCACGGAAGATCGTTAGATATGCTGTTCGTGCTATAGCCCACGTAAGGGTTTGAAGCTGTAGGCTGTAACTGTGGGAACGTTGAAGATTATAGCAAAACTAATCGTGGGAGGATCCAGCACGAAAATGCGCGCTGGTTTCGAAAGGACGGTGCAATCAGTCATACCTCCTTTTGGAACCGTAATGAGACTGACTTACGAGTGATAACAGGCCCGACCGTTGATGGAGAGGCTACAGGTTGGGTTATCAGCTAGAGGCAACACGCATAACAGATGCCTGGATCGAAAACACATGAGTGTATGCAATGTAGAACAATATAAGAACGGAATGCGCACCTTTGGTTTGCAGCCACGAAGGATTGAGGTCGTGGTCGTGGTTGTGGTCGTAAGGTCAGGAAGGCGACGCGCATCATCGATGCCGAGCGATGCCGGGATCCGCGGGAACAGCCGAGTTAGGAAAGTAAAAGAGATAGTAAATGAAAGGCTTACCCTAAATTACTATAAATATTTAATTATATTGTTTTATATGGTGTCAGTCTTCCACGGCAGATCGATAGTGATTAGGGGTGTGAGGAAGGACGCTAGAGACCGTGCAGGAGTTTGCATATTCAGATTGTGACTGTGGGAATGTTCAGACATAGCCCAAATCAAAGCGTGGGACAATAAGAAGGAAGAAAATAAAAAACTTCAAAGTGTCACAATGCATCTGGAAACAGGATTAAGCAACAGCTATGCTGAGAGCAGCAATGTCATAGTGGACAGCAAGGCTTGCTCATTGTGAGTGATGATAGAGAGGCCATTATGATGGCAGGCAGCGGTAGCATTGTGCCGCGAGAAAGGTCAATTTTAGTTGTCGTCAGACGAATTCAAAAGTGTGGGAGAGAATTATGTTCATTCTCAATTTTAAGCTATTTTAAAAATTTATTCCGATTATGTAGGATTTTTTTCATTGTTCCAGACAGTGTTGAAGCCGTGAGAAGCAGAGGGACGGTGAGCGGCGGCCAATAGATGCCAGTACCGACGCCCTGTAAGGACTTACACATTCCTGGGGTATGTCAAAATGCAGAACACAAAAGATTGGTCCTTGCCTGAGTTCAAGAAAAAAAACTCGAGACGTGCTACTCACCAAAAAAACTCGGGAGGTGTCGACTTGCCAAAAAAAACTCGGGAGGCGCCGACTCGAAATAACTCTGGGGGTTGTGTATTTTTGCAACGAACGGGCCGCCATACTACCTGGGCATCCTTAAAGCTGCCATAATTTCTTTGTCAGTAACATTTATGGGCCATTGAGATCGGTAAAATAATCTTTTTCAAGGAATATCAATGGAACTATAGCCGGGTACTTTACACCGTTTGTCAGGGTTAAGTTTTTTATTTGTAAAAGTTTATGCTCAGAATAATAATCAAACCTTCACAGATTACAGAGACAATATCGGAAATATGCCTTACATTGTGCGATCTGGGCACTTGTGCCGTCCTGGTCTATTACCTACGTCATCACTCAACGGATAATCTGCTGCCGTATGTCAACTCAGACAGAGCACAAAATATAACCCTCATATCTAAATACAGAGGACCCCCAGCAGCATCAAAGCTCATTTTATATTGCATCAATATTGGTATAGTCACAAGGTAGATTTTCACTCTTAGGAAGAGTTATACTCTGGCTCATGGCTATTTAGCCTATGGAATGTAGTTGCATTTATTACTGTAAGCCATCATCAGATTCTCCATAGTGCATATCTCTAATAGACCGCCAAGTGGAGATTTGTCTCAGAATCTACCTTTGTCTGGGCGATCTTTTTTGAAGAATTGGGAGGCTGTAAGTAACCAGTTCTCTACGAGTAGTTCATGAGACTGATTGATATATCCAGTATATGTCAATTCATTATTGGTCGCGCAAGCCTTGCATCAGACCCTGAACCATTCTGAGTATTTAATTTCAATTTCAAGTTTAAACGCTCGAAATAATCTTCGCCTACGGTTACAGCCCACGAGATCACAAAATACGTCTAGTCGGTTTGACATAGATGGTATGCCAATAGTAGGTTTCTTGCCTACCAAGATCCGATAATATTTCCCATTTAGGTATTACCATAGTGAATCAGCCTGAAATCTCTTTATCAGTTATAAATAAGCAGGGGAGTCCCACGAGCTGAACAGCCTGAAATGTGCATCTTGTTTAGCACCCCGCCGGTCATACTTGTATCATTTCTCAGGACAAATGTCTGCGATCCAGTCTCGGATTTTGTGTGGTCGTGTGGCCTTTAAGTTTGTATCCTCCAGTTTGCTATTGGATGATATTATTACTACTGGGTACTTCTCGACCGGGCCTTCCCGATTAAGTACTACTGACACTATATCCATGATTTATTCAAAAAGAAGATGCGGCGGCGGCAGGTAATGAAAATATAATTGGAGAACAAGAGAGAAGACACAAATTAGATGGAGGACGCCAGAGGATCCATGGATGCCAATAGCGAGTTAATTGCAGTCCAGTCAACGTCGGCCAAAAATACCTCAATATGGTGCAAGGAGAGGCCTGTAGACAGCAGAGTGTCCATTCAGAAGATAGCTCTCCTTAAGCATGCGAGTCAACCGACGTAGTGGAATGGATGTGCTCAATATCATAATATAGTGTCGAGGAGGGCATCGAGGTGCATCGTGACTATCGCGTCGAAGCATTCAATTGCCCCCGCCGCATCGGTGGAATATCAAAGAGATTCAAGGAAGAGAAAAGGATAACTACGGAGCTGGAGGGGAAATTATAAGTCAATAAATCGGCAAAGATTGGAAATGAAAGCGAACGAAGAATCGATGAACGTGCATGAGCAGGACGATCTCCGAACGACACAAACAACCACAACGATCCCACTATCCAGGCGAGAAGAGTACAAATACTCATGGGCTGCGAATTGGCTTACACATCCGATTGATTCTGCACCCAGGTAAAGCCAGATACGCGGTAAATAATAGCTAGGCCGAGACGTACCCAAGCATTTAAACATGGAACAACGCCATTGTTATCTCTTTCAACCCGCTAAGTCGTCTCTTTCTATCCATATCCCAGTAATATGGCCCATCCACAACCTCAAGTTACGAAGATGCAAAAACGTTCAGAGCCCACCCGAGCTCACGATAAGGAGGCAGCAGTACTGAGGTCCGTACACTGGCTTCAATGAGTCTTGAAAAACTCGAATGATATGTCATTGATCAGTATATGGATGGATAGAAGGTAATGAATAGATGAAAAGAGAAGACTCGAGCTCAAATAGCTGGAAGAAGGACAAGCATAAGGGACGAAAATAAGACGTAAAGGATGCTGATGCGGTACCGGCGCGTGAGACTATTACTTGTACCAAGCCTGAGCTGGGTTCTCACTTAGGGTTACTAGTAATAGGCAGATTGCGAACATAATTATATTCAATACATTCCATACTCAATACTATCTCTTCTTTGGACTGGCAAGGCGGAATAACAATTTGAAGGTTAGAAGGAAATTACAGGCTTCACGAATATGCCACATCCTATAATTCCCCATAGACCATAATTCCAGCAGTATCACTTCACGACTCGCACATATTAACCGTATATCTCATATCACTCCAATCCCGTAATTGCTTCCCATATTTAATGACAATTACGATTAATCTTTGTAAACTAAATCAGATCAACACTCCTTAATGAGTATCACCACGTACATGAAAGTAAGCCACCCCATGAGTGCAAAAATCGTGTTGGTCGCAGCAATGCCGATTGCCTTGATTGATGGTAGAACAGCAGCAGAAGTGATAGCACAGAACGTATTACGGAATGCACTGTTTAGTATCTGGAGTTCAGAGGCCCTTACTAGTAATGAGTAAAAATAATTTACTTACGTGCTCGCAGCCATGACTTCAGCACTGCGATCATGCATGATATCTACAGTATAAGTTCCAGATGGAGACAATACAACATCCACCTTGATTTGTTGATGCCTCAATATTGTGGAAAATATTCTTAGAAGCTCAACACGCACCCCGATGCCGTTTGCTAGAAGACAGAACAGGATAATAATCAATCCCGCTTTCCCATCCACGAATTGCGCTGTCAAACCGAATATTAAGACTGACATGGGGAGAAGGATCAATGCTCCCGGCAAGGTTGCTCGGAGGCGGTCTTCAGGATACCATTCACCGCCGCGACGTTTCCGGCCGTTTATGAGAGCCTTATCCGCGAGCCTTCCCGCAAGTGGAGCCCCAAATGATCAAACATGGTAAAAAACTCAACTATTAACCATCATATGATTAGGTATCACTTACTGACATTACCCAACCCAGCGGGAAGGAAGCAGGCTCCAATCCAAGCGGGAGTTGTCAGTCCATAGCGAATCCCCTGCAAGTTCAAGTCATCTCAAAAAATGAAAAAAAAAAAAATTTTCTTTAGAACATTATTGGACATACTACCGTATACGACAATGGAATCAAAAGAACTATTTTGTGTCAGAAATAAAATCAATATTGAACATACTAAAGCGGGCAAATACCATATTCTGTAACCAATGTGAAGGTTCCAGTGAGAACCTATCATTTATTAATTCCATCTTTCATTATTATTCGTTGGTTACCTACGATCAAGAGAATATTAGGACTCTTCAATAAGGTCAACGACTGGAATGGGTTTAATATAACAAAACGCCATCCTCCAGTACGACCTTCAGCCTCTTCTTGAGCCAGAAGTTTGTCTATTCCTCGGGTTCCAGGATGATTGGTTTCAGGGAGAAAGGCCATAATGGCGAACAGTGCTGCCAAAGCCATCCCAAACAGGATTAGCTGCATCACTCTCCATGAAGCGTATGTCGAGGCCAAGCCGCCGGCCAACGGTGCTAGAGCAGGTCCGAGAAGAACAGCCTGCGAAATAAATTGTGAAAATGTTTATTGATTAAGTGCAGGAAGGAGCAAACCCCAAAATAAATTCCCATTGCAGTTCCTCTCTCTTCGATCCTATAAATATCAGAGATTGTAGCCGCACCGACACTCATCACGCTTCCTGCTCCAAATCCCTGTATTGCCCGAGAAATTGCGAGCTCGGTCACCGTCCTAGAAAGGGCAGAAGCCAAAGATCCTAGACATAGTAATGGAAGAGAGCTATAATATATAGGCTGCCGGCCATCTAGTGAGTAATCAGCGAAATATTCGAGAGAACGTTCATTTCAACTCTTACAGAATCCAGAATAGGGTGCCCATACAAGTGTTCCGAAGCTCATGATGAGTATAAACAGTCCAACTGTAAAACTTTGAAGTTGTTAGATATAAATCTCGGAATTTTCGAAAACGATGACTTGCTTGATAACAATTCCAGTGGTATTCAAGTCTGCAGCCACTTCTGGCACGCAAGGAACAAAGGAACCAGACGCGAAGGCTGACGGAAAAACATAAGTTAGAGGGTGGTTTTGAGAGAGGACACTTGGTGGAACCCACGAGCAATAATTCCAGCCATCGCAATCACAGCTACGATAACCCTCTTCCTCCCAGGTGAGAATTGGTCGTAGACATCAGCGTCTGCGGATTGCGACAGAAGAGGTGTTGTCTCCGACTCCATGAAGAGCTTTCAGACTGAAGATAAGGGGTCTTTCTTCGTGGAGTGACAAGATGGCAGGCTCTTCACATCTGCATGCAGAATGCTTACATAGATAAAGCCGATTCTGTTAGTAAGCAATTCAGTTAACACAACCAATTATCTTCGTTTCTCACCACTGTGTCGGGATTCCATGCAGATGATGCCTATATGCCGTAACCTGAAGTGGGAAAGTACTGAACTTCACTTCGGGCTACGCGCAATTGAGAGATAAGAGCCTCAAATATTTAGCCATATTTAGGCGATGGGCACAGGAAGTATGGTTCGATTAATAAACTTCGATGGCCGGCTAGTAATTATGCTTCTAATGATTGGCATCCAGGCGGAAAAGGGGAGACATCGAGGCGCGAAGAAATACCGGTGCCGTCGTGATTATTATCGCCCCAAGAACATCAGAAGTGTGAATAGGTATACGAGTTCCAAATAAAACATTATATTAGATTCACCGATTTGGAATAATAATAGTAATAATAAAACATCTGACATTTGTAGAGTGCTCTTCATATGGTGATTTGGATTCACGAGAGGTTTTCAATGTGTTCGATCGTTACTAAGATGACACATGCTTTAGCGTTCTCGAAGGAACTATGACTTACACTTCTAGAAGCTTGTAGCCTGCAATTTAGTGACCATCGATCATCCTTCCAGGAAGAAGAACTCGGCGCAATAGACGTGCGTGATACCATTGGACATCGCGTTCAATTGAACAAAAAGAGGGTTTGCCCCTTCTTTCATTTCCCAATAACAGAGAGAAATGCTGAAATGTACATGTGTATCCTGCTCATAACAGTGGCCTTCCATTGTTTTGAACAACGATGCTGGCATATCTGAACCATAGTGGAATATGTTGAAAGTGTATCCAAGCCGGAGGATCCTGATATCGAATGTGCCCTGAAAATACTCTAGAGAGTCATATCCATTTGGCGTTCTTCTTTCAAAGTCTTAATCTCCTTCAGATCAATAACTTTAAAAGGCCAAGTCAGCCAGTTTCTTCCGCTTCTCCCAGTAGGAAGCTTCATGCCTTCGAGAAGATCATCAGAGGCCTGCAGCCATCTGCAGATGACGGCGTTAGTTATACACATGGGAATATTATATGGGACGTACGTCCAAAAGGCTAGATCACTGCTATAACTCTCGTTCGCTCATAGGAGCATGTCAGGGAATCGTTTCCGATGCCAGGTAGCGTAACGTTCGGTATGCTGAGTGCTGCTTCAGGTGTGGTTAGAATATTCATCTTATCCCTTAAGAAATAAGAAGAAATCCAATGCGAAGTAAGCTCATGATAGTATCCATTATTCGTAGTAAACTGCTTACGGATTCGATTTTAACATTCGACATGTCGAAAAAATAGACGGATTAAAAAAAAATGTCAGTTGGATATGAAGAGGATGGAATTGGAGTAGGACAGCGTTTCTAGGGGTTTGCCACGTCACCACAGTCAAGAGCGGTCAGGGTTCATCTAAACTCCTATTAGTCAAAATTGAGCCAAGATGAAATGAGGACATATTATTGAAAGGATCGACATTCATCAATGATGTTGTGCAATATTATGCTCGGCGACGGGGATTATCATAATGTATTAGCCTCCGGCCCATACTGAGTCAAGAGTTTCTAAGAAATGCGGATTACTTATCGCCGTAAAATTCGGAGATGACATCGTCATGACCATCGTGGCTCGTCGTCTTTGAGTTTGAGAAAGAGGCAAGGAAGAGGAGAGGAGGAAAAGTCGTGACCTGAGCGGAGAAGCAAGCCAAAACAAAGGCATGTGACGGTCGCGCTGTTATAAGTAGGGGTCGGCACCGTACCGTAAACGGTTACGGCCGTATATCGTACGGCCATTTACGGTGCAATCTGTACCGTACCCGTACCGTATGATGGACTCGTAGCACCCTCATCGGAACAGTTACGGTGAAAAAACGGCCGTATACGGCTCAATACGGTGTACGGCCGGGGTAAAGGTCGGAATAATATTATATTCGGTCTCGCTACAGCATCCATTCACCACCAAGAACATGGTGAGATAACTGAGCAATAATATTAGTGGATGGAAGACGTTGTTTATTTGGAAAGAGACGTCGAAAGAGCGTAGATGGGCTCGGCGGAGGGAGGTGATGTCACGCCGGCTGCCTGACCAAAATGACAAAATATATCCTTGTAAATGAAGCTAAGTAGGACTATATATTAATAGT
>KN837217.1:162371-184201 GCA_000827215.1 Sphaerobolus stellatus SS14 | reverse complement strand
TAACAGTCGAGTTTCGTGAAAATAAAATAAAATAAAATGGAACAAGGCGGTGCTAAGATTTTATCTGTGGTCCTCAGAGGAGGCCGCCGTCTCTGTACGTGGGTTTGGAGACAAGAGGGTGATTCATCGACAGTTTCAGCTCAGATACATAGGTGACACGCAAGCTTGCAATTTGCTAATGAAGAACACCATACAGATAGATCAATAGCCGAAAGATAATGTTATGGACAAAAAACACACCTTCATGGCACGCTTTCACAAGAGTAAGTATCCGGATGTGCCTACCAGACAGAAGGCTGTGGTGAAGTTTGGCTGCGCCTCCAGGACCGAATGGTATGCGGGACTCGCAGTTCTAATTAGCTCGCAAAAACGCTCAGAGTCGGGACTAGAAGAACTAGAATAATGTAGGATGTCCGGTCAACGTGATGCAACTGAGCTTAGGTGGTGGATACCGCTTGTAAGTTGCTGTGAGTGGTAAGAACTGCGTGATGGTCACGCATAGCCGCCCGCAGCGATTGCTGAAGCGCTCGATTCTCGCAGTTGGAGGGGAGGGAGGGAGGGAAATAACCAGCATGGGTCTCAGTCTGGAACGTTGAGTTGCTGCCTACTAGCGTCGTTTGAAGTCGGCGCGGTGCAGCCATATACTGCCCAGACGACCGTGAAACCAAGACGGCATCGCGCAACGCCTATCACAATAAATGGACGACCGCGGAAAGAGACACACACCATGTACATGAGCCTTTTTATCCACCTCGTTCACTCACAGGTAACACATATCCAGTGATAGTCAACACCTTGTATACTTTTGTAATTCGCATTAGAAAATGCTCATTGTTGGTGGACGTATATAGGGCGTGCCTCAGATTCTGATAAGACTATGTGTACTGGCCGCGCGAGATATGAGTAGTAATCAAGACATCCCAATACACCTCGAAGGAGGTCGATGGTGGCACCCCGATGAGGGATTGTCACGCCAAGGTGTCGACAAACTCATTCTGTATGCCAGTGGTCGCGCTGAGCAAATCAGTGAGTGGCACGGCATATTCAATATCCTACTCGATTTGACGAATAGGGACCCTCCATAGTCACGGTTCAGTGACTCTCAAATCGTAGATCAGCTCCGCCACGGCTGAATAGTCTGCGCGACGGTACAGTTCACGGTAGGGTGAGTGGGTGGCAAGATGCTCAAGTGCGGAGGAGCGGTAGCCCATGTGGCATACAAGTAGCGAGGATTGGAGGGTTTTCTTAGGTGAATCTTCAATCGTGATGTCCACTCAACGGTTCTGGAGTGGACGAGCCTGAGGACCGGACAAGATATAAGGTGTATAGTAGAGTCGCACGGGATCTGCCGTGTACGACGATGAAGAGCGCGAGGCATGGGAATTGCCATGTACGTCCAAGAAATATATCGAAGATGAACGATAGCACGATGCATGGTATTTGCCATGTACATCGATGAAGGAGGAGGAGGAGGATAAGCCAGCCGTGGAACTTCTGAAGAGCCTCCAATGTTATTCGATACTTATTTTTCCTATCCCCTACTGCGTAAAATTAATTTAAGTCAGTAGCATTCTGTGAGAGAAATGTTCTATAAAAATCCGAATTCTCAATTCCAACTAGGAACTTTTTGCTTAGAATTTGCTTGACTATACAAATAATCTAGATATATACATGCCTACTAGTCTAAAGTACTGTAATCAAAGGCTATAGAAGCTCAAATCAATATCTTCAAGGACATGTATCATGGATGGTATCTGAGGTTTGCTATTAGTAACAGAGGAACTGTGAGAAGATGCAGAACATGCACACCTTATGTAGAATTTATGCAGCAGTCACTTGATATGCACTAGGTCATTGGATGCTAACTGTACTAACCACCACTCCACTCCACTTCATCACTAGCTGGTTAACCAAAGAACCCATTAGATGTCATGAATGCCAAAGCAGGCTGTATGCTTACTGAGATCATCTGTTAATTTTGAGTTCCGCAGGCTGTATGGAAACTGTCAGTGAGAATGCACATATAGCACGACAGAAGCCCACCTTTTGGTCTACTTGGTCAACATTGAGAAGTAGGGCTGTATTAGTAAGGTGACATTAGAAGCCTTCAAGTACCCACCGCCTTGAGCACAGAGGTTTATACAAGTCTGTTCCCAATAATGTCGACGACCTGTAAGATAACATTGTCATGTTCAACCATCTCAGAATAGGTACCTGTGTATTACTTCAGTTACTTTCTCAACAAATGAAAGAAGCATACATGACTTTGAGCTTGTGATCTCCAGTGCTAAGTGCTAAGTGCGTAGGGTGGTGGTGGTGGTGGTGGTACGAGTCTAAGTTGCAGCAGCGCACATTGTCCTAACATTGTACAAACAGCGGAGTTGCTGGGTTTCACAATAGCGAAGCTAGCGAGTGCTAGTGACTACTTAGAAATATAGTAGTTGCTACTGTCTGTAGGAGTCATGGGATGCTACGGAAGATCAGGTGCCGTTGGCAGATTTCCAGATGTGCCGGTCAGAAGTAAAAGTAAACTCGATGAACGAAATAACACTCAGCAGGCTGTGAGCCTCTGCCATCCCGATCCAGAAATAATGGACCCTATTTAATAATAGAATTCCAAAAAAGCAGCGATTACCACGCACCATCTTCAAATATAGTTGAAGTCGAAATTTTTGATCAATATATCCATCATTAAGTACGACTGTACCAGTAATAAATGTCGGTGTGATCTCATGCACATGAATCTGAGCTTTAGAGCTTGGACTTCGAGGATAAAATATTGAATAAGGAGTGTGGTATTCGTTCAAAGCAGTTGGTGTGGAGTGTTCAAGACGTACGAATCAGTGATCCCATATGAGAGGTGAGAAGTTGGAATAAATAGTGCGTTATTGCAGGTTAAGCACAACCTTAACAAATCGTGTCTCTTAGCAGGCCGAGCTACTATGCGATAGTAGTAGTACGGTATATACGGTGCGTTGAGAGGAGCTGGACGCCCATAGCTTGAACCTCGTCGAATATTGTGGACGTACTAGTTTATGGGAATCGAGTAAACCACTCACCACCACACCCCATCGCCATTGACATCCTATATCATCGAATTCCAGACATGGAAGCAAGACCATAACCTTAACCCTTAACACCGTATGAAATCTCAGTCTGGCTGATAGGCTAACTGGTTAAGGGGTGTCTTTCCAGCTGGGAATTCGAGATCACGGTGTGGACTGGGTAGTCTAATGACATGTGGTTGAATCGAGATAAAGATATGAGGCTGGGGGAAACACAGTATCAGAAGTTAATTACTTAACTTTAAAGATAAATCCAAGTATGAGAAGAAATATCTGTTCAACGAGTCATACCACAATAACGAGTCATACCACAATGCGGAGTCATTGAATTAAATTAAAGAAGCTACAAACGACTCTAATTTTTAAACGTTGCTCGTATTTTTAATATATGGATTACGACATGTATACGAGAGTAGGCGCGGGGAAAGAACGTGCTATAATGAAAATAAAGCAAAATATAGACGACCAACGTGCATGGGCCAACTACAGACAAGGAAGCCAAGAGGCGAAGGAAAGTCAACCAATAAGAAGGTGTCAGTCGACAGCTGAGAGATGGGAGATTTACGTACAATGGCATGAGTCAAACACAGCCACAAAATGCTCTCGGAGAACTCACCAGACTCAGACACGACCCGGATCCGAGTGAAATGAACCCGTGATCAAAGCCTTAAGCGAGCTAACCTAATAAATTATCCCTAAAAAAAGGAGGGGGGGGGGGATTTTCAACTTCATTTAAAAGCGACTAGTACCGCCGAAAGAAACCGATCCTAGTCAACCCTTGGAACGAAGCTACGAAGTCGAAGCTGCGATGTGCGATATAGTATGCTAGGATAAGATATACGGCATAACTCTGCTACGAAGTAATCCTAAGATGAAGATTGAATGTGTCTCGTTGCTACTCATATATCAGAATTTCCAGCGCCGTGAGTCCTTAGTAGGAGGAATGAAGCCATCAGAATCCAAGCCCAGAGCACACGGCTGAGGCTGTGCAGGGGGTCCTGGGGGGGCTAAATAATTGAAATATCCTCTACAGCATTAATATTCGTTGCTCACCTCCCATCCACCCAATTCCTCTGAATTTGGATCCATGAGACGACACGAAGGACTCAGAGTGGTCACTGCATATAATAAGCTCAGCCATCTGGTATCTCTCATTCTCTATTAGCTCTGACCTCAAAGACGTTAAGATATGTATCTTAGGTAATATTGAACGTGGGTACGAGGTATCGAATAGTGAGATACACCAGATACATCATCAGAATCTAAACCCAGAGGAAAGAGTGCAAAGAACTAGGGTGATTAAACCGTCAAATATCATCAATACTATTCGAGGATTCATCACCCGCCCACGAAACTCCTCTGGGGCGTGATGTATGGACTGTCACTGCGTATTACTATTATAACCTTAAGCGATCATTATCCGATAGGACCTCGTCTCCTCGCTCGAAGGACATGTTTAAAAGACCATTTGCCAGGGAACGGTTGCGAGAGTAGGTACGTACCAGGGATCAGATGAATATTAAGGAAATTTTGGGAATCCTAGCCCATAAGTAAGGAGTATCACCAATAGGAATGTTCCGTGACTAAATTTCTCTGTCATGGGATGAAAATAAGGATTCAGAATATCATCGGTGCTTAGGGTATCAATTGTCATATACAGCACTTTAATTCTGTTATACTCGGGCTCATTGAGGCGAAGGGATCTTAGGGAGCGTCTAGAATAGGCATGAGGAATGAGTGACCGAACATTGAAGTTCGAGATAATCTTCGGAATCCAAGCCCAGAGGAAACGTTCAGCAGTGATTAAAATCGAATGTTATTATTGCAATTAGTATTCCTATATTAATCGCCCCGGCCGTCCACCAAATTCATCTGGGCTGGGATGGCCGCATAAGACTTCGGCCCCTCGAGCTCGAATACGCAACGGCTAAGAAAGACATCCTTTGGTAGTACGGAAAGGATTCGACTAAGTATTAGTGAGATTCGGAGGAATCAAATACAGTTGTCCGTCTCATAATGCATGGACTCATAATGCATAATTCTTATAATGCATGGCTTTTTGCCCATATGAAATGGCCTTATCCAGCCAAAACACCACCTGATAATGCATAATTCTAATAATGCATGGGATTTGGGCCCTTCCCAATGCTATGCATTATGAGGAAGTCTACTGTACTGAATATTAAACTTGAGGAAGATATCGACTCATCTTCCGAGCCCCGAAAACCCTGGACAAGTACTGGCGATGAAAACATCCAATAGCATCTATCATTATTGATATTCAAATATTCCTCGCCCACCCATAAAATCCATCTGGGCTGGGAGGTGACGAGACGAAGAACTTCCCTGACTACTAGAATACCACCACTCAGGAAAAGATGAAACTCCAGCTGCAATAAAGTGCCCTTTCACACCTTATCGCTTCGCAACCTGAGTTTACGCCTTATGATAGATACATTGGACCATAACATAAGGGGAAGGGGAAGTTAGAAGGTGAAGCTTAAATCTTGAGCTGGAGATTCTTAGATAGATACAGGAGACGAATTTGTGAAAGTGAGTCGATAATTTACAGCTTGAGACACTCTGCCAGTGAGCCCACAGAACGACGAGAACCAGTTAATCAAGGTTGAGCCCCACAGTAGTTTTTTGAAAGATAGGATTGAAGTTATTGAGACGTTCGCCGCACATAGAGATATCTGGACGGAGTTAAAGTGGAGTCCTGCAGACTCGGACGGGGAAGTTAATTCCCCCGTTAGCGATGTTACCACTGCTTTAGAAGAGCTCAAGCTCAAGAGGATGATGTTCCACCTTCCCCAGCAAAGTCTCCAGGCCTTATGATATTGATGGATATTCTAATATCCCATAACATAAGGGGAGACAGGTTCGAAGGGGAAGATGTTAAGATGCTTGAGCCTGAGATCTTACAGGAATAAATATAATGATAGGGGGATGGGTATCGAAGAAAACAAACGAGACCTTGAGCTTGAACTTGAGACATCCTCGTCATGACTCTGACACTGCGCAGAACACCATTAAGATTCGTTCCCGTTGACCTAGGAACCATACTACAAGGCTGCGAAAGATAAGGATATGGTTGCTTAGGTTCTTGGGACGTCCTTAGGATCTCCCTGCGCATAGAGTTAAAAGACAATTCATGAACCAAAGATATAAGTAAAAAATGCCATCTGGTTCAGCAGTGGCGAATCAGTACACAACACGTTGAAAGAGGCACCTCTTATGCAAGCTCAATAAACCAAGGCAAATGTAAGAGCATGCTTGCATAAAGGAACTCCTATGTAACGTGTGATAACAGCTCAAGCCAAGCACAGGGGGATTATTAGATGCGGGATGTTCCAGAATGATAACACCAGTGTCAATGCGAACAGGGATTAATATTGGGGAATAGGGGTGGATAAGGTACATTGGGCACTATCTGCACGGTGCACCGAATAAAACGGACTAAATAGATAAGACACGAGTTAATTGAGTAGGCTTAGGTGAGAAACATACTTCACCTAAATGGGATGACTCACTCATAAGTACTTAAAGGAAGCAAGTACAATCCCTGGGTCCCGTGGTTTCTGCACCTGAGCATGATATCAAGGAGAAAGAGGATAAGAAAGCCTGCCTCATAAAAAATGAATGCAGGAGGCAAAGGAAGGGATAAGAAAGAAAATACACAGCACACCAACGATGTCGATTAATCAAGGTGGGATAAGAACGAAGCGAATCATGATAATGAGTTCGAATTACCCAGCTATATCAAGCCAGCCATCGCCAATATCATGCTCGCCGTCGACTCGCCTTATGCCCACCTAAGAAAATATCGTAACGACATCAGCATAGGCGTCACCAAAAAGAAAAGAAAAGAAAATAAGGAATTTACAGTGTATCGACAAGCAAAACAAAGTCAAAATCGAGGCGACAGAACTACATCGTACCACCCCTCGCTAAGTACTTGGTGCCAAGAATCGCAGTACGCCAACGATAAGCCAAGGTGGACTGCCTAAGAAAATCAAAATTGATAATGAATTCGAATCAGCCAGCTAGGTCAAGCCAGCCATCGAGCCAATATCAGCATTGAATCGTTCAGACCACCTGGGAAAATATCGTGGCGTGAATCAACACCGGCGTCACCAAAAGTTTAAAGAAAAGAAAAAATGCCCACTATGCACTGCACTGGACAAGCGTGATCGAAATCAAAGAAGAATACCATGGGGATACCATCCCTTGCTAGGTAGACGAGAATAGTGCAAGGGATGGGGGGCATCCGCTTGTATTTCGAGGCGCAAGGCTGATAGATACATGTAGTTGGATGAGGGATTTAGAAGGAACAGCGAGCCTCAAGGATAAATACTTGATAAAATATTATCAAGTATGAAGTGCGCAAATAAATATCGCTCTATAGGCTGGTATGCCGACCATCGTCTCGGTTAGTCAGTCAGTTAGAGCCGTCTTGATCCAGCAGTCTAAGAGGTCAAATCAACGAATCCCCCTGGCTGAGGCTCTGAAAAGATCACAAAAAGGAGGAGTAGTACAGCGCCATTATTCAAAGTTCGGCGTCGAATTCTCAATACCCCTAGCATCAGAGACCCGAAGCAACACCGTTAGTGTACTATGAAAATGTTATAAATGGTGTACTTGGTCTTTGGGAGTGGGGTAGCTTGGACTTCGAGGATTGATAGATATATTATCGACCCCGAATGGCTGAGTGGTATGAGACAGCATCGATAACAACGCACGTCGAAGTCCATCCGTTACAGGCTGAACCAACGTCGAGTCCCTTGGTACTATTATTTTACTGGTACGGTACATCGGGATGAGTTGGATGGAGTTCTGGCTTGGACTTCGACGATTATTGCGGGTGTGGCTTTGTGGGGATCGATGGTTCAAATGCTGGATGAGGAGGAGGCAAGAGAGAAGAGGAGAGCCCGAGGGAGCAGGCCCGGGATGAGAAACCCTTAATAAAAATCGAATGAAAAAGATAAGCGAAAAAAAGGAAGGAAGGAAAGACACATCACACCGCCTCCCAATAATTAATCGATCAACATGTCCGGACGAGTAGCCGACCAGCCAACACCGCGAACGAGTACGAACCACGAGCAGTATCCATGAGAATCTAAAGCCAACATCGTAATATGAGCCTAGGACTCAGAGTCGGAGTTAGAGGGGAAGGACCCGACGCCGACTCGGCCTCACTGGCAAGCTCGACTCGCAAAATTGAAAGAATCGCGGATTTCAAAAAAGAGATTAACCACACACTCCTACTGTCGTTAATCATCGAAGTCCAGTAGTACAAGACTGTCTTAAGCCACAACCTTAACGCCATATGAAATCTCATTGAGGCTGAGTGGTTAAGGGTGTCGTTGCAGCGGGACTTCGAGATCATGATGCAGGCGTGTGTGGTGAATGGGTGTTGGGTAGGGATTGAATGAGTGTGGTTGGATGGAGATGGAGATGGAGGTATGAAAGAAGGTAGACCACTCACGTAGTATCCCACCCATTCATCCTGAATACCTAGAATATTGTCGAAGTCCAGGTATGCAATGCTTCCCAAGCCATAACCCCAACACCATAGGAAATAATCGCAGGCTAAGTGGTTATGGGGTGTCGTGCAGCTGGGACTTCGAGATCATGATATGTGCGATGAATGGGTGTGGGCAGTGTGGTTGGATCGAGATGGAGATATGAGGCAATAGTGGAATGATATGAGGTGATTGTGATCTGGCCGAGCGGAACACAGGATGATATGGCACTGATAGGATCCGAGGAAGTGATTTGAAAGATGAGATTCAAGTATGAGAAGATTTCGAGTCGTACCAAGGCAAAACGCATATGAATCAAAGAAGACAAACGACGCGGCTCCGAGGGGCGTCATTTACTTGATTTTTCAAACGGCGCTTGTATTTTTAATTCGTGGGTTACGACATGTATACGAGAGGAGAGAACGTGCTAGGTAGTATAACGAAAATAAAGGAATATCCCGGCGACCAACGTGGGCCAACCATAAACAAGCGAACGGACGACTCGGAAGCCAGGGGAAGCAATTGATGGAAGCCAAGGGGAAGAAGGGAAGTCGCCCCATAAGAAGAGCACCAGGTGTCGACAGCTGAGATCGAGAGACGCGAGATGGCATGAGACCAACACAGCCGTAAGAGGCGATGTAGGCGGGAGCTCAGCAGATTCGACATCCACAGCCGCAAGAGGCGAGTGATTCATTGCGAGCGAACCCATGACCGAAGGGAGTTACCCTAACCTATCCCTAACAAGGGCATGATAAATCCAGACCCATCCAGGAATGCACCGATGTAGAATATCTGCAAACAGAATAATGAAAAAACGACTAGTGTGGCTGCAACAGGACGACCCTAGGCGACCCTTCAAGTTGTAAAAGGGGGGAAGGGTGCGAAGTCGAAGCCGCGATATTATGTGCGATGTGTGACAGGGTACCGCGTAAAAGAACAAGTGTGCACTACGCGAACGCGAATTTGGAGAGATGGGATTGGAAGGAGGGTGAGAATGGGCGGGAGATGCGAGAGATGCGAGAGATATATTGCCAAGTAAGTACATATGGGTTTGTACATGTGAGTTTGGGATGGGATGATATGTCGTTATGTCTGGATTGAATTGAGAGATTGAGATGATAATTTGGAAGCCGGGATGACGCCAGGACGAGAACCAGTCCCATAAAAAATAAATTGGCTAGGGATATAGGAGAATCAAGAGACGTCATGTCCATATCCGCGTCCGAGCTAAATACGGACTCGTAGGAAAGATCTTGAGCTAGAAGCGCAGCCAAAGTTGGAATGATTTTTTTCCCGGCAGATAAGATCCAATGGAAAGAAAGACCGCTCCGAACGTTGGTAGGCACGCAGAATGCAAATTGATCTGCATCCGCCCGTGCTGGAAGATACGGACACACAGAGTGCCCAGGATCATACTCCCTAGGTATGAATGAATGTGACTCTGAGGGTGCGGTCAGCTGGTGGCCACCGCGTGACGCATCGGCTCGGGCCTTAGGGTCGCGCCGATGAGGATGAAAATCGTGCGACGCAGGCAGGGAGAAAAAACCTGAACGAAATAAAAATAAAAAAGATCTGCAGTGGAAGAATCAAATCAAGAATGAAATAAACGAAGAAGCGGTGAACATGTATGAGGACACTATGGCGTGCAATGACGGCCGGACCCCAAGCAGTACACCGCGCGACATGGCCCGAATCTGGATCTGATTCGCCTTTGTGCGCCGTTCAGTAGGTCGCAATTAGCCTGAAATTAGCTTGACAGCCTCGCCAGTCTCCGTATTCTGGGCTGAGACGCACCAAGCCAGCATCCAAGCCGCCCATAACGCTACACAACCATTGCACCATCGATCGTCCCCTTTTCAACCCTCGCTTTCCGTTCTCCCATCCCTCCCATCATCCTCCTCCCTCCCTCCTTCCCTCTTGTAACAGCACCAGTAAACCAAATGATGAGCACCTCTCCCGTAAAACGCTCGCCCGAGCGCAAAGTAAGCGGCACGTTCGCAGGGTTCGGGTTCGGGTCCCGGCTCGGGCGGATCCTCAGCTCGAACGGCAGCTCGTCCACCGTCGACACGATTGCGGAGGAGAAACGCACAGGTGAGCAGGATTCCATTTAGACATTGGAATGGAGGGAGGAGGGAGGAAGACAGGATAGGCAAGGAGATAAGGATGGGTTTTTATACCGGCGCTTGGGAGATAAGGATATGACCCGTCGACGGCGCATCCTTATCTCTTCGTTATCTCTCGCAGCCCAGTCGTCTCTTATCTCGCCGCCGCTCTATCTTATCTATCTCTGCATTATCCGTGCCTTGTCGCTACTCTTCATTAGAGCACAGCTTCTTATCCCCACGCCCGTCGTGCAATCCCTATTTGGCTTGCCCCACCTCTTCTTCTTCCCTGCTACTTCCTATCTCGTACAGTGAACGCATAGCTGACTTGATCATCCATTCCAATGTCCACAGTCCAAAAAGACCACACTCCTTCCCCCGTCCGTTCCCGTTCCCGCGGGCGTGACTTCGTACGTCCTCCCACACTCTCCATGCCACCCACCCTCTAACCCTCGCACACAGACCTCCTCAGGCCGCGGCGGCGCAGGCAACATCCGCCCTACCTCCGTCTCGCGCTCGCGCGACGCCAGGCCTGACAACGGCCCCGACGACTTCTCCCAAACCCGCGGGCGCGACGTCGCCCCAGTGCCCGTGCACTCCGCCCCAGGGACCGGCTACACCGTCACCGCCTCAGGCCGCGGCGGCGTCGGGAACATCATCCGCTCGCCCTCGCGCGGACCGGGGCCCGTGTCCCCCGCGCGCCCCGTGCACACGCAGTCGGAGCAGGACGTCCTCGCTGCGGCGGCGGAGCGGGACGCGGAGCTGCCGCATTCGAGTGGGAGGGGCGGCTTTGGGAATATCTTGGGGAGTAGGAGCGCGAGTGGGAGTAGGAGTAGGAGTAGGCCGCCTGGGGATGTTGCGGCTGGGCTGCATTCGAGTGGGAGGGGGGGCGTGGGGAATATTGTCCTTGGAGGGCAGGGGGCGGTGATTGCGGAGGAGGAGGAGAGGAGGGCGCATCATCATGCGGAGGGAATGTACGTGTTTTGTTCTTGAGTTCAGTCATGCGTGTGCTGATAATGTTGTGTAGACACTCGACTGGCCGTGGAGGCACAGGTAACATCACGACCGTGCATACGCCGCCTGCGCACGAAGCCGTGCATCATGCCCCGCAGGTTATTAGGAGCTCTGGGAGGGGCGGAGCAGGCAATATCAGGGAGGCTAGCAGGCCGCGAGGCGACTGAGCGTAGTGTGGACCTCGTTCTCCCACTTTATCCAACACTATGCCGCTCTTCCTCCTTCCTCTCTATCTTGGTCCACTCACGCCTTAACGTTATGTACCGACTCTCCCATGTCTTACATGACATCCTCTATCTCTCCTTTTCCTCGTATTCTTCTGTTGTTCTCCTTGCTCCGTTCCTTCTCTCTCAACGTCCTTATGAATCTCCCCACCCCCAATCAATGTTTATTCCGTATTCTATCTTCTTTCTTTCTCGCGTATTGCGTATCACTATCGTATTGTAATTGTAATGCGACGCAATGCCCAGCTTCCTCTTGCTGTTACTCTTGCCAAGCTCCTTAGGGCTGCACTCATAGCCAAGTCTTTTTACGCTCGTTGCCAAGATCCTTGCGCCCATCGTCCATGCGCCTCTCTTGCCAAGTCGTCTCGTGATCAGCAATCCGTCATAGTACGTGCCCGCCCTCCGGCCCGCGGACCCGAGCCCGATCACGGGTGAACCGACATCGCTCTTTGGGCGCCTGAGCCCTCTTCCCTTTATGACCGTTTTGTTTTACTTTTTGCATGCATGCACTTCAATCTCCTTTGATATTTTGATTCGAGGGATTTGATTATGATTATTTGAATTTTGATCTCAGGTGTAGAAATCCACGGGGTCCAGGGATTGTATTTGCTTTCTGCTACGCTGGCACGAGTGCGAGCCGTCCCATAACCTTCTTTGTATGTCTCTCACCTCACTTCGTTTAGCGAATATCCACCTCTACACGGCCAGAGTTTTTTCTGGTAGAATCTATCAGGTGAAGGCCTGGTCGAGCGTCCTATGTAATTCAGTTATTTTCCACCGAACTGGGTCTGCCAAGTCAACGTTGACGCTCGTCGGTATTTCTCATCCGAAAGCTCTACCTACGCACACTGTACCTAAAGATTAGTCATCGTTACAGCACTTTTGTGGCTGTATTTCGTTGCCAAACTTTGTTTATATTCAAATACGTAGCTAAATAACCCATATATTCCCAAAATATGATTGCTTATGAACATTAGGAGTATCTACAAGTCGTATGTAGCTCAGTCGTGTCAAGAATTGGTGACCTCGGAGAAAGCCGAGTTGAAGAACTATATAGCCGCGATGTTTATTTTGTAGTTCCCTACGTGTTTACCTAGACCTAACCGCTACCTGGTCGAATATTCACGCATTCTATTATCGAACTGAGGCTACTTAATATCCCTGAAGATCATCATTTTGCGACAAGTCGTGCTATTGAAACCCCATGAACGGTTGTAGCCATGGTTAATCCTCAAAAGAACTACATCAATAGAACCGCACGGCGCTCACGGCGCCTTACCGGCAAGGTAATTGTCACACCAGGTCATGGCTCACTCATAACATCGTTATTACCTTGGAGTATATACTAACAGTATAACATAACATACGCGCGCGCGGGCGCCTATGCGTGGGAGCGCGGGCGTGCGCACGCGCGTGGGTGCCTGCGCGTGTATGCATGTGCCTGCGACCCCGCCCCTGCCCGCTGCCGTCGGCCCCGCCTGAGCAAAATACAAATAAATACTAAATAAATACTAAATAAATACCAAATAAATAAAAATAAACTGACCCAAATTGTTCGAGACGATTGCGTCCGTTACGTGATCATGGTTCGAACCGCATCTCTTGCTTCCCACCATAATTTCCCCGCCGCTGCTTCTCTCGCTTCTCACCGCCAATGGCTT
Organism: Sphaerobolus stellatus SS14; assembly: GCA_000827215.1. NCBI lineage: Eukaryota > Fungi > Basidiomycota > Agaricomycetes > Geastrales > Sphaerobolaceae > Sphaerobolus > Sphaerobolus stellatus. Next base: position 170,610 of record KN837217.1, on the reverse strand, counting down.
CTCCGGCCAATTCTGCGGTCTCGACTGCTTCTGACATCCTTTCCGAACTGTTGGGCGCGGTTGACGGACAAATAATTCGAGTCATAGGTCGATTATTACCATTCGATTGGCGCCCAGATTGGGGTTGATACGCGATTACAGACTTGCGTCACCTCCCGACGGTTTAGAGAGCGGCGGGCGGGATGGGATATAAAGCCATCAAATATCCCGCAAGATATTCTAAGGTGATAATCAGTAATAACTGGTAAAATTTGAGTTCTTTCGTGTTCCTTCCATGTATGAGCCGGCGGCGGCACTGTCAGGGACCGTACCGAGCACAACTTGAATATACCATATTTTCTACTCCTTTTGTGACTTCGTATGGGCTCCTATGCTAAATCCATGGAAGATCTTCACATCTGAACTTAAAAATAAAATAGTTGAATATAATGTTCAAATAACTTGTAAACTCTATAAATTATATTGATAATAAAATGAGCGAAAAGATATTCTAGAAGGGGATGAACGTTAAGCTTTCGGAGTCTGGATTTTATACAACGGTAAAGCTGACTCACTGACACGTCACTCACGTACGAAACAGCTTAAAATTTCCAGTAATTTCGGTGACTGCAAAGATAATCATGGGCGGCATGTGCTGCATAGATTAGATAAAGTAAGGCTGGATAGCTGCGGGTTTAGGCCGGGATACTTGAGGGCGCGGGAGGTGTGTCATGTCACTGTCACAGGCGCGAGGGTCTCAGTGGGCTCAATGACGAAAAAAGAAGGGGATGGCGAAGGGGCGGCCGAGATCTGCAAGGATCTAGGGATTGGGCGCCAATCGAATGGTAATAATCGACCCCTCCCTCCAAATAATTCGCGCATATCGAGCCAAGGTGCGCGTCGACGCGTCAAATTTGAGCACGGCGACTGATATTTTGCTTTATTCGTTTTCAGCACATTGCTCCTGCGATCTGGCGGGCTGCACCAGAGCATTTCTCTGTCGAGAATGCGCGTAACTGGGTACAGCTGCAGCCATTTCTCGATTTCGTGGCCCAGATTTCACAGCAACCGGTCCCCAGAACCCCTAAACATAGCCGTCCCCTCCCTGATTCGTTGTCTTCTGGCTTCACAACGGCTGAGGATGCTCTTGAGCACCTCGACCCGGATTATTCCAATTCTGAACACCCTTCAAAACGCCGCCACATTCAACAAAACTCCAGTTCTTCCCCACCCAGCTCCCCTACCCCCCAATTCCGCCAACCACCAGCCGCCGAGCCCCCTGCCGTAGCATCTGTAACACCTGCTTCAGCGGAAACAGTCAAACCCGTCAAGAATCATCGAAGCGGCAAGAAAATAACGCAAGCCGAGAAGCATATAGCGGCCAATCGAGTGCAGATCAGCCGGAAACAATGGGTGGACGGTGTTTTTCATGTTACTGAGTTACAGGAATCCTGGCCGGTCCCAAATGATGGGAAAATGTATGCATATATTGTGGATCTCACCGGTTCTAGCTTGGTTTTCAAGAATTCAAATGGTGAAAGCCTCTCAATGGCTAACATCATCAAGAATGCGGTGTGTTTCTTCGATTTTTCATTTCGATATTTTCCTAACATTTTATTTGCAATTTATTTCAGTGTACCGATGGCTGGGAAGGTGGTACGGGCGGTTACAAGAGCAGACCGACAGTTGTCAACATTCTGGGTGATGTGGAATGCCAACGGGCCTCCCACCGGTGCAGGGGTTCATTTTTATGCTCCCTTCGCAACCCGAAGCTCTGGGAAGGATATGAGCGATGGGAACATGATTTCGAACCCTTCCGGGAGCTTTTCCATCATGACATGGAAAATAATGCCGCTGAACACGATACACCGCTTGGATATGCTGTCAGGTGAGCTTTATCCTCGGTTTTAACATATATGGTGAAGACACTGAATACTGTAAAGCTTTTATAATAGCGTGATTCACCTGAAATGCCAGCATAACAGTGATTGCAATGGACATGCTGTTTTACGAAGCTTCGCTGAGGTATTACTACATTGTTGCTGCATTTGGATTGCTGCTGATACTCATTTAGACATCCAGCGAAGGCAAGAATTACTTTATAGGCTGTTCAGCCTGGGACCAATCGCATGGGACGGAGAAGACGCATATATTTCGCTTAATTCCTTCACGGGTCCCGGAAGACCTTGTTTTCGAATTATTCACCCATGGCGGGCCATGTGAGCTGCAGGATAAGCTTCTGACTGAATTTTGTTGTCATTCAGTGCCTTGCCGCACAGGTTTACGACAGAAGTTTTGCCGTACGGCCCTCTCTCATTTACATCGTTTTTTATTTATAAATTTGACTGACACATTTATATTCATAGTACGTGATCATATTAGGGACGGCAAAGTGGTACAAGGCCTAATTGAGAAACGGCCATGCTCAGCTGAGATTGTCATTTATTCCCCCGTCAATACGAATATCCGCAAAGCTGTTGTAATACCACAGCCAGGAAAGCCCCACAACCACCCTTCCTATGCACCGGAGAAGCTTACTTATGCAGCTGCTGAGGCCTTCAGAGCGGCGGTGCAGGCAGCGGGGCCCCTCGGTAAAACTGTCGGTGGGATCATGCGTGGTGCGGCCTCATTAATGTCTGCTTTGTATACTGATATATTGATTAAATATAGCTTAGCTCCCACAACTGCAGCAATCCTTGCTGACCGTAGCTCCAGTGAGCCAATGAAATTCGCTTGTTTGGCCCGTCCCCGCTATCTCCAGAAGATCTTAATGGAAGAGAAGCAGAAATTATATCCCCATGGCTTTGATATTGCAGGTATTTTGTCACATTTCGCTTTTGGTGTATCATTGCTCAGCGTTTATAGGCCTTAACCACCTTTATGAGACCCGAGACCTGAAACTTCCCCCCACCCATCCCGATCGCTATATTCATGCCATCCTAAGTGAACCATCAGATGATGGTAACGGGCAAATCACCGTCATCATAACCATGGTACCCGGACTGGCCCAGTTCACGCACGATGCCCACACAACATTGCATGATAACACATATAAACGTGTTCATGGTGATTTCAATGAATGGGAGGTGGTAATATGGGATAGCAAAGGCAATAGACGTTCGTATATTTATTTTCTTTAGTTTCATCGAACTTATTTCCGTTTTAGGAATGACAGTTGCGCGTATTTATTGCAATCGCGAAACCCGCCAGGCGTTCTGTATGATATGGTGTGGTTGGCTGAATTCCCTCGAAAAGGCCACTGGGAAGCGTTTGAAGTTTAAGGCAATCCATGGAGAAGGGAAGCTCGGTACGATGTTGATGGATGGCAGTGCACCACAGATACAAGGACTTGGGGACATGCTCTTGAAGGAAAACAACCCCTCCGTTAGTGGAATTCTCACCACTGATTGCAACGAAATTGTGCAATGGGTTGTTCGCACTTGTGATTGGCATTTTAAGCAGTATGTGGGTTTCATTTTCATGCTGAAATGAATTAACACAGCTTCTTAATAGTAATCTGGATGCCCTGAGCGAGTTGTTGACGAAAGAGGAAATGGACCGCATCCGGCTTTTCCGATTCCTCACTACACAAGAAGAAATGAACGAATTTACTGCATGGGCTTCTTCGCATCCGGAGAAGAAGCTTCGAGGTGAGTCTTTGCTCTCGTTGCTTGGAAAACTGTCCCAAAAATTATTTTTAGACTGGTTCAGCAACAAAGAGGTGCATCTGTGGTATATTCCGTCGCTTTGCCGCCATTTCTCGAAGATTAAGCCCTTGGATTGGGATTTAAGCCCTGCTGATAACAATCTCAACGAGACCTCGCACCCTGCCACCAACCGCGCAACCGGGATCCGTTTATCCCTCGTGGAAGCTATTGAAATGTCTGTTATTCTTTCGTTTTCCATTTATATACAATTAATTCTTTCTACAGGGCTAAACCATATGATCTACAAGTATGGCGGGACTGGATGGCTTTGGACATCACCTGCGTCCAGAAGAACCTGCACAACACTATTAAGCACTGACTCGCATCAAACGACCAGCGCATGGTTAGCCGTGCACTCAAATATGACGAAGACCATGGCATACGTACCAAGTTGAATGATATCAACAGGCAATTGGCTGAACTCGATGAGGAGCAACGTGTCATTGCCGCAAAGAAGAAGGCTTCACGAGAAGAAAAGAAGCAGACATCTGGTGGAAAGAAGCGGAAAACTAAGGTTGCCACTGGCCGCCGCCCCACCTTGCCTGCACCCAGAGACATCGTAGAGAAGGAAAATGAGCCCCCTATGGTTTGCAGCTCCTTGATAGTAACCCCCTTGCAACTGGACTCCGAGCTTGAGCCACCTATGCAAATGACTCATTTCCCATTCACCGCATCTTTTACCACCCCATTGACGACTCCCTCTCTTTCATCTATGCCCCAGCTGCTTATACCACCCTCTACCTGCCCTGCTTCATTCTATGGAGGTGGTGCCATGTCTCATTCCTATGGCAATGGTCCTTTCATTGATCATGGTTGGGACGGTGCCGATCCATTTTATAATTAGTGTAATATGCTTTGTATTTTTCATTGTATTTAATTTAATTTTTTCGAATATGAACTGATGATGGACTCCTCATGACTTCGTCTTCTTGATTCCCTACATCTCCCCGCAGCCCCGCCCATAAAACAGCTTACAAATGCCGCCGCCCCGACGCTGATATAATATTTTGAATTATTTATTGGCTTACCAAAAATGGTAGGAGAGATGTTATGTTACAAAGTTGGTCTTACCTCATTACCTTGGCACGTTATCATAACCGCGCTACAATACTGTACAAGCCTTGGCCCCATTTCAAAATACTTAGTCAATGTTATAAGGTCCATATAAGGTCTGGTTAAAGTTTATATTGCCCTTATTAACCATGACGGATTATTGCCTGGGGTGGTGAGGATTAGCGGGACCTTGCAGTATGGCAGTAATATCACGAAAATTAATAAAGGGTTTTACTATTAATTACGAGAGTAATATAATATGCTTGTGAACCCCAGGTAATGCTTTGATTTCAAGGAAATTAATAGAGGTATTACTATTCATTACAAGAGTAATATAACATACTTGTAAACCCAGATAAAGGTTTCAAAACCGAGTAGTTCCTGATTATGTGACGAAGACGTGACTTAGTGTGACCTCAAAAACTGTTCTTCATGCCAGTGGAGTCAGAAGGAGGCCACAATGACATGTATATGCGATATATTGGTGGAGGTATAGGCCATACTGAACAAACCATTTATATTTGATGTAAGACAAATTGTGTATCTATTCGTCACCTGGCACGACGCTCTGACTCGGTGAGGTAGCGCATACCAAGGAAGCACTCCATACTGGCCTTTATCAATTCCTCCACCGTATCTATGTCGGAATAGGCGTGTGCTAAAGGTAGATGGCTCAAAAGCCTCTGAAGGTTGTCCCATAGAATCTTGAATTCACCCTGAATGTGATTTATCTGCCGATGGCTGGCATTAGTGGCCTGGGTAACTGCTTTAATGTATGCGATGATAGGCTGGAGGCACTGGTCTGTGCATCTGGCTGGATGGCCGAGATCCAGAGCGATAAGACCATTCTGTGTGATTGTGAGCTCCTTTGCCAGACCTCTGGGGAGCATCTGTCCACTTTTGATCAGCTCATCCATTCTTTCTTTTTCTGTGAAGTATCTACTTACAGACACATGAAATTTGCAGGTTTTCAATAAGGATGTGGTAGGCCGAGCCCTGATCAAGCATGCTGGGTAACGGTGGCCACAATCAGCGAGTGTCGGTGTTATAAAAGGGTAAGTTTTAGTGTTATAGCATCTTTTTGCATTGTCTGACTGTCATGTCGAGTGAAGCAGAGAATTTCTATGATGGTCTCATGCGAAACCAGGTTAAGAACTATCGAGCATGGGTACAACACGAGCATCTACTGTGTCCAGTATACTCACCATATCTGCCACCAGGTTTTTCCTGCAAATCTCGTTGATGCTGACAAGTTTTCCTTCGACAAAAGACGCATCTGGTTACTGCCTGATGTGTTGACCCGCCGATTGTTGGCAATCTGAAGGTACATTTTTCCCACAATTACAATCCAAATGATGTAGTATGTTTTTTATCTGTGTTAAAGACTTTATTCCTGAGCATATATTCATGTTATCAGACATCGGAATCAGTGTCTCAGAGGAGCCGAATTACAGTTGCATAGATCACTCAAGACTGATCACACTTTACATAATCCATCGATTAAACAAGAATAAAAACTGGACAAAGCTTTCTTTTCCCTCAGCTTCGTCCCTCATCCATCCTCCTATGACTTTCAGTATGTCAGCCTTGACCGCATCTGGTAGTTCTTTCATATCCCTAAGTTCTGATGGCCCTCAATCACCTCGATCCTCAAGCTCTTCTAGTGGTGAGAAAAGGCAGCGTGAGGAGGGGAACAAACCAGATGACGGACATGATAAAAATGGACCTAAGAAACCGTATAGCCTATTCCTTTCATCTCTCTATCACGGCACACTAATGATTATTTTCCATTATCCAGCACCCCGGCTGAGGATCCATGGAAGAAGTGAGAGCAGGGCATTGTGCGACTTTTCAATGGATTCACACATATGCCAAAGATCGTGTCTGTGCATCACCGTGTCGAGAGTGGTCATACACAGTTAGCCGAACTTTCTGATGAGTAAGTCTTTCTATTTGGGATAGAGACGTGCTCATAAACCCTCTGATGCAGACAACATCGTGATTATGATTCTTATTTACTTATACTGGACCACTTTCCGGATTTCGCAAGTGAGGTAGCCAACAAGACCAAAGAGGAAGTTGAACTGATCCTCCTAAAGGTAATGTCATCTCATTATCTTTCATCAGTTTCATAGATTTTGAGGTCTTGCAGATGAAGTCAGGTCAGAATGCTGCATGCTCCACGGACACCTGCAGCCTCAAGTTCAAAATCACCGAAATGGTCAGGGAACTATATCCTGAGGAGCCAACCACCACTGCTAATTTGCAAGCAAGTTGGAAAACAAACCGGGGCTTCCGTCATGATTTTTGGGGGGGCTTCTGTGTTCATGTAGTATGGACTGGAAAGATCTGAAGTAAGTGCTGACCCATATTTTTAATAAACATTGTACTCATATATTACAACAAGAGTCAAAGCCAACCTGGTTGCAACTCCTCAAATGGCATCAACAGCTGCATGGCCACTCTTCTTTTATCCTAAAGGTGAATATGACCCTGAGGATTTATGCAGAGGAATACTACGAGGAGAATTAATTCTATGGGTGCATGATTTTGTACGATGAGATCCATTTAAAATAACTGACATAGAGCAGGCTTATATGTAAAGCTATTTTTCTAGGACCAAGTGAGCAGTATCCTAGCAAAGGCAAGGCGGAACCTAGTAGCAGCTGCAATGCTTTAGTGCACAACATGTACAACGTAACACAATCTTCTATTGCTTATGTGGCTGCTTAGGTACATAACACCTCTGATAGTGCTCTCATCTTTCATTTAGCTGACATTGGACAGGTCCGTTTCACCCTTTCTTCCAGTAAGTCCAATATTAGGTCTGGTGGTGCCTTCTGTCAAACGACATTCTATTGGCATATAATGAAGTTTCTGAACGACCATGATTTCGAACAAGATGTAAAAGAGCTATTAGAATGGTGGGACAGGTGAGTGTGATGTTATAATTCTGAGTAGGATGCGTTATTAACTTAGCGATAGTGAGATATTCCCTCAAAGCAAACCTGAGCAAGACACACTGGCTGATGAAATGACCGATTGGTTTGAGTTGATGAAGAAACAGGCTGCAGCGAAACATGCGGGATTAACAAATGTTACTAACCAGCCTCCCAAAGATGGTCAGACACAATCGGGAAGCAACAGTGGGCCTGAAAAGGATGGTCAAGCCGGATTGCAGGATGGCACTGGATCTGTAGCTGATAAGGAATCCCTGTCATCCTGAAGGTTATTGGTTGGTAAAGTAATAGGCTAGGCATCTTCAACAAGAGATACTGGTTTTATTTGTAAATGATTCCGTAGTAATAACAACTGCTGGTTAATATATATAAACCGCCTGAAATAAATCTTTCAGTGCCAAATAATATTGCCTTTGACAAATTGTTAGCTGCACTGGATAATACATAAATGGGTTTATAACTGCTTTGTGAATGGCTGAATTTATCAGAGAACTTCAGAACTGTAGCAGACCCACCTAATTATTTCGAGATCACTTAATA
>KN837217.1:72953-91067 GCA_000827215.1 Sphaerobolus stellatus SS14 | reverse complement strand
AGGTTTTTCCTGGAGGGCAAGGATACAGGATACTATGACCATCAGAAAGTATCTAATGAACAGGTGCTCTAAATTTCAAAGTCATGGGAATGTTAATATTATCAAATGGCATAGAAAAATGGGGCCGTGGGAGACTTGTTACAAAAATGTCTCATGAACCTACAGCCTTCATGTAAGAACGGTTCCCACGGACTACGTCCGTTTTAGGGAACCGTAATTATCTACTTTCATTGCAAAGTCACACATAATGGCATTGTATTTAGACCTTATTGAATATGCAGTGATTGACAAAGAGATCGAAATAGGTGACTTGCAAGGGGGAGTTCACACAATGGTAATTGGTGGAATTTTATATTATGGAAAAAATCATCTCACATCCAGAATAATTGATACAGATGGATCTGTTTTCTATAATGATGGAATAATGAATAAAAAAATTGTGCATATATGAGGGACAACTTATTAATTTTAGTCCAGAGAACTTATGGACTCATGGTTCTAGGTGGGCTTCTGCAGTTATATATTATAGCTATTGGGAGAGGAACTGTCTTGCCGTGCATAGCAGCGGCCTACTGGGCTAGTTAATCAACTGGATTTGAGGATCATGTTGCATTACAAAGCTGGCATGTGATGCTTTGCTGCATTTTGTGTGGTCAGAGGTGTGGAATTCATCCACCACAAACCGGGTATTCCCAAAAGTCCAGGCTCCCGATTGATACAGTAGGGAGCAAGTTGACAAGCAAAATCATAAATAAGGACTTTTGGAGCTGTTGGCAAGTGACAGAATATGGCTGAAAATACATCATTCCATCCTTCTGCACAGGGCATGATGTGGAATTGGAGGCAGATGGAATGTGTGCACCAGATCATTAATCCTCCAGTTAGCTTTGCCTTTTTATAATCATTATAATATTTTCCACACTCAGACTCCTCTCTGGATATCTCAGCTTCAGTGAACCCATCTCAAGGAATGCTAGTGTATTTGGGCCGTTTTTGAATAGTTGGTCCACTGTACCAACATCCAGTTACCCTCCAGTCCCATTCTTCTTCCACAGAGTTTTCTAATTCACTTGAAATGCCATAGCTAACAACCAATTCATAGATCTCTGTGGTGCATGAAGGGAGCCACCCAGCAATTCGGAAAAATACTGGAGGGTAGGCTTCATCTGAATACGCAAAAAGCATATTTCCGAAAGCTGGACACCACAGAGGCAAATGAGGTGCTGGTCGTTTACTCTCTGAGAAGGATTTTAATAAAGGGATGGTGGAAACAGATACAAGCTGGAATATTATGTCATCTGCTGCAATCTTCAGAGCAGTCAGCAGGGAACTAAATTAAATACAGCATGAATACATACCTGGCAGATGAGCTCTCTAACAGGAGTAATCTTCTTTGAATCAGTCAAACTCATATAATATTTGAAGAATTCAATCATGTACGGGAACTGTTGCCTCTGATTATCTGTTACATCGAGAGTCCATAGGGGGACCTTTGTAGCTGTCAAATCTTGAAATAGCTTCCTCAAAGATGGGACACATATAGCAGCACATGAACCATTTAGATTAATGTCTGCTTTTTCCAAACTTTTTTCAGTTGTCATACTTGGTGGGTGAAGACCTGCTTTTTGCTTCATGACTGAATACCCAATACTGACTCCATCCGCAATCACAATTTCTGGATGCAGACCGCACATTGGACAGCACATTCCTGATTCAAGGTTTTGAAGGTTAATAAAAGCAAACCAAACTCGAGTGAAGGTTTCTGTGGAACAGAATGCAGCGGGTGATTCTGATGAAATGTATAAATGACAAGTTGTGGTTGCAAAAGCACTGAGTGGATACTCCCTGTTGTGAAAATGTTTGTATATTTATTGAGAAGCTCATGGGTGAATCCATAAGAATTGTTCCAGTTGAAAATCCCATGCCTTCTGAGATCTGGTCCAAAAAGTCTCATACAGTGATTGCAGATGTTGCAACAGACCAACTCAATAGTCAAGATGTGGGTGCAATGCAGGCCAAAGATTATGAATTTCTCTGAAACTGTTGGAAGCAAGAAATCATTGGGAATAATATTTCCACAATGACAATGGGATGTGGAGTCAATTGAATAATGGGGCTGTGGTGTATCTAGTGGCCGACTTGGATATTCCACTGAATCAGCCAAAAGTCTCACCCACTTGGGAAGTGGGATGGGAAGATATGAAATAGGTCATTCCACATGGCTTGGAACATTGGAAATATCCTGTACCTCTTCTCCTTGTTCAACATTCTGGCCTAGCACTGTGCCCACAAGCCGGTTTTCATGATCAATAATCCCCGCACCTCTGGCATATTCCTAGGCTAGTGGTTTATGATAGCAGTGACCTCTAGTTGTACAAGATGCACAGCACCATGTACCATCACACATCAAGAGGACGAGGACTCTCTTTCCACCCATTTGGTCTTCTGCTGAGGACCCATAAATGGAAAATATAAACTGCATCTTGTCACCACACTCACAGAGCAGATTGGCAGCTGGATATGGCTTGGAACACTTGGGTGTCATGCATAAAATGAATTCAAGATGCTGTGAAAGTATATCTGTGTGCCAGCAGTGTCCTGTTCCGCAATCACAAACAAGGGTACCTGTATTAGCGGAAAGGGCATGGTAGCAGACATTATAATATTTATTTCCCTGACAAAGAGTGGAAATGAATAGATTAAATTTGATGTGAATTGGTATAAAGAAAATAAAATACCTTTAGCATTCGGAGCTTCTGATCTCAACCTTGAATAATAAAAGTAGACTCATCCAAATGAATCAAGCCATCTTCAGCCATGCAGCACTCCCAGTATAGTGCCTTCTCAGTTTCACAGTCTAATCCAGACAATTCCAATGGTCCCATGGGTCCATCTTCCAGAGAAAAAATATTGAGATCATTATTATTGGAATTGTCCATTTCCGTTGACAAACATATTCCAAATTCACTCTTTATTTTCGCTATTTTCCCTTATTTTTTGCATTTTTATTGTTTCATTCTTCTCACATCTTTTTTTATTTTTCTCTCATATTTTTCTGATCTTTCAGTGATACTTATTTTCCATTTTTCCATGATTTTATCCATTGTCTATTTTCATCTTTTGTTCTGTTTTCATCCATTCTATTTATATATTTTTGACTCAGATTCAAACCATGCAATCAATCATCTGTCAGTGCTCAAACCCAAGTGACTCCCACACACAACTTCAGTCAGCTCCCAACCTTGATGCATACCACATCCCATTTCATTCACAACAAACCTAACCCCATTATGTCAACATTGGTTCAGGCTTCAATCAGCCAGAACACGATCCTGTTACCAGGCTTCAAGACCGATTGATCGGTCACCATAATTCAGATCATGCGCAACATCAGTCCTCATTGTGCCACTCTCAGGCCTCCCAGACCTATGTGATGGACAGAGGTCCGGCAGCTTTCATATTTCCAATTCCAGCCTCCGTATGCCAGAGATCAATATATCACCATTTTTAATCAATTTTATATGTTGATTGCCAGGATTCCCATAGCCAGGCAGGACACTAGCCACAATATGGATTTCTTTGCCATTTTGGTGCATAGGGAAGGTTCACTTTAGGAGACAGTTATGATTCTGGTTCCAGCCTCATTTTTTGGAGATCATTTCCTCCCTGACAATCCCTCATCAGCTTCATCTCCCTCACCATCACCATCTCCACCACTATCTCCATCTTCCACTATCATTCCCAACTCAGCACTCCCTCTCCCACCACCTCCTTCTGCTTGATCAGAACTGCAGAACCCCCATCCATTCATCGCTATCCTCCTCCCACTCCACACATTCAATGACAACTTGGAGAAGACTATCAAAGCCAGTCGACAACCTGGAAGGAATGTATGGAGGATTATTGGATGTATGTTTTTGTGATTGTTGCATTTATCCTTATTCTTGTTATGGTTATTATTGCTTCCACTGCTGTTTAATTTCTTTATTTTATACTTTCCTTTTACGTCATTTCCTTTAATTCATTTTCGCTTTTCCTTCTTTTGACTTATCTGACAGTTCTTCTTCATCATTTGATTCCTTTTCCATCATTCACTGCATTGCTGTGTTCATCGACAGGCATAGCTTTGCCACTTTTGCCACCATCGACATCTTTTGATCAACTTCTGACACCCATCAACATCTGTCAATCTCTTTGGATTCTTGATTTGTACATGCTGTATTTGTATTGCCTCATTGCTATGCACTCCTCATGTATATAAGGACTTCACTTTTGCTCTCAATACCATCATTCTACCAGATCATAAGTTTCTTGTCTGCAGTTTTCTGCCATCTTAAGCTTAGGCTTACATTCTAAAGTCTCTCTTATAGTCCTCTGAGTCTGATAGCTTTGTCAACTCATTGACTGGGAGCATACTATATATCTATATTGCTTGTGGCTCACAACTGGCATCTTACAACTGTGTGTTAGTTGTCCAGATTGCTAAGACCACTGCATACAGGTTTTTCAGACTATTGTTCTGTAAACATCTCTTCACCGTGTCAAAAGGGGTATCTGTAAGGACACTGTTGGAAGCTTCCGGTGGGCTAGGGTGACAGTCTATAGAGCTCATTGTAGCAGTCTTTTGCCTCTTATTTGTCTGTGACTGAGACGAAGCATTTTTGCAAATTTTTGAATGATTTTGGATCGTGGTTCCTGCCCAAAGAGAGGGGTAACTAGTGATCTTGTATGCTGATGAGCAACAAGAATACTGCACTGTGGGGATACATTTTCATGTCTATTTTGTGAAGAAACATGTCCTGCAACTGATAAAGAGAATTTTGATGGTATATTTCCTCTTTTGGGGTGGTTTCTGGAGCTGCCTGACATTCTTTTGGGGTGTGGGAACAGCAGTAGCAGTGTAAAGGGACAGAAGAGAACACTGGTCACACTGCCTCTGTTATTGGTGGTTTCTCACATCTCCCTATAGTGATTTACTACCTCTTCGAATTCATTGTCCAATGCCTCATACATGCCCACAACAGCTTGCATATAGCATGCTGGCACATTAGGCACTGGCATACCTTTTTACTTCACACTGTGTACTACCTACTCAAATACAGGCTTGAGTTCAGTTAGTCATGTGTGATATAGATTAAGATACCAGCTGTTATATCATTTTTAACTTTCTCCTGAAAGTTCGAGTATTCAATGTACAACAGAGTTGTGTGGTAGTACTTTGGGTATTCAACACGCATACATGCATGGAAGTACCACAGGTTAAGAACTATTCTCAACCATATTGTTTGTATTTATACAAGTAATATAGACCACAATGAGCAATCACCATGGTCACAGGCAGGAAGAGGAGCCGTTCATGCCAGCTGTAGGAGAGGATGAGTCCCATCAAGGACTCACCATGAGGGATCTGACAGATCCCCACCAACTGTCTGTTGACCCCCAACAGACCATGAAGGTGTTTGCTCAGGAACACCCAGGTGACCAGAACACAGGAGTGCACAGTCCCAGACTGTACCTGTATGAGTACAGTCACCTATTGGCGTGGCAGGTGATGCCAGCACATCTATGCCAAATCAACACCTATCTAGAGTGGCAAAAGCTTCGGGCACAGCCACTCCTGGTTGAGATTCCCCTCAGGAAATAATTTCCAGGTCAGATTCAGGGCACAACCTCAGAGGGGTCCCAGATGAATCTGATTGCATATCTCCTGATGAAGGAGGTATGGAAAACAAAGATGGTAGCTTCACTATACGAGCTAGTGAAGTAAGCAGACTCCATGAGGAGTATGCAGAGTTGATGAATCTCAAAGAAATGGTGAAATTGTTTTAGTGGAAGCCATGGAGGCTACTGAGTGATTGAACACCCTGTTCAATCAGATCAGGACATCTATGAATAGGATGTTCCCCACAATGAAGGAACTATTAATAGTTCCTAAACCGAAGTCTTCAGGGAAGACTATTGAGACTGGAAATAACCAGACTCATGTCAAAGCAGCCACCAAGGCTGCTACCAAGTGAATAGTAGTGCATGGTGCTACTGATGTCCCTGGTCCTGGGACACATAATGATGAACCCACAAGATTGCACCAATCTTGCAGAAGCAATGAAGGTGATGTGAATTCCCCATCACATAGACAATTGAATATTCAAAAGAATATCTCTCGCACAGCTCCAAGCAAGCAGAGTGATGACTCACAGCCACAACATGGCCATGATGTGCATACAGTGTATGTGCGAGACACATGTGACAAATGTGTGACTCAGCCTTCGTGCACGTATGACTCATGTGATGTGCGTGTAATAGAAGACACACACACAAACTTTCAAGAGTCTGCACATAGGAGACACAGACACAATGTGTCTCCAATTAACACTTGGCATGAGCCAGTGAGTGTTAATATTAGCTACAGAAATAATCTGTCTGTTGCACAAGTAATTCAGGGAATTCCTGAGTCAATTGAACACTCCCATTGCTCAATAGAAGAATCCCAAAGCATTGATATGAATGCTTTGAGAGAAGAGATCAAAGAGACAATCTCTGCAACTATTAAAGAAAAGTTGCATTCTGATGCAGACAGTGTAGCCACTGTCTCTAAATCTATGATAGCACTGGATGCCAATGCCCAGTACTGGAGTGTCCTTAGTAATAAGGCTGCACGCCATAGCTGTAGAGCCCTTGAGCTGCAACTCATGATGGCTGAAGAAAAGGTTAATATCCTTTTACATGAAGAAGCACCTGAAGAGGCACTTCTAGAGGCTGCTCAGGAAGTGTGTACTATATGCTTCCAATTAGACCAGAACACATGTTTACATGAAGCTAGTTTAATGCCTGAACAACAAGTGAGGTACAGGAAAGATACTGGAGGAAATATAAATAATATTTCCAGAGAGTATGGGGTAAATCCCATACATGAGGCACATATAGCTAGACCTGAAGCTGATGCACCTTTGCCACAACAAAGTATGCCTGCTTTGTCAATGACTGCACAATTAGATGGTGCAGTAGTCAATAGGACAACTGAATACAGTGGTATTCAGCAGATGATGAGGCAAGCTGTACAAAATGCCTCACATGAAGCTAAGCCAGAAAAGTCTTTTCTGGCTAAAGCCGGTGTTAAGATGGGGAATCTCCCCACTTACAGTGGTGAGTGCAACCTTGAGAAGTTCGAAAATTGGGTTGCAAGTGTACTGTGATTCATGTTGCTGTACATCCTGCTCAGACCTTGAGCAGGTAAAGTTCAACTACAATTCTTGGGTCAGTGCTTAACTGATGAGGCCCAAGAATGGTTCTACTGGCAGGTAGAGCAGTTTGATTGAGAGATCAAACATTGGGACCTGGAATCTGTAATAATGGAACTCTAGAAGTAGTTCATGCCAACATTGTCACTAAACAAAGTTGCTGTCAATTATGACAACATCAGGCAAGGTTCGATGACTGTGCAACAACTACATCAGGAGTTGTCAAAGCTGGCAGAACAGATGATTGAATTGCCAGATGTGTACTCATATAGGAGAAGATTCACGAGTGCATTAAAACCTGATATATGAGAACAAGTTTCCATGAAAGGTTTTACCCCTGAGTTCAGCAGTAACACTTGATAATGCAAAGTGCTATACTTCTGGTTACAACAGTAACCATGGCAGCTCTTATTTACATAAAGCTGAAACTGCAGAGCACAGTTGTACCCAGCATAAGATGGTGGACAGTCAGTTCCAGCAACCTCCAAGCGCTGGTGGACCCCTCATATTTCAACAATGAATGGCTCCTCACAGGGTCATGATAATTCAATTCTATGACCGCAATGCCCTTTCTATGAGGTCACTCTTTAGAATAGCAGTCAGACTTTCTCAAAATTTGTTCTCAGAAAGTCTCCATTTGTCCGAAAATAAAAAACTTTTTTTTAATGTTCCTAACATGTTTTTGATGCATTCTAAGCAATATTAGATTTGAGCCCCAGAGGAAATGAGCGGCTTATATAATCAAACTGGGTGCTTACTTGAATTTTTTGATTTCAAGTTGTTGAACCAAACCCTCCCGAAAACGAGGCCTTTTGGCCAGTTTCTCTAAACATTTAATTCTTATAATTTGTCTATGCCTTGTAGAAAGGCTTCTGCTATGAAATGGAGGCAAAATCTGGGGGATAGAGCCATAAAGGTGAATTAATAGTGCTTTACTGGCTGTAGGAAATGATCGGTGACCTTGTAAATTCTTTTGCTGCAGAAATTAAAGCCTAATCGAACAGAGGAAGAGACAGAAGAGTTTGCTGATCTAGAAACAGAGGAATTTGAGACATTAGACTTGGCAGATGGAGCCAATATGATCCCACTGCTGCTGGATGCAGAGCCACTTGAAGATAACGACCCTGTGCCATCGGATTTCTCTTCAGCAGAGTCAGGAGATAATGAGTCAGATCTGGACGAAGAAGAGCTACAAAGTGAAGTGGCCTTATCGAATTTTGCTGAGAAATTGAGAGCAGGAATGGCCAGGTTGCTCCAGGATGAGACCACTCAGAACCGACCCTGCTGTTACAAGCTCTCTCGAGAAATCCCAGAAAGCACAAAGCGCAGGCAGACAGCAAAGATCAGAGTGGAAACTGAAGTACTGAGGAGCCAAGGATACGGCAATATTCGTGGGTTTTTCAGCAAGCAGTCAAAGCCACAGAGAGGAGAGTTTTGTCCCACTAGTCCTGAATCCCCAGATAGAATTAATGTGGACAGCCACAGCGGCACGGGAGGAGGAGGAAGAGGATGCAGAGATAATTTTTCTGGGATTAAGGACACAGCTATTGGTACTCAAGGAGGAGGAGGAGGAGCTGGGGACTGCTGATGATGTAGAAATCACTAACTGGGATAACAGGCATGATTCAGATATTGTAATCAAATCTCATGATGCCAGGAAGGTGTGGAACACATCCAGTCTTGGAGCAGAACAATCCCCAGGCATCCCAATGTCTTTTACACCTCCCATAATCCAAATCCTACCTTTGAAAGACCACATTACTTCAGCTTAATTAATGATGGTTGAATACGAGAGTTCAGAGTCAGAAGACACTGACCATGAGAATACCAAATATCCAATCCAGGCACAGCAAGCACAGCTGCCCAAACGGAATTCCTCATACCTGCTCACAGCCATAGATGCACTTTCGAAGCTGTCTAAAGATAAATGCTTAGACACGGTATTTTGAGGACGACTCACTGCCATGCTAGCATTTATACACTTCTATAATGCTGGAGCATGCACTGGATGGACAGCGGCCTCATCTATGGCAGCACTTGCTTGTGGGAAAGGAAAGGGACTTGCATGCTCCCTCCAAGAATGGGTATGGTATTATCTTGAAGATAATAACAACCTACCAGTGAATATTTATCAGGGTTCTCTCTCTCACCTTGCAGAGGATGAAGACCTTGCACAAGAGATTCATGAATCCTTTGTGGCCTCGAAAAAATATATCTCACAGCCATGGACATTGTTCGGTTCCTTGAGATACCTGAGATCAAGGAACAATTCAAACTCCAAAAATCACCCTGTGAAAGGACAGCACGCCGTTGGCTCCATATGATGGAATACAGATATGGAAAGCCTTCAAAAGGCATGTATATCAATGAACACGAGAGGGATGATGTTGTGGAATATCGAGAAAATGTTTTTCTTCGGTTATGGGCAAGATTACAAGATCGAATGATGCTTCGGGATCGAAATAATATTCCAACACTACCAAAATTGTGTAACTTTCCCCTCAATAAATGAGTTGTTTTATTGACACATGATGAGTCAACATACTACGCATTTGTTCATCAGGAAACACGATGGATCCACAAATCAGAGAAGCCAACACTGGCAAAGAAAGAGGAAGGAAGTTCAATCATGGTGTCTGATTTCTGTTCGCCAGATCTCGGTTGGCTGAGATCTAAAGATGGGTAAGTTTCTCCTATTTGATCATCTGAATCCATATTCAAATTCAGCACAGCATCAGAGAGGCACACATTTTATTCAAAGCAGGTAAAAATAGAGAGGGTTATTTCAGCAATGAGGATTTATGCAAGCAAATGGAACTTGCTATTGAGCTATTTGAAGACCACTTCCCAGAGACAGCAATTGCACTTTTTGCCTTTGATAATGCACCGAGCCATCAAAAGTGTGCAGCCAATGGATTATCTGCCCTGAAGATGCCTAAGTTTCCGAAATTATGGGCTAGTCATGATGGGAAAACGAGAATGAGAAATGGAGTGCTGCCTAATGGAGAATCCCAATCTTTTTATTATCCGAATGATCAACCATCAATGCCTGGGTATTTTAAAGGGATGAGTAAAATTCTCAAAGAACGTGGATCTCTTGAAGAAGCAAAGCTCCCATCCTCTTGTGAGAAATTCAAGTGCAGAGATCTGAAGGCTTCTTGTTGCTACTGACAGATATTGTTTAGCCACCCTGACTTCGTAGGACAGAAGTCAGCACTGGTTGAGCTCATTGAATCACACGGCCATTTGGTAATTTTCTACCCAAAATTTCATTGTGAATTAAATTTTATTGAACAGTGCTGGGGTGCCTCTAAATACAAATATTGAAGACTCCTGCTAACACAGAACAAGGCACAGATGGACGCAAATATCAGCCAATGCCTTAATAATGTTAATATCCTCCAGATCAGAAGGTAGTTATATTTACAGATATTTACTTCAATAGTACTCAATCAAATGAGCTAGATTTGCTAACAGATCTGCGAGATTCATGGATGCATATCAATGGGGTCTGACTGGCTCACAGGCTATCTGGGCAAACAAGAAGTACCATGGTCACAGAGTATTGCTGGAGTTCATACTGAGGGAGATTGAAGATGGTAATGTTTTGTAGTATGCCAATAGTACATAGAATATATAGATGCTCAAAAAAGAAAAAGAAAAGCTGAACGATGTCCCCAGCCCTTGAAAATGAGCGACTAAGTGCCCACTAACCCCAATTACATAATAGGGTTAATGGGTGCTTGGAGGTTGCTAGAACTGACTGTCCGCTATCTTACAACTACTCCAAATGAGAGTAGTACAAATCAAAATACTGGATCATCCAACCAGCATAAATCTGGAAATAATACAGTCTAGAGCTGTCAGACAACTCAGTTGCTGTCAAAAGGGGGAAAGGGGGGGGGGAGAATGTGAGAGTTAATCCCACATATGGTATAAACCCAGTAAAATTGGGTAATACTATAAATAGACCCACCCAAAGCAATCCTATTAGGACTGCTGTGAAAGCAAACAATACTGTTGTTTGTTATAACTGCAATTAACCAGGTCATATTCGACCTAATTGACAGGAGAGTTGCAGGAGCATGAATAGAAGAAGCTATTCTTGAAGAAGATGAAGGTCAAATTGAAGAAGATGAAGGTCAAATTGAAGAATTTGATGAATGCACTCCTCATCCTGAGGAGCAGCAAGATTGGGAAGATCAACCTGAAGAGGATGATCAGCAGTATCATTTTGATGATGACAGATATGAAATGGGATCCATTGACAATGAAGTTGTATGTGTCAATGCAGTCATTAAAGGCTCAGCATATAATGAGTGTCACAGACTCTATGGAATTAGAGTCCGAGAAGCAGAGACTGATCTGAAAGTCTCTGCAGTGGTGCAGACAGGAGGAAAGGAACAGCCTGTCTATGACCATCAAGCCAGGAGGAAAGCTCAACCTTTACCTACAAGAGGTATAGAGAATGAGACTATATCCATGTTTTGGGATATAAATGAAACAAAGGCCCACTGCCTTTTAGACAGTGGGTGTGAAGGGATCATGATTTCAAGTGCATTTATGAGAGCCAACAAACTTCCAAAGTTTGAATTGGAGAAGCCTGTTATATTGCAACTGGCTTGTGTGGGAAGTAAGTCCATGGTTCAGTATGGACTTAAAGCCAAAATACTTCTTGGCAATGAGAAGTATGATGAATAGTTTGACATTGCTAATGTTGATTACTATGACATTATTTTAGGAGCTCCATTCTTACATTGGTTTGAGATCTTATTGGATTTCAAGAATAACTGTGTGAAATTGGGTAAACTTAGTTTCCCCAACAGGTTTGGCAGTATAACCCCAACCAAAGCAGACGAGAATGAAAATCACCTGCTAAAGGAAAAGCCAAAGGCTCTTCCTGCTCCTACTTTGAAATGAAGCCAGGAGGGTGAGACTAGCAAAATAATACAATTAGTCTCACCATCAGTTGCTGCTACATACGGAAGCAGCAAACCAGAAAGTAGAGAAACTGAACATTGTATTTATGGTGTTCAGAGTAGACTATCACTTAATAAAAGTGATATTCCTGCACTGAGAGAAGCATGGCAGAATAAGTACACTGATATCTTTGGAGATATCCCTTTGGAATTACCTCCATTTAGGGAGGTAAATCATGAAATCAAATTACTTGATCCATCCAAGGTGATTTTTTATAGGACTCCTCGATGTCCTGAATCACTTAAGGAACAATTGATTGATTTTATCAATAAATATGTTACAGCCAGATGATGGCAACAGACATCGACACAACAGGCTGTACCCATGCTCTGTCTTCCTAAAAACACAAGCAAACTGAGAACTGTGTTTGATAAGTGTTTGCAAAATAAAAACACAATAAAGGATGTTACTCCTTTTCCTGACCAAGACATGATTCATAAGGATGTGGCCAGGTCTCAAATTAGATCAAAGATTGATCTAACTAAAGTGTATGAACAGATACGCATTGTGGATAAAGATGTAGACAAAGCTGCATTCTATACAATTTTCAGGACTTACAAAAGTCTTGTTATGCAGATGGATGATTGTAATGCTCCATCTACATTTCAATGATGATGACTATGATATTCATCAAACAAGTGGATCAATTCATCCATGTGTACTTGGATGATATATTTGTGTTCTCAATGCCAATAGAAGAACATGAAGAACACTTAAATCAAGTGTTTGCCTTATTACCTAAAAATCATTTATATCTGAGTAAAACTAAGGTAAATTTGTACTTGGAAAGGATGGACTGTCTTGGACATGTTATTGATGACCAAGGTATTCATGTTGATACAGATAAGCTGTATTGTATTTGTAGCTGGTGCACTCCAAGGAGCTACAATGAAATCCTGCAATTTGTAGGATTATGCAACTATCTGGCATTATTTTACCAGATATATCAGCATATACCAGCCCATTGACTGGTATAAACAGAAATAACCATCTGTTTGAATGAACTCCATTTCTAGATAAGTATGTTAATTGTATAAAGCACATGATGACCAAGCACTTGATACTAAAAGCACTTGATTGGAACTCACCACTGGATATATGGGTGGTGATTGATGGATCCAACTTTGGTGTTGGAGGATATATTGGACGAGGAAAAGAGTGGAATACTTGTCATCCAGCTGGATTTCTATCAATGAAATTCACCTCAGCACAGTAGAATTATTGAACTCATAAACATGAAGCCTTTGCTGTGCTTGAAGCACTTGCCAAATGGCAAGACAAACTACTAGGAAGAAAATTCTTTCTAGTTACCAATAATAAAAGTCTTACCTTCTCTAAGACTCAAGAAACCCTCACAGCTCAACAAGCTCACTGGTGGGATTTCATTAGTAGAATTGATTATGAACCTAGTCATGTTCCAGGTGTCTTAAATATAGGAGTGGATTGTCTGTCTTGCCATTTTAAGAACGATCTTCCAGATGAAGTTCATCCGGAACGGGAGTATGTTGATATTAATGTGTGACTTGATCCTGATGGAGATACTCTGCCAGTTGACTGGTATGTCAAGATAACAGTGAATAGAGAAATTAAAGTATCTGCCACAGCACAACATACCAAAGACACAGGGAAAAACCTGAGCCTAGAGAAGAGGAGGTGAATCAATTAGCATTGCCAGAGGGTGAACAAATTGATTCTAACAATGAAGATGATGTACTCATTTTCAATTCTGGTGCTGACAAAGTCAACTTGCATCAACACATTGAAGGAAATAATTCTTTCCTTGATATAGTTAGAAATAACTATATTAATGACAACTTGTTCTCCAAAGTTGTTGCAGATGTCTCTGCATATAAGCAATTGGCCATGTGAGACAAACTGCTATTTACCAAAAATCAACTTGGTACAGATATTCTCTGCATTCCAGAGGATGCTTTTCTAAGGGGGAGGAGACTGGCCAAAATTATAATTGACCAGGCACATAAAATTATAGGACATTTTGGAGCCTATAAAACTGCGAAGTATATTTGTAGATTATACTGGTGGACCAGTATGGTGAATGTCATTTTGTCATTTTGTCAGTCATGTGGTCAGTGTCAAACAGCCAAGACTGATAATTGTAGACCAGTAGGTTTACTACATAGCCTTCCAATACCTAATGGACCATGGGTCTCCATAGGTATTGATTTTGTTGGTCCTTTACCAGCGGACAAAATTAACAGTGAAAAGTATGATTATTTAATGGTAATCATTGATAGATTTTCATCACAAGTTCATTTAATCCCAACAAATGTACAGGTTACAGCCAGAGGAGTAGCTTGGTTGTATTTGAAGGAAGTAGTCCGATTACATGGACTACCAGAGTCAATTGTAACTGATTGTGACTCTAAATTCACTTTGATATTTTGGAGTGAATTACAGTGATTAATAGGTACTAAACTATTAATGTCTACTTCATTCCATACTCAAGCTGATGGAGCGACAGAATGAGCAAATCATTCTATTGGGCAAATACTAAGAACAATAGTTGCTAATGATCAGCGGGATTGGGCAGAACATTGTCCAATGGTGGAATTCACTATAAACAGTAGTACTAGTGAATCAACAGGATATGCTCCCTTTGAAATTATATATGGATATATGCTGTATATAAACCTGCCCACTGATTTTAATACCAAATATAAGAGTATTAAACAATTTGCTGAACAAGCAAAGTGGAATATAATGGCGACACATGATGCCATTATAATGAATCACATTAAACAAATAGTTAATGTGAACAAGAGATGGAGATCAGGAGAAGAATATTGCCCTGGTGATTTGGTATATTTAAGTACCAAGAACCTGAGCCTACCAAAGGGTTGGACTCGTAAACTTTTACCAAAGTTTATAGGACCTTATAAAGTCCTGGAAGCTCAAAATGAGAGCTCCAACATTGTACTTGAACTCCCTGAGGAGCTCAAAACTAGAAAGATCCACATGATCTTTCATGAAAGTCTTATTAGGCCATATATACCTAATAATGATATTTGGTTTCCAAACCATGAAACCAAAGCCTTCTATGACTTTGGTAAGGATGATGAACAAGAATGGTTTGTCAAGGAGATCATTGGTCATGAATGGACCAATAAAGGGTTAAAATTCAGAGTCCAATGGATCCTAGGAGATGTCACCTGGGAGCCTCTCTCAGGTGTAAAAGAATTAGAAGTTCTCGATAAATATCTAGAGCTGTGAGGTGTTAAGCACCTGCACAATCTTCCTAAATTAGGAAGTAGAATAACAAATTCCTCCAAAAAGAGGAATTAATACACATATATGCATATATATGCAGCTCTAGTATTATATCCAGAGCAGCACAGAGTTTAAGCACTGTGCCGACTATTTATAATAACAATAAGAAGTTATAATACCTCAAGAATGAGGTATTATCATGCATATATACACATATATGCGCATTTATTAACATATTGTTAATAATAGAACAACTCGTAATACAAGTCACTAGAGATAAGATTAAACTATAATTAGTTTAATCAAAGGAACATGGTTCCTCGGGGTCACTGATGCCATCAGTGCCAGCCAGTCTCAGGCCGAGGTGGAGAATAAATAGACTCTGCATGTGCATGCCTGGTGTCTACAACTTAGACTCAAACCACACACAGGTAGTGACCTCGTCACTACCATAAAACCCAGGACTCAGAAATGAGTCCCGCCTCAAGCAGCAATAATGCTGCTGACCTGCTATTGCCTTTTCACAATCAACAAGCCAAATGCGACAGACCCTGTGTAGAGGTAGACGCTGTGCCAGATGCCTGCTTTGTCTACCACCCAAAAGGGTGTGAGTGGTGCTTCATCTATTTGGAGCATCTATTGGAGGACATTGAACAATGTCCATCCAAATTCTCATTTCCTAGGGATGAGATTCTAAACTGCATCCAGGATGCATGGCCCAAGATTGAGACCTATCTCACCAAAATTGGTGATGAATGTAACACTCTTGAAAAAGAGCTATTTGAAGAGAAATTGGATAACCATCAACTTCAAGAGGAGATCAATTATCTCCATGACAAAATATGAACCATGGAGACTCAAATTGTAAGTCTCCAGACTACTAGTCTCACAAGTGACTGATCACTTACAGTCACTTCTCCCACCAACACCTATTCATCAGACATCGGTAGACATCCATTGTGTTACGTTCCAGTATCTAGGTGTCACTTTGGACTCCGGATATAATAGAATGAGGTAAGTAATTTGGAGTCCAGATGATAGGAATGGAAAGGACTTGGCTTCAACTTGTATGTTGCACCCTTAGTCGTATGTGTTGTCCTTATTTCAGAATGAAGTCAAGATGAACAGAGGTTCAGAGTCTGATAGTTGTCGCAGACAAGTCAGTATAAGAAAACTTGGAGACTGAGTATAGTGGAATGAGAAGAGAATAGACAGATGGAGGCCAGATGGAATTAACAGAATAATGAAGTTGATTTCTGACTACTGAACCAGAATACATATGCAGCTATTTATACTAAATGGAGTCTGGAAAATATAAGGAATAATAGTCAGGGTCACAGAGATGAAACAGATAAGGAAAGAGTAATAATGAATGTGGTTGGCTGATAATAACATAAAGGTTGGAGGTCCGATAAAAAGAATAGTATCACATAAAAAACAGGATCGGGATCAGGTCATGACACATTGGCAAGTCCTGAAAAAGGGACTTACTCTTGAAAATGTTCTTGTAAATTAGATGAGAACTCGAGCTTCAGGAATAGCATCTTGAAGCCTGATGAGTGACCAAATCACTGGTCGCTCCATGTGGCAGATGCTGGTGGGTTTGCACACCAACCCAATGAGTGTCCCTAATGCAGTTAGGGACAATAATGACGGATATTTCCTTGAAGAGGATATAGATGTTGCAGCATGGTTATCAAAGATAATCGCTGACATCCCCTGTCAAGCTTTCATGCACCAAATGCAAGCTGTCTTTGGCAGTCACCTCAATTTTGAGACTACCTTCAGTGGATTTACCTCAAATTCACTGATTCTGAACCACCAGCAAACACAGTGGATAATGGATTGTTCAACCCCTATCAGGGTTGGGTCCCAAACAAAAAAAAAGGGATGAAAGGATACTTCTCAGGCTCCAGTCCTTGTGAAGTTGCCCACCAGATCAGACTTTCTTATGCTGATCCTTAAGCATTGCTCTTTATCTAAAGAGCAAAATTATACCCATATAATTCATTATATGGATGAGGACTTGGACGTGTACAACCAATCATGTAAGGTTGTACTTCCCTATGCAGAGGAACCACCCCATGGTACCTCTGATGTTGAAATGAGTGCACCAGTGAATGCTGGTACTAACAGCACTCTTCCAGATGAGAGTGCTATGAATCTAGATCATAATTTAAATGATCTATATGCATGACTGCTGGTAGCAGTCAGCCAGGGAGGATGTAACAGTTATATTTACTGTTATATTATATATGTATTATATAATGTACATACAGTGGGTCAAAAAACTGTCCCAATGTTTGCTTGTTATGTAAAGATGTGCAAGCAGTACATGAACTATCAAATAAACATATTTAGCGCTCAGTGTGAGGATTGTAGAGTGGCATCATGGCTCCACAATGATCAAAGAATCATATGATTTGATGCACAATCCTGATAGATATTAATATTTCAGTGAGAGGGGTCATTGGGACAGTTTTTTGAGCAGTTATTTTCAGTACAGAAATAAAACATTTAATATTTAGTATGGCCTCCCTTGGCCTGGATAACAGCTTCTAATCGTCTGGGCAAACTCTCTATTAATTTCTGACACTCTTCCTGTCCAATCTTCCTCCATTCATCCTGTGCTCTGCTCCATAATTCCCAGACTCCTGAGGCTGGCCTC
>KN837217.1:42098-62234 GCA_000827215.1 Sphaerobolus stellatus SS14 | reverse complement strand
CATCCACATCCATAGCTTCTACCTCAGTAGGATGTGAGTGCATTGATGTATCAAGAGTGCTATAAGCGCTGCCAGTGAACTCTAAATCCATGTCATCATCCCGAGTAGAAGAAGTCGATGGCAAGAGTATTTCATCACCAAGATGATGACCAGCAAGTGATGATACACTTGAGTCAGGTGGAGTCTGCACAATATTGGCGGGGATGTCATGTGTTTCACTACTGCTACTTGCAGCGTTCTTTGTCGCTATTGCAATGCCTTGGACATAAGTTTCTTTGTTGAGCCATGCCCGTGCTTCTGCCCTCTTTCTGAGCCATAATTTGTCTGCCATGCGATATCCTCGTACAAGGACACATTGGTGTCGCGGGTCGGTAGGTGGAAGAAGTCCCAATGGAGAAACATCTGGTGCGATGTGTTTAGGTAGAGCCCCTAAGAAGGAACCATTCACATTCCTCATCCTACTATAGTGAAAACTATAAGGCTGCTTCATCAAAGGGATCACGGCATTAAACTTACTCCTCTGGACCTCCGGTCCAAGCGGCTCCATTCACACGATGAAGTGAACCCCAAAGTTCAATGGTTGCGCCCGTCTCCGTAATAGGAACTCTTCCTCCGGCTACAAACCGGCATGATTGGGACTTCTTGTTGAAAACTGTTGCCGCCCAAGTAGTTGTCCTGACATATCCTGTGACAAAGATAAGATCCTTCATGCTTATGGGTCGGTCCCGTTTCTTCGCAAATTCTAGCCAGCTTCCAACATCGTGTAGCATTATTTTAGCAAATCGAAGTTTGTTTAAGGCTTCACGAGTGACTGCATCATCGGCAATAAAAAGCACGGCTCCTCTTTCCTCCTGGCATTGATAGGACATTTCAGCTTTAGCTGATCTGTAATATATCATTGGTGGCGGTATGGAGATATGTATACTGGTCAACGTACTGTACATCTACACTGATATCGACTCCCACTTCTTTGACCGATTTACTATAACGAGGTCCTCTAAGAATGCCGTTTCCCACATCAGCAGGTCTAATCTCCAGACAATCAAATTCGGTATCAGCAGGAAGCTTGTCTCTGTTTTCTTCGCGCAGATTGAAAAGCTTGATCCATCCTCCATTTTCTGAGAGATACCCAACGTCGCCGATGTCAACAGGATCCACTTTTGGATGCAAGGGTTCCCAGAGAGGACACCCTTGCAACTGCGTTGCTAGTTGATCAATGTATATCTCGTAGGAGCGGGGCATGAGTTCGTTCGAGGTGTGAGAATGACAGTGGGATACTTATTATATATTTGAGATCGTGCCGCATCTTCGGCTAGTACACGCCTGGCACCTAGTGCACCGCATTCTCCTTATATAGACGCGGCAAATAGTATTATTCAGGATAATGAAGCTGTAATGATTAGGATTGTTTAAAGCATCGAACACATGGAATCTTCAATCGATCACACCAATTGAAGAATTGCCGAACTCCTCACTTGTTAATATTTACCTATCTGACACGAAGTCACCCAGCGCACTATGTTTGACAGCTGTGCAACGTGTGCTACATGAGGTCACAGCGTTCCCGCGGGCGGGTCGCTCTTCATGTCTAACGCGGAGCGTGCCAGAAATGTTTCCATTTCCACGCAAGGAGTCATCTAGCCCCCCTTCTGTCATCAAAAGGATATGCATGGTCACCATATTCGTGACGTAGTACGCAGAAGCACAGCAAAAATACATGGGCTGGTTGAATTGCCCCTGGACAGTTCAGCATAATGATTTCAAATTGGATTCATTCACCACTTGACTCGTCTGAATAATATCTGAATAGACAAATATAGACGTAAGTTTTATTTCGATATATCATTATCAACCCTCACTGCAAACTATAAACTTGTTAATCGTCTGGTAAGAAGACAACAGTAGTTGAAGCCTCTGGCTGTCGGAAGGTTTGAGGATAAGCCAATGTGAATCGATGGTCAATACTGGAGGTAAAAGATACAGATATATAATCCTATGACAAGAAACATTCACTACTATTGATCACACGGAGAATTTCATCAGGAATGTTGTTACTAACGTCGATTGACTCATTAAGTCTTGTCTTCAATGAAGACGCAAATCATGCCGAGGAATAAACTCTGCTTCGCGCGGTTGATGCCCTACTCCAAAGGATGCTTATGCTCAGAAGTCCAAAAAGTTGAAGTGTTCCGTGTCGAGAAGCCTAAAGAAATTCCTTGAAGTTAGGCGCGCAGGATTCCGCCACGGCAAGAGACATTCAACAACTTTATGACATCTTGGCTATCTTGACGTGTTATCGGCGCTCCTAGCTCTAAACGCGAGCTAACAGATCTCTGAGTTTTCTAAAGCAAAGAATCGAAGGGTTAAGAATACAAGTAACATATAAACCATTCTTGTCCAATATCAAACTCCCCAAAAGACGACAGTCTTCCTTGCTAACTTCGCTCGTCAAACTTTCGGGTTATCTGCTCCCAATATTTAAGGAGGAATCTAAACATCATACATCTAGTACCATCAACAACAGTAGAAGGCGACTCAGACTGGTTCCACCTAGACGCAGGGATATTGGTATCCACACAGGCGAAGACTTTCACGCGCGGCCTAGATGAAACCCTCAGTCAATGTCGTGCTACGACCGTGAGGATAAGAGACTGACCTTATCAGCATCTATGCCCATTAGCAGCTTCATTGAAGATGCGTCCAAGGAAGGTCATTTCAGCTTTCTTTCGTCTCAGTTGTAAATCGGCGTTCCAGAGACAGAAGCCAGGTCGACGGTGTCGGTGCCTCAACTTGAAGGTCAGCAGGCACATCCCAGTTCTGGACGTCTTATGTTGCCCTATTCGCTTTGGTTCAAAGTTTGAGTTTGAAAGGTCTGTATCAGGATGGTGCTCGGTGTGGCATCGATGTATATGTGTATTGTAATGGTCAAGTCTAAGCCAGGATGCCTGAACGGACGTTGACAGATCGATACGCTTCTGTACGAGTATGAACATATGTCTCCAGAGTTTCCTAGTAGGTTATCTCTAGACGGTTGGTCCGTCATGTCTTGATCCGAATCTTTTCATCGTTGAAAAGAAAGCGAGCATACCATGCAATCACGAACAGCCATAGCAGACGACTGGGACAGGCTCCACAACCATCGCTGAAATAGCGATATGAAAAAAAAGACAGGACATCAACCGCGAGCTAGAAGAAATCCTCGATCAGTGTCATAATATGACATGGACCAGAAGAGACGTACCTCAGCGAGATCAACGACGTAGATGTTCATTCACCGCCATCAGCGGCGTCCTTGACAATGCGCCACGACGAATACCAAGGCAGCCTACTTTCCGCTGGAAGATCTGCTTTCCAACGGCAGAAAGCTATGTCAGCACAACTTCAAGTTCGACACGCAGGGGTTCCGATATCATCAATGTCGGCGTCGTTCACGTTGAATTTAAGGTTTGCCTTCATGATTGTCCGACTGGACGTTCTCGAGGGTAACGAAGGGACGACTTAGTGAGATTGGTACGTCATCCTCTGCGAGAACCATCAAACGCGCCCGAGGAGGCTGTGGAAGTGCGTTATACCACGGTGGGCAGTCATACTCGGGCGTGGTCCCGACGATGTTTAAGGTAGCGTCATCAGTGACGAGGGTCGGATGGGTTACGTCGTGTCGCGTGTAGGCAAGGATGGGGCATATTTGAGGATCTGGTGCAGCGGACTACGACGAGCAGGGATACTAGCATGATTTGGAGCTCTTGTGGAATAGAAAGAGACTGCGCCGGGATCTTCCTCGTGGTTGACCATGGCCGTCATCCAACCTCCGTCTTCGTAGTGCCTCGCACCCCGGTGCATCAATGACTTCGCCTTAGATTGTATATTATGTTTGTTGACGAGGCCTTGTTGAATGTCTGAATGCTTTCGAGCCTAACACTACGTGCTTGAATATACGTTGACTATGGCTCCGCAATAATGGTATCGATATGGCTTCCACTTTGACGACGAAGATACATTCCCAAGTGCTCCGCAAGAAGCGGTCGACGACTAGCATATATTGAAACGAGGCTTCCATCGGTGGACGTGGTCGAGACGGCGTTTGAGGAGCGAATGCTGTCGGTGACGAGGTTCAGCATGAGGAACATCGTGTCACCCAGGCCAGCAACGTTAAGGAGATAGCGCCACCATAATAAATGAATATCACGAGTATCGCTACGATGATCTTTCGGAGGTCGTATGAAGTTGAAAAGAGGATGAGCTGATGGATCTTCTAGGTCTCCTTGTCGTCCACCATACCTATATCATCAGACACCTTTTGCAAGAGCGCCGGCGCTTTCCCGGCGCTCCAAGATCGTTTTGCACTCGGCGCTCCAAGTGGTGGCTAAAAGCGGCTGTGGCGCTCCAGCTGCTTGTCCTACCCAATGGGTGGAGCGCTGGGTGCAAAACAAACTTGGAGCGCCCGGAAAGCACCGGCGCTCTTGCAAAAGGTGTCTATCAGACTTCGTCTCGGAGGTATTTCGCGTCTTGAAGCATCGGGAATAGTTCCGAATCTCGTCTAAGCCTATAAAGGCCACATTGGAACAAAGATTCGTCTGAAACCCGCGTGATCATGAGGGGGGTATCGACGCGGAGTCCATCATGAAACCCACCTTAGACTGGCAGCAATTTCGTATATGGCTGTCAATAGGACTTGGAATACTTGTTCTATATGATATTGAATGCCGTAAATATCGTAGAAAGAGCAAATAGGAGGCGGAATCAGAAGCTGAGGTCAGCACTGACCGAGTGTGCTGTGGACATGGCACGATCGAGTCTCCTCACAACGCGTCAGCGCCTTCTTTGTCCAAATTGGGAGCACCGCTCTCCGGCCCTCGGACTCGTTCCCGTGCAAAACCCTTCCCGTGCCAATTGAGATGCCCATCACGGAGAAAGCGGCACTAGTGTCGTTCTCTTTCCTTTCTTCCTCTTCTGCTATTTAGGGCTGCATGCGCCTCAATTACACCTGTCCAATTCTTCTAATTCAGTGCAGACAGTGCCCAAGCCTACCCCTATAGAACCATTACTTATAGAGCGTACCCCTGGGCCTGGCTTGAACTGACATATTAAATCCAGTCGGCACACGATGTATCAAGCAGTCAGAAGTTTATGCAGGATCTTCATCTGGATTTTTAGCACGCCGTAAATATTTTCTTTTATACACAGTTGAGCTAATTTCCTGTTTCGGACTAAGGTGACTGATAGTACCTACCGTGTTATACATTGCTCTTTTCCGTAGTGGGCTGGTAATTACAGCTCAAGATCAGTTTTCCCCCTTCCGAATCGGCAGGTTCGTAGCTCATTATGTTCGAACTTATCTAGCCAGTCTCAACTATGTCTCTAGCTCGAGGTCTTCTCGATTCACTTAATTCTCATCATTCGAATTATCTTATTAGTGAAGATCTCGAGCTCAACCTTGTCGACCTTGGAACTTTACTTCCTTAATGTGGTCCATCATCTATCTAAGGACACCGTGAACCGTCGAAGGTAACACGAAAGGGAAAAAGGCTTGAACTTAGGACTTGAGTTATTGAGTGATGACATCTAGAGGAAGTCATCACCTATTCCCAGAGGACTTTGGACTGGGTACACGTCGCTGCTTGTCATCTTTCGATTATCAGTACACTATGCTCGTCATATCCCCACTTGGTAAGCAATGATACTTCTAGATTTATATTTGTCTCATTTCCGCCCTATGCTTGTCCATAATTTCACTTTGCTAGAAAAAAACTGAATACTATCACTCCTCGCTGCAGCCGAGACGATTTACAGTCATTTTTTCCAATGATTGTTCGGTCAAAAGTTGTATGGTGTTGAGCTTCAATCCACCAAGCTAATGACGCGTTTATTTTTGCACTTGTTAAGTAACACTTCATTAGCAATTGGTCTAAGAATTCAGATTTATGTAAACGAGCAGGTAGTATTCCATTCCTATATTTTCGACGCCTCCATGTATATCTTCTAAGCACCTGAGCTTTGTCATTATTTTTGCTGCTAACTGCGCCGTCACTGCGAGGCATAATTACGTTCTTGTCTTATATCCTCCCTGTTCTTGATTTCGTAAAATTATTAGATGGCAACCTAATCTCAATTATTAACTCTTAGAATTAAATCTTCTACTCTTTTTGTATTTTGGCTGTTGACCTCAGACCAGTGTCTACAACATTTGTTTATCGTCTCATACATGACTTATCTATGGCTAAGGTTGGCAATCTCTTCAGCTGAGCTTATTGCTTGTGCACGAGACCGAGCTGAAAACCTGTGTTTCAATACCAGTCATAGATAACAACTTATATTCGTAATGGTAAACATCTCGAGAATAACATCCTAAGGTTGCCATAGACATCATAACCAATTCTGCATTAGATGCGGCCTCATGCCCCTTGCTTAACAGGTCAATTGACCGTTAGTATTTCCGATGCAGGTGTCTAAGGGAACTTATGTGAGAAACATCTAACTTTTTAGGGTGTTTTCTAATACTCACTAAGGTCAAGTTGTGTAGGAACCCTCACGCCGTCCCCACGTCCACACATGGCAGTAAGCAAAGTATTACCGGTAGAGACTTGGGAGGTAATAGTGCAGCTCCCGGAAAAGCCTCCACTGTGAAATAATAGCGAGTGAGTTTATTTTCTGAACGAGTATGGTGAGCAGGTATGTACTTCGCCTGGCAACGGAGCGTTCCGAAGTCATTGACAATGCAACGATCAAGGTTGACTAGGGTGGGTATTGTGATACTAGCACCAAGATTGCAAACGGCACGTAGGTTGATGCCGCTCATGCTCCAGCTGCTACAGCTCTGTGCGAACCCAGCGGCGCGGGCACTGATGGAACTGTTTCCCTCAGCGTTGGGAGCGAGCTCTGCAACGGTGGCTGCCGCGACTGGCGTTCCAGGAGTGAAGAAGACGATGGAGAGGAGCGTGAAGAGCTGAGATAAAGCGACCATTGTTGGGATTGGAAGTTTGGAGAGTAGGCTCGAGTTGATATGGATTGAGAAAGTATGCTTCTGCCTTTATACTAAATTCTAGCGTCACAGCTCATTGAACGCGTACGCGTAGCTACCGGCATGGATCATTTTTACAAGGTTCGACTTTGCATAGGCTTTGCTAAGTTGCTTGAACTCTTCTTAAACCACTTGGCAGTCTGAGGCGTCCCTCCTTGGCGGCTTCAGTGCAGAGAAAGAAGAGAGAGAGAGAGAGAGAGAGTAAACGCAGCTGCGGATCCTGTTCAAGAACGTCAATGGGAAGGTACGATTAATATCTAAGGAATTATGATTAATTAGAGCATGAATGGCTTCCCAGCTATTCGTTGAGATTCACAAATTTTCAAAAACCTTGCCAGTGGATCAATATCTCTTTCTAGGTATACACAGCTATTATAGCTAGTCTTGGTATTCTAAGAACCGGACCATGCCATACCACCGCGGTGCTGCGCTCGTGCCCAAAAAAAGTAACCGGACACTCCACATTGGCTCCACACCCAAACGCCATTGGTGGTGTCCGGTTACTGTTTTGGGCATGAGTATAGCGTGTAATCAACCAAGACTTGGTGATGGAGGGTGCCGGGAAACGCTTTTTTAACGCCAAGCAGAAAATATTTTTCCTTAATGGTATTTTGGCATGGTGTATCAATATGTAACGGATGGCACGCGCTGTGACAATCAAACTTCGGCCAGTAAGTCGAGGAAGCTGTAAGCATCCTCTCGAAGATTCCAGTATCTATCGTGACTCAGTCACTATGGAACTAGAAATCGTACACGCATTTATAACCAATCGTGGCATTGGAAGATTCAGACCACAGCGCTGTGTAGCGTCTTTGATCAACCAGGATTTGGCGACGAACTCTCTAGCGAGGGATTATCCGGTACCATGTGGTTCTTTCGCCTCGACTTCGATCTCGACTTTGCTTGTCAGTACACTTGGCAGTTTTTTTTTATGAGGCCGATATCGATTTACACAACAGTATTTTCTTAGGTGTGTTGGAGGTGATTCGATGGAGATCATGATATTGGCTAAATGGCTGGCTTGATATACTAGCTGGTTAATTCGAATTCATGATGCATGATCACCTCGATGGCAGTGGATCCTAGGCCATCTTGCTTAATCGCTGGTGTACTGTGAGTCGTTTCTTCCTTCTTCCCTCCTTTCCTTTCAGTTTTTCATTCATTTTTATGACGCCGACTTTCCTAATATCTTCATCCTCGATATCATGATCAGGTGTAGAAACCATGGGATCCAGAGATTGTACTATATATGTGTCTCGTTCCTCTGACTTACATGAGTATGACTAAAAGGATGAATCAGGAATTTAATAAGCCTGGTTGCGTGTTGATTCACTTCATTGGACAATAAAAACAATCGTGTTCTCGCCTTAACGTGGCAAAATAAGGACATATGGTCCTTCGATGTACAGATAATTTTCCCGGGCCCAATACTGGGGGTAATCAGCTAATACAATCAATCAGAATTTATAGGAATGTAGGCGTGTACTTCTTCAATGACTTTCCACACCGCTCTAAATGCTATATTCACCTAAGCACCGACGAGCCATCTGATCGGGGACACGCTAGTTTTCTTTGGAGCTATTTGAAGTCTAGAATTGTTCCCCTCAGTTCATTTGGGCTGTTCTGATGTTTCTGACGCGATTTTTCCCCCCAAAGATGTGAAGATCTAGCCGACGTTCAAGTCGGAGATAGACTTCCCCAATCAAGTTGAAGTCCAAAAGAAGTCGAACCAGTGAAGCTCCCAATTATTAGACACATTCTGCAAGAGCCACAGCGCCACACTGTGGCTCAATTTTGTTATGCCGTTTATGGCTAATATACTGTCTGTGGCTGTACATAAGGATTCTGGCTGTAGCTTCTAAATATGGAGTTTCACAGCAAGATGAGCCACAGCAGTAGCCCCAGACAGCATAACAAAATCGAGTCACAGTGTGGCGCTGTGGCTCTTGCAGAACGTGTCCATTTTCTCCTAACCGATGTTTCTACCAGCAGGTTATACTTGTGACGAGCTGTCTGGTGCGCTAGGTACATAGTGGGCCTAAGGTCTGAATATAGCATGTCAAACCCACGACTGACGTATGATGCCGTTGACAGCTTCGTCAACGAATTCCCCTCGTAGACGACGTCCGCTCTTGTCCAGAAGTAAGGGACGAATCCTCTCCTTCGCTCTTCGCAGTTTGGGGGGCACATGTTACGAGCGGGTATCTCATTTGTGTCAGAAATACAGGCAAAGGAAGCAGCCTCAGTAGTACAGCCACGTTAGGCGGCCCGTATGCGGAGATGACGCAAGGTAGTCGACAACGGAGGGGTCGACGAGCATTCAGAATTATTTTAAGTTATATTGACCCAGCCAGAAACGGGTTCTAAACAGGGTCAGAAACGGTCGTGAAACGGCCATTGTGAATTCCCCTATTTAGTCTTGAATGATAAACCGTTGAACTCTCATCAACATTCATTGTCAGCAGGGCATTAGGATCACACAGAAGATACATTCAAACTGCATAGACGTATCCAGGAGTTTATTAAGCGTCGTTTCTGAAATTGTTTCAGAGGGAAGAACCTATAATTGATTGACCACACGCAGACCAGTCGATTTCTACACCTTACTCTCCATCAAATCTACGGCTGCTACGCTTCTCATCAATGCGACGGACATGGCATGCTGGCCTGTCAACTTCAGATCTGGAAAATAACCTTCAACTATGGTCAGATTCGCGAGAAATCGCATACATTATAGTGAGTGCTTACGGGGCTTTCGTAATGCCATTGTATTATCCCCTGTACACAATACTCGATATTCTCGTGGTATCTTCCCAGCTCTGTATCAATCTCAGGGCCAAAAGATGGCAATCGAGATTTGAGTGAGATGTAATCATCGACCCTGGCCTTCAACATTTTTTCTAATTCGAAGATAGCGCGCTGGAGATCTAATCCGCGTTCATGCATTATGACGACGACTAGATTCTGAAAATCGCCATCGGCTTGTTCCTTCTGTAAAGACTGTCAATTAGGGCGTGTTCGTGAAGGCGAAGATAAGAGAACTCACGTTAAAGGAACATAGGTCCTTCAACGGGAAACAATTAGTGTCACAACAAAATTCCAAGCCACACAAAACCTCACATTAGGCCAGGTTAGAATATCGGTAGTTGCGTCGAACACTCCCTGAACTATAGGGTCGTCAAAAACGTGGTCGGGTAAATCGATGCCGATCGTGTATTCCATGACGGCTTATCAAAAAGAGAACAAGAAGTTTCAGTTTCAGAAATTGTCGAATTAAGGTATGGTGTTGTCATACCTTTGGCCATCTCCGCACCAATAGTAGAACGACGCATTAATATAAATGCATCCACGGAGGGAATATCGTTGTTCCAGCGAGTCTTAGTTTGCGTGATCAAAGCCTTGCTCCAGGAATGGAATCCCTCAATGAATCTGAGTTCCCGAAAAAGAGAGATAAATATAGGAAAGAATCGACGTAGTAGGATGACTACTGCGACCTTTTGACCATTCCGGGTGAACCGTCCTCCCGGAACTGTTTTAATAAACTAAGCAAAGTTAGACGCAAGGCGCGATGAAGGCACGAGAGCTTCTTACTCGTGGAGCACAGCCGCCGAGGGTGAACCGACATTGGGAATGGAATCACACAGTGTAACCGCTGTGTTCAGCTCCACGTCCTTCTCAGTTTCGGAAGGGCTACGACTAGTGTTGTCGAAGAAGTCGTCTACCTGGAATAGTAAAATATCAACCAATGTGTGACTAGTTTGTCTGGAACCTTACCGAGAACCCCCACAGATAAAATGCTAAACCCGTCTCAAGGCGAGACTTTCCGGCATTCGGGAAGGATAATCCTGCCAAGCGAGCAAAATTTCCTAGATTAATGAAGTTATCGCTGATGCTACGGGTTGGAAAGGGTTGGAAACTATATGCAATCCAATCCATGTCAGACTAGGCACCGTTATTTCAGGTTTCAGTGTACCTATTAAACCATTCGATACAGGGAGTTTCAGCTTCCAGATAATGAGGACTTGTCTTCAGCTTGAAGGCAACCTCCGTCGTGCAAAGCAAGTTGGGTAAAACATAAGCTTTAGGAAGTTCTGGTTCGAAGCGGACTCGATTCGCTTCGCAAATGACTTCCTGCATTATGGGCATGGTATTAAAGGTTGGGCTGGCAGTGGGAAGGTTAGTTTTTCAAGGAGATACCAATTATAAGTACCTGCAGCCCCCTTTTCATCCATTTCTCCATATCTGTGTACAATTTGATTCCAAAAAATTAATTTATTCTTCCGTGGTACTGTGTAAGTATCGGAAATGTAAATATAGTTTGGGTCTATGGGTAGCCACGTACACTACTTCTCCGTTCCATGACTAAGGTGTATTCAAAACCAATTTATATTAGCTCTATTGAATTGAAACTGAACTGAGTGGATCTAATATATATTGATTTTGAATCAGTGTACAGTCGATTGGTACCATCGCAGATGGATCTGATGGCATCAATCTGACGGAAACTCGCTGCCTGGACGGTGGGAGGATTCCCTAGTATTGCCCGGTGACTTAAGAGAACGTCCCCCAGCAACCGCGAAACAACAAGTTAAGTAAAAGGGTATATTACTGTGTACTGGAGCTTGATGAGACAACCACCTGCTATCCTATGGTCATTTTATACCGTAGCTTTTCTGAGCCCACCACATGCTTATTATTATCATCCGAAATTTATTTAGAGGCCTAATTGATTGTCTGAGGTCTCTGGAATATTCTATTAAATTTCCTATACTGGATTGGTTAAGTGTGAGACCAGCCGAGCTTGATGGGACGATCACCTGCTATCCTATGGTCATTTTATACCGTAGCTTTTCTGAGCTCATCATATGCTTATTGTTATCATTTGAAATTGATTGAGAGAGCTGCTTAATTGTCTGAGGTCTCTGGAATATTTTATTAGATTTTCCGTACTTACTGATTAAGCGTGAGACCAGCCTCACGATGTCAGACAGTCTCGTTAAATTGTAGCATGGTTGAGCATACATTATGTATTTTATTCATCTAGTCGATTTATTGATAAGGCCACTTGATTGTGTGTTGGCTAGAATATTTTATCTATTCTCAGTTGGTTAGGACTGACTACTTATATTGTTTGTTTGTTTTTCCCCCTATTTGTTCTCAGCGCATGTGGGACTACTTATTATATATTTGTGTGATACACTCCGGCAAATCTACGTGGTAAGGAGTCCGGGGTCTGTTCTATCCTAATTCTCTCGTTATCTTTGGTTTGCATTGTAACCGGTGTAGATCTGTCTGATCGCCGCTACCGAGGTGCCGAATGGTACCCATCGACTATGCACTCTTTGGTTTGCGTTGTAACCGGTGTAGAACTGTCTGATCGCCGCTGCCGAGGTGCCGAATGGTACCCATCGACTATGCACTCTCGCACTCTTTGCTTCCTTCCTCTTCTGCTATTTAGGCCTTAGGCCTGTATCCACCTCAATCCCTCATTGATCTTGATTCAGTGCAGACAGTGCCCAAGTTCACCCCTATAGTATCATTACTTATAGAGCGTACCCCTGGGCCTGGCCTGAACTGCCATCTTAAATCCAGTCGGCACACGATGTATCAAGCGGTCAGGAATTCATCTGGCTTTCTAGCACGTCTTATTCTACGCAGTGTTGAGCTAATTCCTATCTTTCGGACTTGGATGATTGATAATGCCGTGTTATACCTTGCTCTTTTCCGCGTAGTGAGCTGGTAATTACAGCTCAAGGTCGGTTTCGTAGCTCATTATGTTCGGACTTATTTGGATAGTATTAGCAACGTTTCTAGCTCGAGGTCTTATCAATTCACTTTCTCGTCGTTCTAAACATCTTAGTTGAGCTCAATCTTGTTGACCTTTAAATTTGCCTTCCTTAGTGTGTCTATTAACTATCTAAGGACGAAATAGTGACATGTGAAGGTGAATATGAAGGCAAACTTTGTTTGAGTCTGGACTTGAGTTCTCAGTGAGTGATGGCATCCAAATCGGAGGACTCAGCCTTCGATCTCATCGCAGAGGACTTTTGGTAGATTGGACCATCATGATATTTATCCGAAGGTTTATGTAATTTCATCGCTGTCACGTCCTATCAATGCCAGTGATATCTGTCTGGGCTTGGATTCCGATGGTTTCATTCCTCAATATTCAATATTATCTCTCGCACCTACCCTTGGCTCCCTTCGATAAAAGCCTAGGATTTTTTTAACGTCTTCAAACTCGAGGCGACAATGTTGAATAATCTAAGCTTGGGTGATATCGATGGATTCCAATGGGGATATTTATCTAATGAGGTTTAATCACCCTAATATCTATCTCTCATTCTATGGGCTTGGATTCCAAGGCCTTCGTTTACTCATTTCTGACAATTCTCGTATCTCGCATCGAACGTGCACATCTGGCCGAGGCACCCGCCAATTTTTCTTCTAAGCATTTGTTAAAAACATGTCTTTGGACCAAGACGAGATTGGACGCTCTAATAAATCTAAGCTTATGTGGCAATATCTCATTCCAGAGGAATTTGGTAGATTGGGCGATGAATTTTTGAAGAATACTATGTCGATATTCGATGGTTTAATCACCCTGATATCTTAACCTCCTTCGTCTGGGCTTGGGTTCTGATCTCCTCGATAGTCAACATTCTCCCGTTGACTATGTTCCCTCAAATATTTTTTCTAAACACGTCTTCGATTCTGGACAAACACAATTGGATATTGATATTCTACGTTTATAACACGCTGTGACACTCATTCATCTTAGGAATGATATTCGATGGTTTAATTACCCTGAAGTCATAAAACAAATCCTCCTGGGCTTGGATTCCCGTACCGATAATGTTTTTTCAGTTCTCCAATCGTCCCATCTTATCAGTCAATTTTAATATCTTCATATTGAGTTGAACTCATTTTTCTCTGCGCAGTGTTGGACTGGTGTCTCAAGAACCTTACTTCCCATCTTAATTTTTTTTTTCCTATGGGAGGTTCTTAAGGGCTGGCCTAATGTTCGTCCCTGCGCATAGAGTATGCCTGTGGACAATTAATTAATTACATCTCAAGATATCATCGATTCATACCCTTTAAATTCTTTCTTCTTATCATTCTCATTCTCGAGCAATCTTGTTATTAACTTCACCTTCGAACATGCCTTCCTTACTATGATATATTATATATTATAACCCTGTGGTTGTGATTAGTAGGTGAAGAAATAGCATGACCTTTGCGCTCTTCAGTGGTACCCACTGGCCAGTGATGACACAGGGGATGAAGTCATCATCTCATCTCCTCCCAGATGTATTTGGTCAATTGGGCGATGCATATCTGAATATTAATCATATTCGATGGTTTAATCATCCTAGATCTGGGCATACTCGTCTGGGCTTGGATTCCGACAAGAATTCATTTTCTCGATATTCAATGACAATGTTCAACTCGTACTCATGCTTGTGTCCGCTCCCGGGATATATTTCCTGAACACGCCTTTGGACCGGGCGACGGGCTTGGGTATTGATAACCTAGGCTCAGTATTAAATATATGCGATGACTTTCCTCCCAAGCTGTCTCATCTCAGCCCAGATGGATTTCATTGATTGAGTGACGAATCTATACTAATGTATGATGATATTCAGTGATTTCACTCGCTCCGGAGTTTCCATCAATGCTATTCTGGGCTTGGATTCCGGCAGTAACTTCACTTCCTCAATTCATATTCGATTTCTCGTACCCGCACCACCCTGGCAAACGCATTTCCTAATAACCGTATCTTCGTCCTAATGTCCTCCTCTTCTTCACGTCTGTATTTGTATTTTTGAGCACGTCGTTTCAAGAGACTTTTCCTAAGCACATCTCACGAATTTCGCGTTCTTGGGCACGTACTTACGATTTTCCTTCTTGTTTAACGGCTCAATTTCTTTGCGCCGTCAGTACTTTCTAGATCTTGTTTTTTCATGATAAAAATTTGTTTTCTGTGAAGACGACCTAGTATTTTCGATTTGCAGATGCTTCTCATGTTGAATTTTGAAGGACGGCTCGAGGACCTGTTTATTTTTATTTATTTATTTAAAGAAAATCTCAGCTTCATACATCATAATTGATAAGTGACCTTCTTAAACTTCTTCAAGAGCTATATTTGGAAACACGTCTCAAGATCTCTAATTGCTTGAGGATGTCTTTAAGATATTGTTTGCTTGTTTGAATGTTTAAGGTCTCGTCTTTATTGAACGCATCTCATTACTTCTATGCACATTGGGAGCCTCTTTCAGAGTCATTGATTATTTGTACGAATTTCTTAGTTCTCAGTGTTGTGGAGTAATTAGGAAAATAAAACGGCAAAAAGATTTACCCCAAGGGGAATCGAACCTCAGGCCGGTCGACGAAAAAGATTGCACTAAAGGGGAATTGAACCCCTGGCTGGTCGATTGTGCTCGATGGCAACGACCAAGGTTACCACTACCCCATTAGTGCGTTAAATTCCTTAACTACCTATATTATATGTACAGATAATCCCGACCTCGCGGCAGTCACTGACAACATTCCCCTTTTTAAATCATTTGAGACGAACGCTTACACGATTACACTCCTATCCCACTCCAGATAGATCTGAATATTTGTGTATTAATAGTTTAATATATTCGATAGTTTAATCGTCTTCGGATCACCGACTCAACGTTTGACCTATTGCTTCTCCATGTGTATTGGGCATCTTTTATACGCAAATATAAGCCAAATTCACGGGTGAGTCTCTGAGATCATAGTTGTGTATTATTCGGTGTACACCTGCATGTGTAGCTGGATGGATACCAAGATGCAAGTCTGGGGCCATTTAATCTCATATCATCAAAAGGTCCTCCGTTACGGATACACCGACATCTTCGCGCCAATCCACTTTTCTCATTTAGTCTTTAATAATGTGCTCGATTGGGATCCAGTTTCAATGCACAACACCCGACATCAGTAGTACATCTATTTTTTAAATAAACTAATAGACTTTCTCAACTCGCGCTAGAGTCCGATTTCCATCGAATGTTAAATACGGCCATACACTCCAGCCTCTTCCTTGCTCATCCATATGAGTCTTCCTTACCAAATTTCCGCCATTCAGATATCTCCCTTGTGAGAGATATGAGTTGGATTTCAATACATGGCTATTCAAGCTGCCTCCAGTGGTATGGTTAGCATGGTTCCCGCAACTTGTAACATCTTGACAGCCCACCTAACCGCATATCATCAGAAGTCTGGTTGAATAGTGGTCTCTTCCACGACAGCTATGTCAATTGTTTCGATATATTGATGTTGCTTTCCGCTTCGGAATGGTCGAAGGACTATTCCGGACGTACTATTGGAGGCTCCAGTGGCGGAGACTTTCGATGCATCCTTGACGTAATGCTCGCGGGTGTTCAGTAAAAGGCGGCTTCCCATAATGCATGGAATCGTCTCGGCCCACCTGCGTGAGAAAGGAAACTGTTCAGTGAATTATACAAGGCGTATAATATAGATAACTCACGGGATGCCTATGTAAGTGTAATCTAAAGGTGCTACCAACCAGATGATGGTATTCATGAGCAAAATCATCAGGATGCTGCAGTGTGGATTAATTAGCGGAATAATTAAC
Organism: Sphaerobolus stellatus SS14; assembly: GCA_000827215.1. Lineage (NCBI taxonomy): Eukaryota > Fungi > Basidiomycota > Agaricomycetes > Geastrales > Sphaerobolaceae > Sphaerobolus > Sphaerobolus stellatus. The sequence continues at coordinate 45,588 of KN837217.1, read as the reverse complement.
AAGGATTGCATAGAATATTTACCTGAAGAAGTAGATTATACTGTGACCAATATAATTAGCAATGAGGAATTTTAGACTGTAATTGTGGGAAGAGCGAACCTGTCGAGGATGATCCGTCTCAAAAGTGGAGAAACAATCCTCGCTCTTAACACATCGCGTAGATCTCGTTCTCGCCAAATAGTCCACGCCTTGTAAATCATCGCAAAGCATAATGATATCTCAGTGAAGAGAGGAGGCACCCATACAAATCTTGCCCAATGGGGCAAACTGGCAATATAACAGCCTTGCAGCGGAGCAGGGGGAGCACCACCTAAAATAAACATATCGCTACTAAGCTAGACTTCTTCAAGCTCTTGAACTTATCGACTTGCCTTTGGCCCGGGATGCATAGTCTACTGCGCCACAGCCTGCGGCACAGATGATGATTGGTGCAAGCAAGCATCCAGTAATCTTCCAATTTTGCCCATAAAGCGCGTGGATCTATCCGGAACCATACTAAGTATGTGGAGAATAAATAAATAGATGAGATGTATGCTTACACGACAAAGCAGAATGACTTCTTTGGATAAGTTACTTTGCTCCAAGATAATTGGATACCGACTTACCCTGGCCAATGACAATAGTCAATACTGATCTGATGGAATTTAGTTTATTTTTAGAATACGTGTGAGTGGTTATTTCAAGCTTATCGGAACTTACAGTGCAAAATGATACAGAATCCAATTCGTGCAGCTGAACAACGTTCAATGACATGGTACAGACGTTTATTGACATATGACGTACAACTAGAGATTGAGTGAGTATGATATGGATATAAATAATGCGTAAGTTCACGGTACCTCAGCAGTGAGACCTGGTTTGAACATGACTGCGAAATTCTGATTTTAATCCCAGTGTAGAAAATAGTTCAATGGGGGTATCTCACCTATGACATCTATCGCGACGGCAGCGAGTCCGATGTAGCGGTTCTGTGGAGGAAGAATGTCGATAAGCTCTCTCTTTTTTTTCTTAAGGAACAGTGCATAGATACCAGGAGGAACAGTGCCTTCACAAACGTGAATCGACTTTGCCAGATACTCGTGACCTATAATAAAATGCTATGCGAAAGCCACAGAAACAAAAACAGAGAGATTATACCTCAGCCCTAAAAGTGATAGCTAGTTTAGGTATCAATAACACAATCTCAGAAACGTTAAAAGGAGGATCGGCCTACCATAGTCATAAAGCAACAGAGAAAAAGCCGATACGAGCGAATATTGAGCAATCCTAACTGTTAATAAACTATTAAGGTTGTTTTAGGCTCGTACTATGCTGTCATAACCTACGAGGACGCACGCCGGCGATAAGTGCGGCGACCAGTGGGTCCAATTCCATAACGATTAAAACTCCCAAGGAGAGCGGAAGGGGGAACAGGGGACGAAGATGGCTTTCCTATTTGTATGGATAAAACAAGGTATACGCTGCACTAGAAGGTATCTGTCACCCGGCATAACCTGAAGACCAGTGAGCATTGATGAGCTAGTACCGCGGGTATTCGAAGTTCGAAGTTCGAAGGTGCCTGTTGATGTGATTATCTTCGAAGCGAGAATGACGATGATTTATTCTTAACATAGAGAGATAATTTTACTGTGTGAGTTTCAAGAAATCAGTACTACTTACTATGCGGATGAAAAGACAGAGCAAGCAACCTAAAGCGTTAGGCATTGATTCGGCCTACTACATCCAGAGTCCTCAATTCGGACATCAACAACATCCAACCGAAATCATTCCGAACATCTAATTGATCCAAATCGAGCTCACTTCTAATTGTGTTTCTAATTCTGGTGTCAGTTATCGATTTATCACTTCTAAAAATAACTTGAAGCAGTACTGAGGTGAAAGAAATCAGGATATCCTGCATAGACTGGTATCACTTCATTAGATGGGGATGCCAATCACGTACGGTACTTAGACCTTAGACTCAAAAATGCGGCTTGCAGTTGGCTTAATTACAGATGGGCTTTGGGAGTCGCACCCCGTGATGGTCACCGTGCAAAGGGGTGAGAATTGATCATTTCACGGACTGAGTGTCAATATGGATCAAGACTGAAGGATATGAATTCTTGGAGAAAGCAAATAAGTAGCAATATTCTTAATAGTAAGGAGGGGCCCTTTGTATATCTACATACCTGGCTTCTGTACTCAGTATATAGTGCTGCACTGTTAATTTCTGTAATCTATTACTGGACCATCCATTCCACATGCAGCGGTAGGTAAGAGGAAATGGAGGATTGCCTGACAGTCTGGACAACAAGTTGTGAGCCTAAACAAGCGCTGATGTTCGCCTTCGTCGTCCGGCCGATATTGCCGAATAAACTCCCACGATCTTCTTTTGCAACGTTCATCGATTCACCGTTTGAAGTTTCCATGACATGATCCACCTCAATCTTCTTCAAATTGTCATTTCAATTCGTTCTATTATTTGCAGAAAGTGCCCTATCGTGTTCCTATCATCACTGTTATAGAGAATACTGTAGTGCTACGTTTAGAAGTTCAGCCCTCCGACCGCATGCATGAGTCATGACAGGCCTCGACCGCTGGGAAATTGTTCAGTTGAGGTCCGTGATGCGTGACTGAACAAAAAAAATGTTCAAAATGGGGCTCACATCAGTAAACTCGGTTTGATGTCCCGGGCGATCCTGAGTGATCCGGGAACACTGTCTATTCATTTGGCGTTTCAGACGCCCTGGACAGCGCTGGATCGGCTCGGACACGCGAGAACACTGCACCAAGTTTACTGATGCAGGAAGTAGTTCAATCATCACGGACGAAATTTTTGTTCATCGGATCCTCATGATGAGTGACAAACCGTCGAATTTGTTCAATTTAGACCTGAAGCTAAAGCCTGAGCAAGCAGCTTGGTCAGCAGCATCTACAACCACCCGGCTGCCACTGCTCCCGCCGCTGCTGCAATGAGGCAACAGCAGCTTCTGCTTCTAAAGCTCCAGATGGCCCAATTAATAGAAGAAGCATTTTTTTCTTTCTCAGAGACTTATTTTTTTTACAGAACATATCCCCTTCAAGAGACTTAAGTACCTCCTCAACCCACCCAGTGGAGGGAAATACTAATGGTGTAGAGGGAGGAGCAGAAGAATCTAAGGAGCTGGGGAAGGCAAATTTCAGATACAGTTCCATCAAGAACTTTCATAGATTTAAGACAACTTCCATGTCAAATAAGGCATCCCATCATTTTTAATTTTGTTGACTTCAACTTTTGATGTTGAAGTCCTTTGAGTAACTTTTCACTAGCTCAGGGGACAGGTCAATGAGATCCACACACTTGCTAGATTGTTGAAGCCAATTTGAACATGGGGCTAGGATACTTTTTCAGCTTCACATCTTTGACTGGGCCACTGAACCTGTCAGGGGACGCCTCCAGATTTCCGCCCGGAACCTTTCCGTCCGGAATTATCCCTCGCGTCAAGCACCCTCTGGAAGCGATTCCGCGCGG
>KN837217.1:0-36653 GCA_000827215.1 Sphaerobolus stellatus SS14 | reverse complement strand
GACAGTGAGGGTAGATTTGTAGAGAAGTTTGTAGGATGGGTCGTGGAGTACGAGGTCGAACTTTTGGAAGATGACAGCGAGGGCAATTATTGCTTCTTGCCATGCTAGAGGTCTGTGAACGAAATGATAGTGTTAGTTGATTGAACAGGGATGCGTATGCTTTGACATACCTTCCGATACAAGCACGGACACCGTTACCCCATGGTTTCCATGCATTGACCTAAAGACTCCAGTAAGCACCATCATTCCAATTGAAGTGGATATAAGTTCCTTACCGGCACCTTCTCAAAACCACCATCCAGCATCCTCTCAGGTTTAAATATATCCACCTAGACGAGTAAGACGAATCAGCATCCAATCTTTAAACAATGAAAGAGGAGAAATATACTCACATCTTCCCCCCAAACCTTCGTATCCTTATGCAGCTGCGTCGTAAAGATCCGTACCTCTACATCCTTCGGGATTAAGTATTGCTTCCCCTCACAAGTCACGATCTGGTCTTCCATCGCTTCGACAGCGGGGGACGTAAGGGGGGGCGTAAGGCGGAGAGTTTCGCGGAGGACGGCTGTCAATTCATGTTCGAAATGAGTATAACGTGGAAAAGGGATGTTATAAGTAGATGTACCGGCAATGTAGGTAAGTTTGCCCAAGTGATCAGGACGGATAGGCTCGCCCTTCAAGACCGCATCTACCTCGGCGCGAACCTTTGCATATGCGTGCGGGTTACTCAATAGATGACAGATCTATGTATGTTCAGTAGAATATCGAAGAGGAGTCAGAGAGAGAGAGGTTCACAGTAAAGCTAAGCAACCCCGACGTCGTCTCATGCCCAGCAATAAAAAACGTCACCAAATTGTGTGTGATGTTTTCATCCGTCATGCCTAGTCCGGTCACAGGGTCGGTGGCAGTAAGCATGAGCTGCAAAAGATCTTCGGGGCCAGCTGCAAGGTTTACCTTGCGTTGGGCGACGACTGTCAGTGGAATCGCGTCAATAAAAGCTAGAATGATTGAGCATGATAACGCACTCATGTCCGTCAATTCAAGCATGATCTTCTTGTCTTCTTCGAATTTCACGTTAGCGGAGTGTGAGAGGTAGTTCTGTACAAATCCTGGGCGCATAGCACGGTTTCCACATTCGACAAGGTAGCTTTGAACATAATGTTATAAGTAAGAAGTCGAGATGGGAGAGGAAAGGAAGGAAAAGACGCACTCTCCCATAGCCTTGACGAAAGGCACCGTTTCCAACTATGCAATGTTTTGAGTGAATATGAGTGCGCATTGGTTAGATAGAGTTAACATACGGAGTAGAATGAGTTAAGACGGTAGGACATGGCGCAGCTGAGAGTGAGAATAAGTTATTAGAATTTTTAGGAGATATTTTTTGGGAGATGATACACATACAGGGTAATCGTATCGAATGTAAGTCTGGTAAAGTCTTCGGTTGCGTCGATAACATGGTCTGGACCGAATCTATATCGGGATCAATCACAATTCTTTGGGTTATTCGTTGAAATTGTAATAATTCACCTCTAGAAGAAGAAGTGAGCCGTATTCTACTATCACAATATGTATGTGGCGCTCACCTCCCATTTGCTAACCAATTGAGACGCGATATCGACCATGGGACCAAACATGCCCTTAATCTTCGCCGGGCCAAATCCGCCAATAAGGATTCGATCTGCTCTTGTCGTCAATATGGCTTTTTCCTCAAATTCCCATCACACTTACGCGCAATACCCCATGTCGCCTCACCAGGATAAGCGGTAAAGAGGCCATCCCCAACGAGATGCCTTACCTCTTTCAACGCCCCCTTGGGGTTCTTTACAAATCGCTTCTGATCACACACTTGATCTACCAATTCATGGTTGCAGACAAAGATGGAGGTTCGGGGACCAGGGAAAGTAAGTTGATAAATCGGGCCGTACTTCTTCGCGAGGTTGAGGTAGGTGTTTATCGGAACCTGCGAGGAATAATATCAAGAGAGATCCAAGATCAGGAAAGAGAAATAATACATACCTCTTTATCGATCAGATGGGCATTCCCAATGATGGGAAGGGTTGGTCTAAAATGCAGAATAAAATCATCAGGGCGGCAAGAAATTGGTAAAAGGCATAAGGGCTCACGGTTGAGGAATGGGAGAAATGGTAGTCATAACAGATCGAGTTGCACTGTGTTGTGTGCAAGAAAGCTTGTGAGCAGTGTGTAGGGAGTCTCAACGTTCGAGCTCCAGTATATATACGAAATCATGAAGTGGTGAGCCAGGGTTCAAGGAAGGGATTCGGGGGTGAATCAGTCCGAACACGAGGAGGGGCTTCAATTGTTTGTCGTGTACTTCATGAGCCGTAACCGTGATACAGGGTGACGTGCTGATTCGCTGCAAACCCGAGTTCGAACGAGTTCTTGCTCCTAGAGGCAACCTAGATCGATCGGTTATGAGCGTTCATACCGGTATGAGAATAGCAACTTATCACTATCATTCGAAATTCTCGTTGTAGTCCGTTCCCGTGGTAGTCCGTGGCTGGTTATGTCAACCTGTCAACCAGCCAAAGCTGCAAACCTGGGAATATCTAGCCGCCAGACCGATGGATGTCGGTGGGACACTGCGAAAAAGCCATGTAGTACGGCGACGAACGATGCTGATACTACGTACTAACTCCGTTGAGGGGCGCAAGACACCGGGAAGACTGACTAGTGGTAGCCGTTGCTGTTCGCTGTTGTATGACGTTAATTATTGATGTTTCTACGAATTTATTCTTTAATATTCTTCATCAGAAAGTCAACATATCCGTATCTTCGCTACTTAGAACGTAATAATGGACTTCAATCTCGTACCTGCACGTCAAATGAAGCGTGGAGCATGGCTATGAATTGTAACCGGTGGGTGGAAAGTGAGCGATATGTCGGATAAATGCAAGATATTTGCGCTGGACAACGTAGAACGACATTGCAACAGTATACATATTCCGTTGAATGACGCGGGATACCGGGAGACACGTCGAGCAGTACCCGTAGCTGCAGGGCGCTTATCAACTTGTGGGTGACTGTGGAACCTAGAGTCCAGCAACACTTGAACAACAATCTCAAAAACATTTTCTCTCTAAAATTCTCACCAAAGATTAACATGGTGTCGTTATTTTATGCACTGCGATATTGTATTCCATAATGAGGCCTTTGACTATTTAGTCAAGCATGGATATGGACTGTGGAAGGTGAGCGCGACTAGTCACTACAATGCACAGGAGCGGAGACGTCCCTTTACGCCGCCTTTATTGACCCATCCAATGCATTCCCTTCCATCCATCGAGCGACCCTCTGGCTGAAGATGCAGCGTCTCGGGGCTGGAGGCCCGCTCCGGATGTTATACAACTCCATGTCTTTTGTCGTACACGCGAACGCCGAACTCTCGGAGCTATTTTCGTCCTCGCTAAGTGTACTACAGGAAGATCTCTCCTCACCAGTCCTCTACCTCCTGTACTGCCACGACTTTATCCTCCTTGGCGACCCCGATGATGCGCTGCTCAACGGTTATGCCATATCCCACCTTAAACACGCTAATAATATGGTTATCATCTCCACCTTCCTGAGAGGCCTACAACGCTACCTCGATTACCTAACAGCCTGGTGCGGACGCAACTTCATGACAATTAACGCGATGAAGTCTAAGTACAATATCTTCGGACCGCTCCCGTCACCCCTGCCCCTCCCCATCCTTGAAAACATGTGAAATTCGTTGACGCGTTCACGTACATCGGCTGAACCTTCTCCACTGCGTCCCGCAACGTATTCGCAGAGCACTATGCAAAGAAACCCGCCACTGCTACGCGTGCTGCCAATACAATCCTGTCCCTCTCAAAGCATGTTTGCGCCATCCCAATAATAACGAGAAAGAAGTTGTACTTCGGATGCGTAGACCCACCTCACGTTCGGTGCCGAAGTCACCATCGACGTGGACAAGAATACTTGAACATGCATGCCAGCGGAATACCGTCCTGGTACAGCGATCGTTATCACATACCTAGTCCGCTCGAAGTTGTTGAAACCCCAACACCTACCTATGTCGCGCTGGTATGTTCTCCGTGCGTTGACATGCTATCCCCCTAACTATCCTCCCTCAGCTTCGAGACGAACTTGAAAACTCCCTCGTAGCTTCACTCTAACGATCCTTGGTAGCCCCGGACAAGCTTATTCTCCTACAACAACGAGAAGAGAGGGACAGGGATAGTAAACCGCTACACCGAACAATGGCCCTTCGAGACCACCTCCTTGTCACATCCCTGAGCATCGCATTGCCCTCACGAGATTACTCCTCTCCCACCCCCCAGAACGCCGTCGAGCAACATACCACACAACGACCGCCTCTGCCGCTTCTGCCACCTGTCAGTAGAAGATGAAGCACATGTCATCCTCGTCTGCAGCGGCCACCCGCCCCTCGTAGCCCTCCGACACTTCTTCTCCACCCTCGCGCGGTCACTTCCACGCATCCCGCACGTCCACCACCACCCGGGCTCATACACCTACACCTCCTCCGCATCCTCCTAGCCTGCCCGACCGCCCTACCCTCCCTTGCCCGCCTAGTTTACCATGTCTTGAAGGAGTTTAGCTCATACCCGATGTATGTCCCACCCAGACCCCACACCTAAGCCCCGACCAATGTACCAATTCAATATACTCTATAATGTATTACCCGCATGCGCCGGTGTTATGTACAGACTCACATGTAACGTGTAACGATAGAACGACCTTCTACAACTACCACGAGCACGAACGAAGAAGGCAACCCTAACCACCAGTCTGCCACTTGCCACTAGATACCTTCTGTCATCCCACCCGCAGCTGCGATGAGCGAAGGAGAGTATTCAATATTGAAAAGGACTTGTCCTTGTGCAACAGCGAACACGATAGATCCATCCCCTGCTAGACATTAATGGTTCCTGACTACCCTACGCTACACTCGTGACGCACTAACGGCTGACGTAAGCACACTGTGCCAGCTCGCATAGGCAGCCGGCGTTCCTGATGGGAACCCATGCCAGCTTATCCTCCTCCTCCTAGGATGCGAGAATGGGCAACTTAACAGCATGCTTTTTTTGTCCTAGATGGCCTGAGGGGAAACCTTAATTGAAGATATACAGGTCTCATCTTTCGAAATGTAACCAAGTACGTCCATCAATACCTGCACGCATGCGCCTTACAGATTCCACATCCAGTTGTCCCAGACGATCTCATTGCACTCCAACTGCCTTAATACGCTCTTATGTAAGCTTTAACAAAGTGCATCTACGCTAAAGATGTCTCTGAGCTGACTAAAAGGAAGTTCCACGCTACTGTCTTCCTCGCACCTGAAGGCCTCGCTTATACCCGACAGGACCGTCTGGCTCCCATTAACCTTCCATCGGTCCTACCAGGTCTATCCTAAATGCATTATTGATGGGTAATGCTACCCGCCGATCTCTACTAGCCGGCGTGGGAGGTATTCTGAAGAGGAACTTTGAGGTGGATAGGACACTAGGAAAGCCCGAGTGTAGTTCAGGTCGATCGGAGGGCCCTCACTATGTCGAGGTTTCATATCCAGGAGATGATTGGATGGTTCAGCATGGGTTACGAACGGATAATATCACGTGGATGTGCCGGTCGAAGGCAGCAAGACGATAACGAGGAACCCGACGATTCATGCTACTGGCAAATTATCTTGAACTGCGATGACGAGCCCACAAGCGGTTTCCGCATGATCAGGCGCTGCATCTTCTCTCCCACTTCGACATCCACATCCTGAACCTCTTGTTCACATCCGGATCATCGGATATTCTATCCATTCTAATGATCATAGGACTTCATCAAGCATCGCACTCTTTGGTTTTCTGTTGGCACGATAAACCCAAAGGATATATGATCGTACGGATACGATCGTATTGCGAATCGTACTGGATGGAAGGACCGCAATGTTGGCCAAGTTGGGTTGGGACTGGGTGCGCTGAGAGCAAACACTGGCGTGATGATCTTCAATCCATCGGCTGATCATTCGAGACTTTTAATCGGCAATCCACAGTAAAGATCAAGTGCTGGATATCACGTCAAGTATCTATTATCAAGTCTGGCATCATAACTTATACCATCACAAACTTGTCCCAGCTGTACACCGACATCTTCGCCTCAATCCACTCTGTCCATTGATTCCTTGCCTTCAGCTCTGTACTCTACTGAATTTCTCGTTGCAACAATCTACATAGCATACCATTCGTCGCTTCAGCTCCTTCGATTAACCACCCATATTATCTTTTTCTTTTCAATCTAATCTGTCTATCGGGTGGAGATGAGGCTAGATTCAATATTTAAATACAGCGAGGTACGGACATATACTCGTAATCCTCTTCCTTAATGAATACTCTCCTGGCGCGCCGGTTCAAACAATCTCATTATTAGAGACCCGACTTAGTTTCAATCCATCCCAAGTCTACATAGTCATTCAAACCACTTTCCAAGAAATTTTGGTTAGCATAATGCCTGCAATTAATATTAATCAGCACCTACTACCTGAGCTGTTTATGTCATCATATGTCTCCTTGAATAGTGGACTCTGTAACCGAGATATCAATTGTTTCAAAAAATGGATATTGCTTGCGGACTTGAAATGGTCGAAGGACCATTTCCGTTGATACTCCAGAGACTTTGGTTGTGTCTTGAACATAATGTTCGCGGATGTTCAGTAGAAGACGACTTCCCATAATGCACGGAATCGCCTCAGCCCACCTGGATAAGAAGACAAATCATCAGTGGATAGTATAACGCGAATACTCAACAGAGGTAACGCACGGAATGCCTATATATGTATAGTCCAGAGGCGCTACCAGCCAGATAGTGGTATTCATGAGTAAAATCATCAGGATGCTACATTGTTGTGGATTAATTAATGGAAAGATTGAGCATGATCACCTGGAATATACCTGAAAAAATAAAGTATACTGGTACCAAAATAATCAGCAACGAGGAAGTCGAGGCTGTATTTTAGGGAAGTGCGAACCTATCAAGGATAATTCGTCTCAATAGTGGAGAGATAGTCCTCTCTGCCAACACATTGCGTAGATCCCGTTCAGGCCACAGCGTCCATGCCTTGTATATCATCGCAAAGCATAACGATATCTCAGTGAAGAGGGGAGGCACCCATACAAATCTGCCACGGTGAGGTAAACTGGAGATATAGCAGCCTTGCAACGGAGGAGGCGGAGACGAGGCTAAAACAATAAGGATATTACTAAACAGGCTACTGTAGACCTTTTCTCAGATTTATCAACCTACCTTTAGCCTGGGTGCTGTAGTCTATCGTGCCACAGGCTATGGCCCAGATGGCGATCGGCAAGAACAAAGCTCCTGTAACCTTCCAATTTTGCCCATAAAGTGCGTGGATCTATCTGGAAGCATAAGAGACTAAGCATGAGTCGGTTGAGGTTATGCTTACCCGACAGAGCAGAATGGCTTTTTTAATTACTTAGTCACTTTGCTGCAAGATAATTGGATACCGACGGTCCGACTTACCCTGGCCCATGACAACCGTGAATATTGATCTATATTTTTCAGGTCAAAATACGCAGGAGTGCTTATGGAAACCTACAGCGCATAATGATACAGGAGCCAATCCGTGCAACTGGACGATGCTCAATGACGTGGTACAGACATTTATCGAAATAACACGTACAACTAAGGATCAAATAATCATTACATGGATATAGATAACACGTAAATTCACAATGCTGACCTCGGAAGTGAGACCTGGCTTAAAAATGACTGCGACGATTCCGGTTTTAATCCTAAATCTTAGGAAATGAACTTGTGGTGGCTCTCACTTATGACATCTATCGCGACGACGGTGAATCCGATATAGCGGTTCTGCGAATGAATAATATCCAGCACTGAACATTTTTGGAGGAACTGTGGATAGATACCATAAGGAACAGTAACTTCACGAATGAGAATCGACTTTTCCAGATGCTCGCGACCTATAATAAATTTCTAAATAAAAGACAGGAGACCCAAAACAGAGAAGCTATACTTCAGCCCCGAAAGTGATAGCTAGATTACGTATCAGTAAAACAATCTCAGAAATGTTATAAGTAGGCACGACGTACCGTAGTCGTAAACCAACAGAGTAAAGACTGAAGCTAGTGAGTACTGAGCGATCCTAACTGTTAATCATTAATGCCTTAAGCTTGTTTCCGGATCACAGATGTCATAACCTACGAGGAGGCACGCGAGCGATAAGTTCGGCGACTGATTCCATAATGGTTAAATAACCCCTTGAGAAGACTCAACAGAGTTAATGGAGGGTAAAGAAGGGGATGTTCCTGTCCGTCTGGATCGAACAACTTATACGCTGAACTAGAAGGCATCTACCCGGAAATAAGAATGGTCAATGGCATTTCGGATGAGGTGGCGTCCCGAGTATTCGAACTTTGAAGTTCATCAGGAAACCTGACAAGTTGTACATAAAGTATATAGCACTATATATAGCCTTTCTAGCATAATGCTCGTTCTACGAACGCTATAGGACGCTATAAAAGCTATGATAGCACTATATGGTTTATGTACACTTGCCAGGTTTCCTGATGTTGGAAAGATGAATGGTGATACGAGGCTATTCGACACTTCGAAGTTGGGTGCTTGGTAGGGTGTATTAGGGTGTATTCGAAACCAAAAATTTTGGCATGTACCTAAAATTGATCCTGATTCTCCGTGGGATTGCCGCGTCTGGTTTGTGATAATTCTGGGTGTGACAGCTTGATTGTCACGATTTGTATTAGTAATCAGTATGCCTCCTCATCGCGAGCATTCTCCTGCTCATCAAGAGCGCAACAACTTTTGATAGCATATATCGCATTCAATATGACACAGGATGACGAGGAAGAGGAAGATCCAGTTCTCCTCGCATTAATGGCTTGGGCGACGCGTGAACGTGTTGCTATTGCGGATGTTATCAGACATGGCCAGTGAAGAGGAAGATTCGCCTGGCTTTCTGGAAGCGCCAGGTGACCTTTCAGGCAGGTCCATCATTCGCGTGACAAGCTAGTCAGTACTGATCTCCTGTGGAGTCAGAACTGATCCCAGGCACGACCAAAATTCAACCAGTCAAAAAATTTGGTTTCGAATACACCCTATTCGAAACCAGTATATATTAGCTCCACCCAATTCAGTTTCAATTCAGTAGAGCTAATATAAATCGGATTCCAATACACTCTATTCATCGAATATCACTTCTATAAATAACTTGAAGTTTTAGGCGAGAAGGATCAGGATATCCTGATTTAGCATCGCGCCCATGAAATGTCTCATGTACGCTAACGTTAACGGTGAGGGGGGAGTAAGTAGTGCAAGGGCGCAATTATTTTTATTTTCTTCGTATCGCATATATTCAAGCCTTCAAAACGTGTGAATATTTCAGTGGCCCGTTGGAGATATGAATAAATGAGACTATTACCTGAAGTAACTCCGTGAAAAATGAAACACTTTTGGTGAACATGAAAGCTCGAATGACGAGGAAATATTCGCACGCACCGGCAAGACGAAGTTTGAATGCGGCATCCCACCCCTCTTCCTCTTCGCGCCATGTGAGGTCCTTTTCTGCCTGCTCTATACTTCCTTTTAACAACCATTCCTACAATCGAGTTCCTGTATCTGCAATGGCGCAAGATTAGATCAACAAAATGCACGGGCTGGCACTCCGTATGCTCATTGCTGCGCTCGGACGAGTGCCACTTTCAAGCTTCAGGAGGTCGTTTGAGCGGTTGCTTTATGCATTGACGGAAGGTGTGGTTTCTAAGAGCTTGAAGATCACTATCTTTTATCGACTTGGCTGCTTGGATGCGGTCTCATCCCAGAGATTGTTCGGGGCACGGGGCAATTGCACTCGACTAATGAACCAGAAATATCGCATACTTAATGGCTATCTGTGGCATATGTGATTTGTAGTGTTTGTTGTCACATTACTGCTCATGCACCCATCTTAGTACACCGGTGATCATTTCCTTCTTCCTCTTGTTCGTTTTCCTATCCGCCTTTTTTCTTCCTTCGGTTTTTACGATACAAAGAATGGATGCAGAGCACCCAGGGACAGTATTCATGAAACCGAAATATTTTTACACTTCAACCAATTTCGTTCTGAATACGTAACCCATCAAGCTCAGCGGCGCCAAATAACCTCCAGTAGCGAACAGAGCACTTCATGAAATCAAGTACACAGCACATATACGTAGACGTTTTATCTAAATAAACATCCTTTAATACATGTTTATGCAGTCTGCCCATAAACATTGACTTGGAATGTGAACCCCGTCTGGGTATCAAAGAAGTGTCATCCACACTATACTGTACCTTCAGAATGCCTTCGCTTAGAACGTTCAATGGGAAATTACCATTCATCATCCATATCCGAGTCCTCCGAGTCAGAGACCCCTGAATTGAAACGCATGGATCTGGTGGCAATGATAGTTGGTACTATTGCTTCATTGACAAATTGCCGTAGGTTGGGAAAGAGACGTGATGTCGCAATCAGAATAGGTGGCACGCAGCCATCTTTAAGTAAAATAAAATAAAATAAATATCAAGAAGGAATGAAATTTTCTTTTGTGACGTAGGAAGGCAACATTTCCGTCAAAGTACCGTGGGAGCTAATGGTGAAAATATCATTCAGGATGATAGCGACTGATAGTGATAAAAAGCGTAGACAAATGAGTGAGTGAGAGTTCAGGAAGGATGATGATAACATACACAAGACTCTATGAAATATTCGAGTCAAATCTTTTCAAGCATTGATAATAGATGCTTACGCAGTATAACAAATCGCTCCATCCCTAATCATACTGTTTACGCACACATTAAAGAGCCAGGCAACGAGGGTTTCCGAGGATGCGGGGGGAAGTGCAACAACAGAACACCCCAGGAAAGGTCCGAATGGCGGGTAATCCAGGGGGAGGAGCGACAGCATGCATTCGGGACACAACTATACCTGCCATCGCAATTGCAACCCACCGATGAAGTTAATCATGGAAAGCAGTACGTAGTGCATTGTTCACTGTGACAGAAGCTATAAAAAGGAACGGATCACTGGGGCTGGGATAACCCTCGAACTAAGAGTCTCACCCGCGTATATTGTGAGCAAGAAAGTCATTACTTGTCAAAAATTCAGTTATATTATTTCACAGATTGAACGCTAATTATCAAGACTCACCTCTTTATCACGGTCATACTCAACATATAGTCTAGCTACGAGAAGGGCGTCGACACAAACAGCAAACAGTACAGGGCCAAATAGTCCTCCACCCACGACAGCTTCGGTGCCATGAGTACGCTAAGTCATGGATATCGTAGCATGATCGACGTACAACTACAACAATAACAGGTATTCAGACTCAGAGTAAAAGGAAATGCACGAATTCAAACTAGTAGGTACCTCAATTGGCTAATGGGATATGTGTGAAGAGACTGTCGTTAAATTAGCGTCTTCTCGTCAATGCAGTATCATATAGGTACCAATGACATCGAACCTACACAAGAAGAACTAGAATACTTGAAATCAGTGAGAATACCTCAGGTACATATGGCGTACATTAATTGGAATAACCCAAAATATCGTGCGAATAAGTAAAAGAGAGCTGGAGCAGAGAATCGAGGTCTGTACAGTACAGTACTAGCCCAGATTACTAAAAATGTAACAAACATCTTACTTCCATACGTGTTCAAACTGATTTGGGATGATTAAAGTTTACAAAATGGGCTTCAGGTGAATAGGACTGACCTCTTGTATAGATGTAATGATAACATCATACGCTATTACCCACGTAAGGGCAGCGACTAATTAGATATCATCAGACAAGGTTTGAGGCTGAGAGATTAAGGAGTCTACCTGAAGCCATGTTTCCGGTAAACGATGTGTACGCCAAATTTTCAAGGATAGTAAGTTCCGCAGCGATGGTCGACATCGCCTGTAGTTAGTG
The DNA here is from genome assembly GCA_000827215.1 of Sphaerobolus stellatus SS14. NCBI lineage: Eukaryota > Fungi > Basidiomycota > Agaricomycetes > Geastrales > Sphaerobolaceae > Sphaerobolus > Sphaerobolus stellatus. The sequence continues at coordinate 24,672 of KN837217.1, read as the reverse complement.
AAGGAGATTTAGGCCCCAGGCGTAATTTCTGAAGAATTACACGGTCAGTTCTTAGCTTTAAAAGCAGTCATAAAAGAATTGGTCATACGTGAGATCATGATGGTGATGATCGACGTGATACCTAATCACTTCTCCACGACTTCTAGATTCGATCACATTGATGGTCGAACGGGAAAGATTTTATGGTAGATCTGCCGTATATATTTAGCTGAGTATGAGAAAATAAATGTAATGCACTAACCCTCTGAATCTCCCGTTTCAGTTGAAGATCATCTCCCATTTAGAACTTTATTCGCTCTACTCGAAGTTCTAAGAAGAAGATTACGCACCTGTTTGATGATTACACCCCAGCGATATTCCATTCCTTTACTTTCCTCCGAGTAGAATCATGAAAGAAAGCGTCGACTCTTCGAGAATGATGGTTTAAGGTATATCCATTTTGAAACGTACCCACTGACTATGTCTCTTTCGTGACTTTCCAGTCGCAGCTAATATATTAGCGCTTTAAGTGATGACAGGAAGTTCTTTCGAAGTCAATGAAGTATTCGATGTAAATCGATATCCAATAGCCACGGCCCAACTAGTAGTATCGAAGCGGCTGCGGATCGCGTTGCATTTCTTTAGTGCTGGATGGACATTCCTTACCACATCTGTCATATTCACGCGTGTCGAGAACGCAAGTATTTATAGTGTTTTGAATATCCGTGATATCTTTATACTCCTTAAACCTTCAGGAGGGCACAGACTGATAAACAAACGGACATGGTCTGTGCAACAACAAGTCGTTCCACAGTTTAACCTGGATAAACCTCAGACAAAAATACGCTGCATTAGAAAGGAATACTAAGTACAAAAACGTGCTTCAGCACTTCCAATAAGTACGACAAGAAAGACTAGCATCAACTTGTGAGCTATCCACTTGTTGAGGGGGAGTCTGTGCATTGGTATGATAGATCAGTTATATTCTTTCAAACAAACATTGGCCACCATACCAGGCTTCTTCGTTTCTAGTTTTTCCTTGATTTTCTCGAATATCTTCGCATGGGCTTTATTCTGCGTGGAGATAACATACGACATTAGGAACGCATTAGCCTAACAAAAATTACTCAGTTGATCATGAAGAATATTATGAGCGAACTTACCGTGACCGTTATATCTTCTGTTAGCTCGCACACACCCTCTTCAACCGCGGTAGCTTTATAAATGCTCCGCGTTCTAACTCCTGCTCCAGCAATAGCGTCTCCAATCATACCATCTTCTTTGAATTCGAAAATGACAGAATATGGGCTCTTAATCTTGAATCCCATGAAGATAAGATCGTCTTCCAGATCCCATTTGTTTGGATTGTCGGGATCTTGAGTCATCGACGTGAGGAGAGGATTAAGCCTGAAGAGCTCCTCAGAATTGTGCAAGAATTTGACTATGGACTCCTTGGATGCATGGATTCGGGTTGAAAGGGAATGCTGCCCTGTTCTAGTGAAGGGCCAAACCATCTGACGATAGCTAACGATTAGTAATGGCCACCGTGGGATAGTAATTGAGGGCGGATTGTTGGGGTCGGCAGCTGTCGGCATAAGCGGACATTCCCACGAAATCTATCTAAATATTTTAAGGTCTCGGTTACAGTCTTGCGATTTGACTCAAACTGGCTTCTCAAACGGTTCCACAGAAAGTGAAGGTTTCAGAAACTACTGTTAGTGCTCATAAATATTTTATTTTATTCCCGGAATCTGCCGGGTGTACTCATACAGTCAGAAGCATATACTGACATACATGTTACTGCGTACTCTCACGATGACTGTCCTGGCTGTGTCCAAATGGCGTGATAAATCAGCTGTATAGTTTCAAACAAACAGTGACCAACATACCATCTCTTTCAACATTCTCCTTGATTACCCTAAACATCCTGGCACGGGCTTTAGCTTGCGTCGAGATAACATACGGCATTAGGAGCGCATTAGCCTAGTAATGGTTAATCAAAGGAGGTGCTGAAAGGTATTGTGAGAAAACTTACCATGACCGTTATATCTTCTCTTAACTCACATATCCCCTCTTCAATCTCGGTAACCGTCCAAATGCTCCTCGATCTAACCCCTACCGCAGCAATAGTCACGCTATCCATGCCATGTTCTGTGGATTCGAAAATGACTGTATAATGATGCCTAGTCCTGAATCCCATCATGTTCAGTTCCTCTTTAACGACCCATTCGTTTGCCTGGCAGGGATTATAACTGTAGCCTTTGACAAGAGGGTTGAGCCAGAGGAACAGCTTGGGATCGTTCAGGAAATTGACTATGGATTGCTTAGGTGCATGGATTTGGGTTGAAAAGGAATGCTGCGCTGTTCTGGCAAAAGGCCAAACCATGGCTGGTGGTTATAATAGTAGGCCAATGTGCACCGTGGGACAATAATCGATGGCACTTGTCGACGAGCTATGTCTCAAGCTTCAAGACTACCGCTTTCGGTCCTAAGCGGACATTCCCGCATAATCGATATCTTTAATAATTTTTCAAGTGCTCCCATTGCCATTTCTTGTTTTTCGATTTTCCACGGCCATTCCTCATTTGCATATTTAACATTCTCTTTTGAGTCTCTTAACTTGAAGTTTTTATTTTTATTTGCGGCCATCCTGAGAGGTTTATTCACAGCCAATTAAGCTATGGTATACTTCTGTACTTACTGAGTTCAGATAGCGTATACTGCAGATGCTATGACTCCTTTTTGGAGTTTGCATTACCCTTACAACCACCAACTTGAAGGGTTTCTTCGATGTACGTATTAGGTGCTCAGATGCATTATTCAAGTTGACATATCCATTCTATTACTCAAGAATCTGCGAGGAGTGTATACGATCAGACACCTATCTTAGGAAGTGGATGCCCTACCCTGAGGACGACTCTAAAGTTCCTTCCTTAAAAGCAGTATAACAGTATCTATTTGTCGGTTCTGTGCTTCAAATATGAATTAATTGTAATGGTCACAAATTGAGGATAGGGCAACGGACCAACTAATGTCTCAAGCCTTCAAGAAGTTTCATCGGCGCGATAGCTCAGTTGGGAGAGCGACAGACTGAAGTTATTCGGCATCTCCACGCCGAAAAGATAAGGTAGAACAACCTCGCATGTTGCATAATTCACGCTAATACCGCTCTACCTTATGTCTATGTAGTAGGTATAGGCCAATCTTCTCAGCGAGTGAGAGATGCTTAAACGTTCCGGTAACAGTGGCAAGTCGATACGTTGCTGCAGCAATTAATGCCGTAGAGGAAGGGTCTTGGAACGACCAGGAATCATCTGCATAGTTTTTGAGGATCGCGGAGTTATCCTGAAGTGCATAATCCAAATAAATATTTGAGGCAAAATTGAGATATGGGAAGATACATACAAGGTGCTTATACATCCCATCGAGAATTTCGCCAACCCAGTTCGTCAGATCCTTCTGCTCGTTCTTGAAGTCGCCCGAGAATTCTGAGTTCTTCATTGTCGAGAGAACACGAAGCATTCCCATCGCTGACCATCCATTCCCTGCATAAGAAAACACAGATTGGCCACGCAAATATTCGCATGATTTGGAAGGAATGATACGCACCAGTACTCTAATGCGCATTATCAGACAACCCATCCGTGCCGTCGACGATATGTTTCCACACATAATCGGTGTTTGCATCACGTAAGTGGTCGTGGTATAACTTGCATTGGTTGTAGGCTTCGCCAAGGAGGGTGGAGTTCTTGGCGATGACTCCATAGTAGGCGAGGAAGGGCGGGACCATGTGTGTAAAGTCGGACCTGTGTGCGTGCCAGATTGCGGGTATGGAGGCGATATTGAATAACAAAGGAAATCGGCTGTACTAGGCGAGGAAGGGATGTGAGCGACCAAGGTATTGAATGTGCCAAGCGAGGAAGAGATCGAATCGGGCGTAAGGGGCATTAGGGCGAGGAAGGGACGGAAATGAATGATAGGTATGAAAGGAAGGAGCGACGGTTATGCAAGTGATGGATTTGGAAAGACGATTGCCGGATGGGTGGAATTGCGAATTGGGAAAAATTGGAGCGTGGCCGGATTTGGAAGGAGTAGCAATGGAGGCGGGCGATGTCGAGAAAGAGAAAAGAAGCAATACCCAATCAGCATCTTCTTTTCATCCAATTTAGCAGCAAAGATGAATGCACCATAGTTGCGCCTGCGACACGCGATGGCTCATCGCCCTATCGCTTGCCTACGGCACCTTCTCCAACAAAAACCGCAGCTGGCCGCGGCACCAAATACGCCCGGATCCACACTTCCCAATCCACTATTGCCACCCTGATCCTGGGTCCAATTCGCCAGAACACTGCAACACCCAAACTCGCAGGATCCGCTGCGCTCCCATCGTCCGACACCAACAGCTGCGGCTATGGCTGCTTCACGAATGACTGAGAGACATTGAGCTTCTTGACCGCGTCTTCTGCGATGCCGAATATGGAGGAGAGGTTCGCGGCGGGGAAGACATTGGCTGGTTCGGGTGGCGATTGCGGAAGTGGGAGAGAGGTGGAGGTGAAGACGGAGTAGAAGGGTGCTTCGAGCTCTAGGAGGGCTTGAGCGCGCCTTCTGAGTTTTTCTTGGGAGGCTAGGAGGAATCATAAATGAGATTTTAAGTAGATTTATTAGATGAATGCTATAGGCTAAACCCAAAAATAGTTGACGAGGAAGCGTTGGATAGTTTGAGCATTTCGTCCATCGCTGTATCGTGCTTCTTTGTTTCATTTCGACACGACAGATGCTTCTCACAAGTCAACTATTTTAGGGATATAGGCTAGTCGTTGCCTTCATGCCTCTTCTATCGAGACTGAGATTTAGGTAGCCTGCTACCTCGCAACTTCTGACTGGCTATCCTGACGTCTGTCACTTCCCCGTTCTTCCAGGATTGCTTCTGTACAGTCCTCGCCATTAAGGATAATCCGTTCATAAGTATGTCAAACACGGGTGCGTACAGACGTTCAGAAAACTTAGAGATGTGCAGTGATGCAGTCCAGAATACAGTGTGCTTTGATGCCGATTGTTTCTTTGTACCACAGGGTGCCCCTATGCCCTGCCATCTGCGGCTAGTTCCCGGCACTCATTCAGGTGGCTTGCTGTGTAAGCTATGCAACACCATCATGGCCAGTCTGAAGATTGCGGAAAATAAACCAGCAGACATGCGGAAGGCGAAGGCGTGTAATGTGGTCAAATAAACAATGTTTGGGGTATATAGGAGACATTTTGCGGTAAGATTCAAGATAGATTAATACCTTTCCCGTCTCAATTCCTCCTTACTGACCTTGAATTCAGCGAGTACGTAGAGGTTCGATAAGCTATTCGTGTATGTGTATACTTGGCTATAGAGACCACTACGAAACGAGGAATGCTGATGTCAGGAAGGGAGAAGACTACGAAAGGTATGGTGGCATACAAATTAGAGCTTATTCAGAGTCAAGTGCGATCCCTGCTTGTTCACTGTTCTGACTCTTGCAACATGGCTCGAGTTTACGACACAGGAAATAACTCAAAGCCATGTTAAAATTGTGCAAACCTATAAACCCTAGAGTTTTCCCCTTTCTACGCCTGACTAAATCTCGGAGAGAAGTCTCTCGGTGCTCCGCAGCGGCCATAGACCGGCGCAAATCCCTGGGGGTCGCCGATTTACTAGAAGACTTTGGCATAGTGATACTGCTTTGTTTTACATAACACCTTCGCGTCATAAGTCGGTGATAGCATCGACCGATGATGTGGGCGAGTTATAAATGTATTTTTTCGCAGTAAAAGTCATAGGTCTGGGGGTAGACTGTGTTCGTGAGTCCGCTCTGCCTGACAGAACACTGTTAAGGTACGTTTAGCAAATCCCACGACGGCGGGAGGAAGCTGCCTCCGATGGACCTACTAGCACCGGAGCTACAAGTTACTTGCTGCAAGGCCTGGACCCATACTTATTCATAGAATAACTCTGTAGGTAGATCGTACGAATAAGCGTAGCACTGCCGATTTGACGGCATGCTCAGGAAAGGAGATATACCGATGTACGAAAATTGTCGCCTCGTTTAAATTATAACAGCTATGATGTAGCTTCACGGTATGCGCGTGCCAACTGTGCTACGTATGTTTCCTGAATTTGATTGTAAAGGCGCGGGAAGTTCAAAAACCCGGTTGACGTTGAACATGATACCTTGGCCAGGTGACTACACTGTCAAAACTTGACGTCCTCTGTATAAAGGATGGAGAATCATAGCCCATCTCTCCATCTCACTCTTCTCTATAACCACCATGAAGCCAGTCAACTTCTTCCCATTCCTCGCGCTCACCCTGCTCGGGCTTTCCAACGGGGCCACAATTCGGCCTTCAGTCGCAGTATCTCCCCGCGCCGAATGCGAATTCTCCGAGTTCGTAGGTGAGCAACGCTCCTTTCATCCTTTGGTTCTTCGTGGCTAATATCTAATTACCTAACTTGTAGAGTGCATAGTCAGCCTCGCAGAACTCCCACTGCAGATCACAACCTGCGCCGAAGCGCTGAATGATATAAATGACACAAGTCCTGGTAAGATTTCCATGTTAATCATATAGGCATAGGAAAATTCGACTCACTTGGCTGTACTACATAGATAAGGACCCGATAAAGCAGGACGCACAAGCTGCGGACTGTATCGCTGAAGCGACTCTTGCCGGAGTCGAGCTTGTATGTGTTAATGCTCCTCTCGCACTAATGTTGGGTGTGCTTAACATGGTTATAATAGCCAAGCCATTGCGCTGGATGTACAAAGGTCCTAGATGGTGAATGCCCAAGTGACAAGATCCCCTGTACAGGGCCCCCGCCTCCCTCTGGAGTATTGCCAGGAACACGCTAGGACTTGTTTAATAGCTGAATTGACACGGACTAGGATTTGACTATTACAAGATAGCATTCTCTTGTATTCAATTCACTAATCATGTAAAAATAGAATAATGGTTCCGGGCAAGTTTCGAGCTTGAACCTGAGAGGAGGGTGATTTGGTATGTTATTGTATTTATAATACTTATCCATTATGGACTCGCTTCGTCATTTTCTCTGAATTTCCATCCGAAGCACTAGCAATATCAGCTTCTCTCGACGTATATGACACAGGTAGCCTAATACACATGAGAGAGACACGGAGGAAAGAGCTGAAGTGGATTTTTTTGAGTGCGACGTCCCCGAGAGTAATCACTCTCGATTGGATTTCCAGTTTCTCTCTTCAAGATCCGAGGTAGGATGTGTCCGGATATGCATATTAGCCCTCGTTCATAATTGTAGTGGTAGATACTAGTAATGATGCCGTTTGGTGTATTTTATATGGACTGCGTCACAATATATTATTAAAGATGATCATACATAGGACTTTCCTAAGTAATAAAATACTTCCCCAATCATAATAACCTATCAACACATCATTAAATCCCTTATCATTCCTTCATTCATTGGTGCGATAGCTCAGCTGGGAGAATGATACTGAAGACATTCATGATAGGCGTTCTAACCATCGAGATCATTAAAATACTTAAATCTGCAGGTCCGTGTTCACTGGTTCAATCCTGGTCGTGCCACTTTTATGTATCTTATCTGTTATATAATCGCATTAGTTAGTCTCTGTACACCTTCCCCATTCATGGCTGAATCACCTCGTCGAGCTTCTCCTGTCCTAACCTCAGCGTAACGTACGTCTTCAAACCATAATGAAAAGAAGGTTATCCTTATGCAATAAATAGCTGCGAAAAGAGCAATGTAGTCCAGCGACACTCTGGAGACTATGGGCTCTACAATTACTATGTAGTCTATATAGCATTTGCCAGGTTTCCTGATGGGTGTTGTTCCTACAGGTCTTTATTCTGTTCCAGAAGTCAATGGAGGTTCAAAGTATTGAGAAACATGATATATTGGCAGAGTAGATCATCCTGTAAACCAAGTATTTAGTGGTCTTCCTACCGCTGCTTTCCTGCCAGGAAGGAATCATAGTGCCTGCATTATTTCTGCGTGTACTTCACTCCTTTCCGTCTCACCCTCTTTCTCAATGTTGTACAACCCGTTTTTTTCACGAACGTACGACACCGACCGAGATACAAGCTAGAGTAAACAGATAAGGTTAGTCTATGCCACTAACCCTTTTGGTGAATTCATGAATCTCGAGAATGGGATCTCGTTAGCCCTGTCCTTGTGAACCGAAGAAAAGTGATGGATATGAACCAACACCTCTGAACTTCTTTCCAACGGGTGCCTCATAAAATTAACGCACTAATAATTCTCTGAGGTGACTGATAAGAGCAATCTCTGCAGCTGCTACTTCTAAAACTGTATCTGAGAATGTCTGTGTGATCATGAGGTCTTTATGCTGGACCCGGCGAGGGGCTATCCGAGCCCATCTGTCACACACAGAAACTCTCGCGGATAACTGCTCCGCAACTTCCATTCCAGCACCGACTTATTTCACTACTCACGACCTTCAGATATGTGAAATTAAGCCATCCAGTATCGGCTCGGAGTTGAGTATAAGTATAATTCACCTCAACCCTTCTTTGTTTCCCATCGCTCGCAAACTATAGGCTCAAGAAATAGCCTTCAGCAGCGGAATATATCAAGTACATACTACTAGCTGCTTTCTTTACCTTCTTATTGTCTCTGTCACGTCTATGGATATTCTGAGTGTCCGAGCTGGAGAGTTAGCTTCCTGGGGGCGTTCAATTTACACATTCCTTTCGACAATCCTTCATCGGCGCGGCGTTGCATGCACAGACCATGTCAGCTTCGTCCACTGGCGGAGTTAGAGCGCTGCCTGCTGGATGCATTATCTTTTCTTTATATCTTTTCTTGGTTTTATCCCGGGGAAAACTTTCGAATCTCTCCTGTGTGTCGCGCATTCTGTCAAAGCACCACTCCATCGCTTACCCAAGGGCGAAAGACGAAATGCTCTTTCCATATCACTGAGAGGTGCGGAGTCGTTTCGCGTGATTATGTACACGCATCGCGCCCGTTTCTGGACTCTGTCATCTTTCTAGTTCAAACTCGCGGGGGGGGACGAGAACCGAACTCCGCCGACCCACGCCCACCACGTCTAGACACTGTCTTGTGTCGTATAGGCTTAGGAGTGTGCTGAAGCAACGATTCCAACTTATTCTCTTGCCATCGTGTTCGAACATCTAACGCAACTCACTGAGACTCTCTATCAATCGTTCGTCTACTTTTACGCCCCCTATCCCAACGTTCCATTCCCGGCCCACAGGCATGAAAACGGGAGAAATATCATGTCTAGATTACACAGTCATGGCCGTCGCAGTGAGACTACGGGTTTCAATGGCCTTGATATCTGTAGAATATCGCGCATAACGAAAGCGAGTATATTCCGTATTTTCTGAAAGATTCAACAGGTTTTATACACGTCATAAAGCCAGATCAACAATTCTTGGAAGGGAAAAGGGGGGAGTGTAAGAGCCCTCTGTCTAGGCGCAGAAGTCACTCTGGCGACTTCCACCGTTACGACAGGTCTGCCCACTAGCGGAACAATCCTTAATGAATTGTATTATGCCACCAGTTTCTCCTACACAGTAGAAGAGCTTCTGGCTGATATTGGCGTAGTTTGGGTCCCTAATGTCATAAAGGTGCTGACGGGTTTGGTTGATATAAGCATCTGGGAGGAAGGTAGTTTCAGCATATGGTTATATTCTACTTGTTAGAACATACTATCAACGTCGACGAGAACGCTACCGCAGTAATTAAGACCCTGGATGCAGTCCTTCGCCACGGTCGTTGAAGCGAAGATGAGTGGGAGAAGGACGTAGAGAACGTTTGTATACTTCATGGAGTAGAGTTATTTGTTAACTGAGTTTTTAGGGCCTTTTGGAGGACCTTATATACTGGTGAACTCAGAATAACAGTTATCCCGGACCGTAATGTTCGTTCAGTTCTCATTCTCTTGCCAGACAAACCAGGCTTGGACCAGCTTGTGACCTGTCATTTACGGGATGACAACTTATGAAGGATTTATAAAACATACAAGCATCACGCGGTCTTAACCAGAGGGTGTTGCCTCCTCGCTGCAATATTAGTTGGACATTGAATTCGATTCTTGATCTTTTATGCTGCAGAGGTTAAGTTACACAACAGTGATTTCGACTAATGCACTGGCCGGCAGGAGTGGAGGTTGATGACTGGCCGAAACCGTACTCAGTCTATCAAGAAACCTGCATAATCAGGCAAATCCATACAGTTCTTGGAATATTGGGAACGCCAATTTAGTAAGATCTCCGTCGGGGCATGCGGGAACTGTATTGATCGTTATTACTAGGTCTATTTGATTCTCTGGCTCGGGGAAGTTCTATTCCTCCTTCGTCGAACGCTTAGTGCCAACAATGATCCCATGTAGGCTTCGGTAGCCAATGATAAATTACTCCCGCATGACTAGATGGATCACTATAAACGAAATACTAACCGATACACAAAGGGCTGGAGGTGAGTCGCTAATTGGACCACTGTCCGTCATTTGTCATTGAAGATTCAAGACCAGACGGGGTGGAACGAGATTACGGTATGAGATTCTGTCTTCAAGATCATACAGAAATCCTGGCTGGAGAAAGCTTCCTTAGGCACCTCAAAAGTTCCTAAACCCAACAATGATCCTACGCAGGCTTCGGTAGCCAGTGGTGTACAGTCGAACCTCCTATCCAGACTCAGCTTAGGAGAGCATTCCGCATAAGCAAACTAAGAGGTTGGGCTGCGGAATGAGTTGTATGCTCATCCTGGTACGCGGAGTGAAGGTGAGCCGCCTCCCCACCAGCCCAGTAAACCCGCCAATGGTCCCGATCTGATTGGTCACCGGCGGTTGGGGCCGGTGCCCAGTGGTTTGGAGCTAGGTGCACAGCGGGTCACCTACAAGTGATCACTGTTCACGCCGTCCATCACTGCTGCTCAGTGTTCCCCTACTTCCTTGCCAGCATAAATGTAGAAATAGGAATTATATATTTTACATCACTACTGTTCCATATTTGAGCTGTATTTTTCTGAGTTCTTTGTGGAGACTGTAATTAATTATGAATTATGAATTAATCAATGATATTTGCGAAATATATTGATTTGTGGGAGATCTGAGGTCATGGAAGTATTTGACGCCTACCATTAAATTTCTTAGTCGAAGATACATAATATTTTGAGGCTCCCTGACCTCCTTTTTGCTTCCAAGTGACATATTATAAGGCTGTTCCTGATATCTCTTACAAGGGAGACAGAAAGGGCTGTCAGGTTAAATTAAATAGATCCTCATAGATATTAGGCATACATATTTATTCTGCCATTTCATTCGCATCATTATAGTCTCATGTAATTACCCATATATATTATTAGAGTTTCCCCCATGAATACTTATATTTATTGGGAAGCTATTTTGTAAAGGCTAGAAAAAGCTCAAACCAGGTGGGAAGCAACCTTTTAGTATCCTTACATGGTTTCAAAATGTATATTAATCGATCCGGCACGCCACTCTAGTGGATTTTTGAAATAATGATCAACTCATACTAGTGACTAAGATAATGCAGGGTGGTCGACGGTGCGTATACTTACTAGTGCGCGACACAAGGTCACTACCACGTAACCACTGGTGGGTGGTAGTGGCCACTACTGGGCACCACTGGCCACAGCCGTGTGGACGGTTGGCAGGTAAACTCCCGAAACAACCCCGCGGCAAACCCCGACGCAACCCCAACCCATAGTGAAGGCTGGCTTGTCCGATCCAGCTGATCCAGAAGTTGGCTAATGAAGATCATGAATCGAATTAACCTTGTGAGATATGGTTGCCCGGCTTGGAATACATCAGGAAAGTTGACACAGAATCCATTTTAGCACCTGTGCTAGGAGCGATAAGGGGTGGTATATAGCCTATATACCGATTCCTAGCTTCGATTAGCGAATCCGCCATTGTCTAGTGCTACCTAATGCTATGGGAAGTTTAGCGCTCGTGGCACGTTTTACCGATGTAGTAAGAGGTGTGGCCACTACTGTATTCACTACATGACTCATACTGTTAATAGAGCCATATGTTATGACTTGCATCTTATTGTTATGTTTGAATATGACTACTATTATGACTTAGACTCCGCTACCGAAGGTCACTTGACTTTTTTGTCAGCTCAACATTGGTTGGCAATTTGAAATGGCCCCGAAATTTCAGTCTTGTTACTTAAATTGAGACAATATAACTGCCGTGATTTCTTGAAAACAATGACGGGTTTACTGGGCTGGCGGGGAGGCGGCTCACCTTCACTCCGCGTACCAGGATGAGCATACAACTCATTCCGCAGCCCAACCTCTTAGTTTGCTTATGCGGAATGCTCTCCTAAGCTGAGTCTGGATAGGAGGTTCGACTGTACACCACTGGCTACCGAAGCCTGCGTAGGATCATTGTTGGGTTTAGGAACTTTTGAGGTGCCTAAGGAAGCTTTCTCCAGCCAGGATTTCTGTATGATCTTGAAGACAGAATCTCATACCGTAATCTCGTTCCACCCCGTCTGGTCTTGAATCTTCAATGACAAATGACGGACAGTGGTCCAATTAGCGACTCACCTCCAGCCCTTTGTGTATCGGTTAGTATTTCGTTTATAGTGATCCATCTAGTCATGCGGGAGTAATTTATCATTGGCTACCGAAGCCTACATGGGATCATTGTTGGCACTAAGCGTTCGACGAAGGAGGAATAGAACTTCCCCGAGCCAGAGAATCAAATAGACCTAGTAATAACGATCAATACAGTTCCCGCATGCCCCGACGGAGATCTTACTAAATTGGCGTTCCCAATATTCCAAGAACTGTATGGATTTGCCTGATTATGCAGGTTTCTTGATAGACTGAGTACGGTTTCGGCCAGTCATCAACCTCCACTCCTGCCGGCCAGTGCATTAGTCGAAATCACTGTTGTGTAACTTAACCTCTGCAGCATAAAAGATCAAGAATCGAATTCAATGTCCAACTAATATTGCAGCGAGGAGGCAACACCCTCTGGTTAAGACCGCGTGATGCTTGTATGTTTTATAAATCCTTCATAAGTTGTCATCCCGTAAATGACAGGTCACAAGCTGGTCCAAGCCTGGTTTGTCTGGCAAGAGAATGAGAACTGAACGAACATTACGGTCCGGGATAACTGTTATTCTGAGTTCACCAGTATATAAGGTCCTCCAAAAGGCCCTAAAAATTCAGTTAACAAATAACTCTACTCCATGAAGTATACAAACGTTCTCTACGTCCTTCTCCCACTCATCTTCGCTTCAACGACCGTGGCGAAGGACTGCATCCAGGGTCTTAATTACTGCGGTAGCGTTCTCGTCGACGTTGATAGTATGTTCTAACAAGTAGAATATAACCATATGCTGAAACTACCTTCCTCCCAGATGCTTATATCAACCAAACCCGTCAGCACCTTTATGACATTAGGGACCCAAACTACGCCAATATCAGCCAGAAGCTCTTCTACTGTGTAGGAGAAACTGGTGGCATAATACAATTCATTAAGGATTGTTCCGCTAGTGGGCAGACCTGTCGTAACGGTGGAAGTCGCCAGAGTGACTTCTGCGCCTAGACAGAGGGCTCTTACACTCCCCCCTTTTCCCTTCCAAGAATTGTTGATCTGGCTTTATGACGTGTATAAAACCTGTTGAATCTTTCAGAAAATACGGAATATACTCGCTTTCGTTATGCGCGATATTCTACAGATATTAAGGCCATTGAAACCCGTAGTCTCACTGCGACGGCCATGACTGTGTAATCTAGACATGATATTTCTCCCGTTTTCATGCCTGTGGGCCGGGAATGGAACGTTGGGATAGGGGGCGTAAAAGTAGACGAACGATTGATAGAGAGTCTCAGTGAGTTGCGTTAGATGTTCGAACACGATGGCAAGAGAATAAGTTGGAATCGTTGCTTCAGCACACTCCTAAGCCTATACGACACAAGACAGTGTCTAGACGTGGTGGGCGTGGGTCGGCGGAGTTCGGTTCTCGTCCCCCCCCGCGAGTTTGAACTAGAAAGATGACAGAGTCCAGAAACGGGCGCGATGCGTGTACATAATCACGCGAAACGACTCCGCACCTCTCAGTGATATGGAAAGAGCATTTCGTCTTTCGCCCTTGGGTAAGCGATGGAGTGGTGCTTTGACAGAATGCGCGACAGCAGGCAGCGCTCTAAGTCTGCCAGTAGACGAAGCCGACATGATCTGTGCATGCAACACCGCGCCGATGAAGGATTGTCGAAAGGAATGCGTAAATTGAACGCCCGCAGGAAGCTAACTCTCCAGCTCGGACACTCAGAATATCCATAGACGTGACAGAGACAATGAAAAGGTAAAGAAAGTAGCTAGCAGTATATACTTGATATATTTCGCTCCTGAAGGCTATTTCTTGAGCCTGTAGTTTACGAGCGATTGGAAATAAAGAAGGGTTGATGTGAATTATACTTATACCCAACTCCGAGCCGATACTGGATGGCTTAATTTCACATATTTGAAGGCCATGAGTAGTGAAACAAGTCTGTGCTGGAATGGAAGTTGCGGAGGAGTTATCCGCGAGAGTTTCTGTGTGTGACAGATGGGCTCGGATAGGCCCTCGCCAGGTCGAGCGGCGCCGGTAAAGACCTCTTGATCACACAGACATTCTCAGATACAGTTTTAGAAGTAGTAGCTGCAGAGATTTCTCTTCTCAGTCACCTCAGAGAATCATTAGTGCGTTAATCTTATGAGGCACCCGTTGGAAAGAAGTTCGGAGGTGTAGGTTCATATCCATCACTTTTCGTTAGTTCACAAGGACAGGGTTAATGAGATCCCATTCTCGAGATTCATGAATTCACCAATAGGGGTAGTAGCATAGACTAACCTTATCTGTTTACCCTAGCTTGTATCTTGGTCGCTGTCGTAGGTTCGCGAAAAAAAAGGGTTGTGCAACATTGAGAAAGAGGGTGAGAGACGGAAAGGAGTGAAGTACACGCAGAAAGGAATGCAGGCACCATGATTCCTTCCTGGCAGGAAAGCAGCGATAAGAAGATCACTAAATGCTCGGTTTACAGGATGATCTACTCTGCCAATATATCATGTTTTTTAATACTTTGAACCTCCATTGACTTCTGGAACAGGATAAAGACTTGTAGGAACAATGCCGCATCAGGAAACCTGGCAAATGCTATATAGGCTATATAGTAAATGTAGAGCCCATAGTCTCCACAATGTCGTTGGACTACATTGCTCTTTTTGCAGTTATTTATTGCATAAGGATAACCTTCTTTTCATTATGGTTTGAAGATTTATATTACATTGAGGTTAGGACAGGAAAAGCCCAACGAGGTGATTCAGCCATGAATCGGGAAGGTGTACAGAGACTAACTATTACGATTATATAAAAGATAAGATATATAAAAGTGGCACGACCTGGATTGAAGTTCCCGCGCAGCATGTCGGCGGGGTGCGAGGGCGGTCGCGTGGCATTAATAGGCGCCCAAAGGTCCCGCCGACATGCTGCGCGGGAACAGGTTCCCGGATCAATCCCGGGTCGTGCCATTGTGTACTCTTTTTATGCCCAAACCTCCAAGAGGCAAGAAGATGCTCATTGCCTTTGAGTTTGCAGCTACCAGGAGTGCAAAGTCTCTCGCTGATTTTCTCTCCGTTTAGTTCGATTTTGGACCAATTGAAACTAAGTAAAATAATTAACGGATGTTTTTATGTTTATTCTGAATTTAAATCAATTTTTAGTCGGGAGAAACTGGTGTGGAATTAAATCGATATGGTGAGGGGCGCCGAGCGCCGAATAACTTCCGCGTGAGAATAAACACGTGATAGTCACGCGTTCAAGGTTGCGCCACGACCGTTGCCACCACGCGGCTACGAGTCAGGTATTCCAGTAAGAGGATATGTTCATAACTTCTTCTTTGTTTAGTAAACATCTCACAGGTGAAATAGCGTATACTAGTCGCCTCCAATGCCTCTGCAAGCTGTCATAGGACCACAGACGCTAAAATGTACGATCTCCTTAATCATTACGCCTTCCGAGTTTAAACTGCGTCTTTAGCCTTTACCAAATGCCTTACGTGTCTCTCAAGATATGGAGAAGACGTTATGCTTCAAGCGAGTTCGGATGACCTCATCCTGACAGCTACAAATACGTCGAAATCTGCGTTCAGTCGCGTCAAATTCACCGCGGAATACTTTGAAAAATACAATGTCAACATACCATTACCTCCAGGATCAACGTTCAAGACACCCCCAAGTGAACCTCAAAAGATTACTGGACAACTAATAGTAAAGGTTAACAGGTCGGATTCTCGTTCTTGCACTTTGGGGCTCATCATGTCCTTATCCACCTGACAGGCTCTGATCTCAATCCTCAAACATAGGAACGTTGAAAGATCCGTAGAAAAGTGCGAAATTTTGATCTTGGAAGGTGGTGAAGACACAGAAGGCATCGATGTTGATGACACAGAGACCGACAGTCTCGAAAGCAAAATGATCATCCGACTTCATTGCAAACATGGTAAGTACACGTCTCTTTCTCCCTATTGTTACTGATTTACTTCGGTAAAAGGTGTTGTTAAGACTCACGAATTGGTACTCTTAACAACGACTGACTTACTTGCTCCCCGGATCATCTCTTCGCCAAACGAATCACGAATCACGGTGGGACCCCGAGCTTTGCGCGATATTTTGGAACACTTCCCTCATAATAAAGGCACTAAAAGTGATCCACAACTGGTGTGGCTATTTGGACCACGTAATGTGAAGGTCAAAAGCTTGCAAGTGGCGGCCGATGCGAAAGGCACGTTCCCTCACCCTTCTTTGAATTTGTTATTTAATATAAAGTAGGCGGAAAGTCGCAAATTTCCACAGAAATATCCATGTCAGCCGATGAATTTGATTATTATAGTATCTGTCAGCCTCCTGTTAGTTTAGGTTTTCACCTACGCGAGTTTAATGTAAGTAGTCCCCTTGCATCCACTATAACGTATATTGACAATCAAATTTCCTTGATTAGGCAACAATATCGTTAGCAGAATTTCTTTCGGTGGCTCTCGATTTCAGATTTACGGAAGCTACTGAGCCCATCTATATCGAATTCGATACAGACTCAGCAGACTCAGAATTCTTATTTGTCATCTCAACAACCGAAAGCGTATACGATGACACGGCAGTGGCCAACGCTGCTAGCTCTGTAAACTTGCGAAAACGAGATCGCGAAGACGGCGCTGAGGAAGACCAGACTATGCAGGCAGAAAGTTCGTCAAGGGTGACAAAGAAGAAATCCCAACGTGCCGTGGTTAAGACTACATCAGTGGAACACTCGCAGGCTATGTCAAGACAAAATACCAGTCAGTTCGCGGCTTCCAGAATGGCATCTAGAGAAGGGACGGTTCAACAAGCGATGACTCAAGATGTACACGTTCAACCAGAGGATGACTTTGATAACCATCAAGACACGTTATCAGGAGCACCGGAACAAAGAGAAGAACCCTTGTTTATGCCGGGAGCTTCTCAGCTGTCAAACGTAGACATAGAAATTCTTCGGGGAGCCGGACTTGGTATCGAACACATGGACTACGACGAGTTTGAAGCTATGATGGAAGCTGATGGTGAAGAGGTTGGTATGAGTACCAAGATCGTCGGGAATAGGCTAGAAGGTAGAGCCGCCTGGGAGGAGGACGAAAGCGAGACTCAAATAAGTATGTCTCAATTACCGACAACCCAAATTCCTTCACGAGATGGGGTACGTGTTTATTTCGCTGGATGTTTGCCCTCGTTCTAATTTTATTCCGTAGGACTTCCGCCCATTGTTCGAGGATTAGTGTTCTCAGTCAATCTACGACCTAAATATGATGTCCCGAGTAACATTTATTTATTTATTTGTTTCTTATATCAGCCCTCGCTATCTTATGTTAATTGTAACACATATTGTAACTAGACTGGAATCGAACGAACGTTCCATCCTCAATATTCCTTTCCACGTGCCACACAGCTGCAGGGACCTCTTGTCACGAAAGGGCTTCTCAGTGCCATGCGAAGAAGTCTAAGATAAGATCCGATTTCTAAATTCAGCCACGTCTAGTCATGATTCAAGCTTGAATCAGTGCGGATTCATAGTGGGAACCCACAAGCACCCACGCGGCTGACCGGCCCTATCGCCTTCTATAACAGCGAACATATGATCCATTCTCGTATGGCTCTCCGGTTTGCGTTTATAACAGCTTCGCAGGGTATGCTACGTGGTAGCTCTTGACCGACTACCACCATGCCCACCGCCAATAGCCTTGTCTGCTTCACGAACTGCAAGCTTGCGTTGGAGGATGGTTCCATTGTGCAGCGGGATTTATGGATAGACGAAGAGAAAGGCATTATTGTGGATGCGCAGGTGAGGGAAATCCGATTTTCTTGACGTGTCTTCCAGGATGATTGACAAGAGGAATCACCGTATTCTGTCGATCCTTGCCGTCTGCTCCTCGGAATCACGTACTGACATCCTTATCTCCACAGAAAACATTTTTTGAAGACGGCCGCCGTCCGGACACTATCATTGATGTCGGCGGTAGTATTATTAGGTTCGTACTATATTTGATAGATGGCGACAATTTCTGACTTGCTCCTCTATAGTCCTGGATTGATTGATGTGCAGATCAATGGTGCCTATGGATTCGACTTTTCGCTCTTTCCCAATGAAGATGCGAAGGCATATGATGATGGACTGCGTATGATTGCTGAACGAATCGTCGAAACAGGTGTCACTTCGTAAGAGCTACTGGCATACTCTTCTCATAATAGACTGACGTATCCGTGGCAGTTTACTTCCAACAATCATTGTAGGTCTTCCTCCTTATTTATCTTTATTTACATGACTTATTCTTTTTCATCCTAGACCCAGCAGAAGGAGTTATACAGCAAGGTGACTTAGATTCTCCTTTACTGTTACATCCTATTCATTTGTTTAAAATAGCTACTTCCTCTTTTGGGTCCCGCTATGCATCCAAATAGTGCGACCCTACTTGGATGGCATGCCGAAGGGCCTTTCCTTCAACCGGAGAAGCGTGGCGCGCATTTGCCTGGATTTCTTTTGAAGGCTCCTAAAGGTTCTTCATGTCGCTTCCATGTGATTCTCCGGTACTCATAATATTTTACCCTACTAGGTGTCGCGACATTTGAAGAGGTTTATGGTGCTGAGGCATTATCTAAACCTTCTGTGCAGCTCGCAAAACGCGGTAATATCACCTTCCCTGGTGTTAGGCTTATCACAGCGGCTCCTGAAATCGAGGGTGTCCTTCCTGCCATGGAAGAATTAGTTAAGCGAGGTGTTGTATACTCTATCGGTCACAGGTACGTCAAAAATATCTCTGTATGATACTTTACCTGAACCTATTTTTTTAGTTCTGCTTCTTCCGAGATTGCTCGCAAAGGAGTCTTGGCCGGGGCACGTTTAATTACACATCTATTCAATGCGATGCCTCAGCTGCACCACCGAGATCCTTCGATCATCGGCTTACTTGGTGCCCCTCCTCTTATCGTCGCAGATGATGTGCCTTTGTTCTCCAACGATCCCGGTTAGTCTCACCAAAGTACAATGCATTCTAGTTCTCATTTCAAATCAGCGGCGATTATTGAACAATTTGATGGTGCAGATCCTACCTTGCATGGCGCAGAGGCTCTCTCTGAAGCGCCTAGCCCCTCTCAGAGTCCCCCTCTTTCACCTACACGGCCTGAAGACAAACCTATCAGCAGTATATCTGCTCGCATTGGAAAGAGAGAAAGGACTCTCGATGGGCAAGGTGTGGCGAAGAAATTGGCTCCTAAGAAGTCTTATGCGAAACCTTTCTATGGAATCATTGTCGATGGGTGTCATTCGCATCCTCATTCAGTTAGGGTAAGTAAGCACGCGTCACTGTATTTCTGCTGTCTGAATTTCTATCCCAGTTGGCATATACTGCCCATCCCGAGGGCTGCATTCTGATCACTGACGGCAAGCTTTCTTTTCTCTATGCATCATGCATCGTTCATCATTCACCTTTTATTATGCAGCTATGCCAATGTTAGACCCTCATTTGACAGATGGTTTACATGAATGGCGCGATGGAAGGCGGGTCGTCAAAGAAGGTGTCAAACTCTATATCGAGGGAACTAATACTCTCGCTGGAAGGTATGCTATCATCCATTCTCTTTACACGCTAATCCAGATCTCGCGTAGCGTTGTAACCCTGGATACTTGTGTACGAAACTTCGTGCAGTTCACTGGATGTACTCTTGGTCAAGCACTTAAATGTGCGACTTATAATCCCGCTGCGTACGTGTTTTGTCTTTGAGGAAATGACGAATTAATTATCCTCCGTTAATAGTTGCTTGGGCATCGAGAATCACAAGGGAACCCTTCGTCCGGGGGCAGATGCCGATTTAGTTCTGTTGGATGCTGCAGGTAACGTTAAGGGGACCTGGGTGGCTGGAAAGAAAGTGTGGCCGGTTGAGAAATAGGCATATAGTTACATTGGCTGTCCTTTGTTATATTGTGTATACGCGCCCGCTGGTCTGTTCGACAAATAACATGCTTCTATCTATCATTTAGTTTTCGATAAGGCTGGTTTACAGACCACAATTATATATATGTACATAATCTAGATAATGCGCAATATATCCCGTTTTGAAAGATTATGGTATATTACATGTCCGAAGTCTCTTGATCTGTTAGCTGGACTGGGCCCGCATTGCATCTCTAGTATCCAGCCGGCAAGCGCATGTTGTATTACGCCTCTAGTGAGCACATCTTCGGTACCCATAAAGGTGGAAGCGTATGAAAAGAATGGACAGGTCTTCCTTCAATATTATATTGTCCCCAGCGCTCTCTCTGCTCTGAAGTGGTTATCTCTTCTGACCAAAATACCTCAATATTGAGGCTGTTCTTAATGCGTTCGATATCTCCTTGTTTTATATTCAGGCAACGATCCAAGTCTAGTTTCTCCAGACCATTGGCGGCAGCCACTTCAGCTAGTAAGTCCATATTCAATGGAACGCCTCGGAAAAGCAAATGCCTCAACTGCGTCTTTCCCATTTGAGAGGGAAGCGGAGCCTTCAGAACGGGTTCTGATTCTCTCTCGGTCACATAACGGTAACTAGCTATGGTCACCTCGAGGGCCAATAAACTAGGAAGTTGATGAAGCAAATTACGCTCTGGATGATAGATGTAATGCCAAGGTCTTTCAGTCTCCAGCCGAAGTCTTTCAACATTCTGATAGTTACCAATCATCTCAAGAATATCGGTGTCTGTGCACCTCGAAAGACAAAGCTCCAAAGTGGGTTCTGGACTAGACTCTCCTAGTGGTCCCAGGCTAGTTTGAATGGTCCCCTTTCCGCTGCGTATGTGGAAAGCAAAGTGCATGTCTACGGATAGCCATGTCATATCTTTCATAGCTTCCCAAGCGCAGCTGGTCGGGAGGAGGAAGTCACTCTGTGTTGTCGTGACTTATCATGGGAGGGCCCGCCGGCGGTTGACCAAAATGAACCACACGTTGGTGTTCCAAAGAGATGCTGAATTTCTTTACAGTTGGCATATCAATGAACGGAATGGTCCATGATAATAGGTCAAAAAACTTCGTTGAGTTTATTACTAAGACGATGCGCCATAATTTGAGCAATCGCATTGTGGGCACCGGCCTGGACCCCACAGTAATATTTAGAGGCCGAATGTTTGGCATGTTTATCAAGGTACCCGTATGTCCGTCCTGCAGTTCGAGTTCCCCCGAATTAGGGGAATACGAGAGTAAGTCTAGTAGTGTTTTTGTTCCTAGCGGCGTGTTAAGGTGGGAGAGGTAGAGGT
The DNA here is from genome assembly GCA_000827215.1 of Sphaerobolus stellatus SS14. Classification (NCBI taxonomy): domain Eukaryota; kingdom Fungi; phylum Basidiomycota; class Agaricomycetes; order Geastrales; family Sphaerobolaceae; genus Sphaerobolus; species Sphaerobolus stellatus. Next base: position 2,853 of record KN837217.1, on the reverse strand, counting down.
GCGTTAGGTTCCCAGATACAGCATCAGGAAACTTGTCACAAACCAGCTTTTAGCGCGCGTGCTAGGAAGACTATACAGCGATATACACTGTATGTAGTGCTACCTAGTGCCATATACCTTCACTAGCGAATGGTACATTATATACCGCCGCCTATCTCGGCTATCGCTACCTAGTGCTATGTAGATTTTGCAAACTTTACTGAGGCATGCTAGCTGTCGTCCAATCTGTATTTGTATAAGATAGAGAAAAACCACGAAGCGATACCGCCCTTTCCTTTGGAATCCATTGGGCGAACGCATATGACGGCAGACCAGTAGAAGTCGACCAATGCGGCCAATGCGGCAGAGCCTGAGCCACATGAAAAAGGGGTTCCGGTTCCGCTGCGGAATGGAAACATGAAGGAATTCCAGCTGGCTCAACGGTTGCCCTCCAAACAAGTTGAATAATTAATCGGCTTCATATCCTTCACAAGACAGTGATAACTCGACAATTCGCGTTGCTATCCGAGGGAGCAAGTCGATTAGTCTCGACCATGTGATTTGGCACTCCAGACTATTAATGTCCTTGGCAAGATTTACGTGGAGCGGCGCAGCCCCAGATCTCACCAAGAAAAGCTCTGAAAGCGGGAGAAGGCGTCCTGTAGGGAAAATTGCCCTTAGGTTTGGGCGGCTTATTGGGAACGTCTCCATCGACGACAAACGGAAGATAAGGTAATCGTGGATTTTATGACCTGGGGACAGGCCGGCCTTGGGTCGCCAGGAATTGGAAGGGTGGCCACGGATCACGACTGAAGACTGTATGAGAGAGAAGATACGATAGAGAATATCATCTGGAATGCGCACAGCCGGTACTTGATCATTCGACGGGATGCCCAATATTTTGTTGAGCCTTTGCAATTTACCGCGAGCGACATCGAGGTCTTGAGAAGAAAAGGTTCTTGAGCATTGTAATGTCAGCGAAAGAGACAATTTCAAGCTTCGAGAAATACATACAATTCGGAGTTTTAATATCTTGTCCAAAAGGTCGTTTAGACTCTGAAGCGGGTCAGTCATCGCCATTTGATGTAGGGGATGAAATACTCTGAATTTCTCGTAGCACTCGAAAGGGAGTGAGGGAGGGAAAGAGTGAGGGAAATAGCGTCTGGGGAAACCCATTCTTATAGGCGTCCGTCTTTGTTCGAAGGCTGGCGGCCCGAGCGGAAATGAACTGAAATACTTATGTTCTAAGTAGTCTTCTATACTTGGAAGTTCTGGTAATATATTCTAGAAGTTTCGAATAAGTAGGATGTTTTTTTGAATATTTTTATAGTATTAATACTTATTCAACGAAAGCTAAAAAATATCTCAACATGGAACCGATCATACGTTGATGGGTCAAAAGCTCTTGACACGCAGGTACGGGCAGGCTCGCATCAGGAAACCTGGAAAATGGCAGATTCGCTAAGCAAGATATGGACGGTATATATTACTAGGTAGTGTTAGATATCGCTGATTAGCGAATCCGTCGTTGTCTACCTCTCATAGCTCTCCTAGCACGGGCGTCTCTACTAGGCGAGCTACATAGCTCTAGCTAGAGATTGCACGTTTTACTGATGCCTCATGCCACCAGTTCTGCTTCGAGCTCAACGTCTCCACGAAAACTTCTTCAGGATGACAGGGAATAATTGATTCTCGATTATTTTATAGCGAAATTACATGTAGAAAAAAATATTGAAATAAGTAATAGGTCGCGGAGCTACGGTATGCGGAAATGAATCCAAATATTTACGTTCCTAATTCTAGTGATAACTTATGTTCTAGATTTTCTGGATTTCTGTTAGTGAGATAGCCGTAGGTAAGGGAAATCCGGACTTCATTGAAGTTCACAGACATTCCATTTCGAGCTGTTGGACTTCCCGCTCGACGAGACCCTAGCTGATGCCGCGATAGAACGACAATGATGCAGCCATAATACCCAGCTCAAGATCTAGACTTCAGGATAACAGGGAACAAGTATCTGAATTGTACGCATATAGAGAAAGAAATATCGAAAAATAACAGCCCAACTAATGAAACTGTAATAAGTAATGCCTACAAAGGATGCAATCCCTATAAGATCTACATTATATATCATAACGCACACTAGATATCAAAGGTTAATACAGAGTATACTCATGCCTCTACGGTATGATCTGATCCGACCTGATCTTGTCCGATGGCATAGAATAAAGCACGATGTCCATAAGTAAGAATACGGAACACCCTATACGGCCCCCACACCACGACGGCCCTCAGAACTCACGACAAGCTAACCCACCCCTCCCCAGGCCGCACAGGCATCTTATACTCATCGCCAATCTCATTGCCCTCGTCAATCGAGCCCTGATCAAGCCCCCGAACGCGGTCCCCCACCCTATAGTCCTTCGAACTTCGCCTTGAGTTAAACGTGTCGGCCGGCGAACCACCAGAACTGTCATCTCCATCCATATCACCGACTAACCGCTCTCCTTGTCTCCCGACTTTCGCGTACCCGCCAGGCAAAAATTTCGCCTCTGCCTTGACACGCGCACTTTCGAACCCAGGGCCGGGGCGGAGAGTGGCGAGGGTGCGCTGGAGGGACTCCATGACGGATGTTGTTGTTGCCGTTGCTGATGTGGGGTTGTGGTTATGGTTATTGTGAGGTACCGAGAACGAGGAGTTCCGTGATGCGCTGGCGGGACGGGCGCGTTCGATTTCGTGTTCGTCGTCGTTGCCGGTGTCAGCGAATGGCGAACGCGTTACTTGGACGCTTTCGGGGCGACGGCGGCGCGGAGGAGGAATGGGCGGCGGATTCGATGTGGTATTCGATGCGGAGGTGAATTGTGGTGTGGTACC
>KN837216.1:401121-417447 GCA_000827215.1 Sphaerobolus stellatus SS14 | reverse complement strand
TCTAACGACTCACCTTGGCCCGCCTTCACTGGTAAAGGTGCCATATCTAGGATAAAGCCTTAAGAAAAAGAGACGAAAGAAAGAGGAGACCTGGAGACTCAAGGACCGCGCCTCAAGTGAGATTAAGAAGTTGTGGAATAAGGATCAAGTAGAGTAACGAAGAAGGCAAAAAGCTGGCGAAAGACAGAGATGATACCAGATCACAAAGCCGTCATTAAGCTCCTTGTGCTGTACAAGTGAGCTACGAATTCAGCAAAGAGCTGAGAATATTATAAGTGTGACAGATAGATGAAGAAGAAAGAACAGCTTCTCGGAAGTCCTCCACCGGGAACGCTGTTGGCCGAGACGCGCTAATCAGAAGGATGTCGGCTGTCACTGCGGTGTCGCATGTGCCTCGTCGTTGTAAACAACCTTCATCATAATCGACCTTGTATCTAGCTTGTAATGGTTATTTTCATTTGAATAGCGAAGCTACGTCGTGGATGTGCAAGAGGGAGACTCTGGTGAATTCGATGTTGACCATGGTAGGACACTGCAAGGAAGACTTCGTGTAGTGTTGCCGGACTAGGTCCCAAAAATGGACACGCCGAGGGCTGTATCTACACTCTATGACTAAGGTATAATCACATATGGTGCACTACAGTCATGCTACGGTCAACAAGGTCAGGATGATGTCGAGCTTGGTTAGTAAGCATCGTCAACACGGTCCCTCGCCATCCGATCCTACTCCTACACACCCCCTTTCCAATTGCACTTCAGCCATCCCACCGGAAACACAGCGGTACAGAGTCATGGATTTGACAATCGCGAATATTGGGAACTCAGTTACGGGCCAGAGACTACGACAGATCTTCAAAACTGGTTTCCATCCATCCACATCACCGACTGATGCATTAATATACGGAACAGGTCGGCAGAATTTAGCTCATCAGTTACATAAATTTGACTTTTGACATCCAGGCTTTTTTTGTGAAATACTTATGCGATTTTCAGGACAAGGTCACGAGAAGCACTTACTAATTACTTATTACTTTTTCCAGGTTTCCTGTGAAATAATTAGCGTGGTTCTATCTCTTCTTCCTATAACGGCAATTTCGGTCGCTCCGTGCAGTGGGGATACTGTTGGGACAGCAATGGCAGTGGAATTGGCATACATGGCAATTAGAAGCATCGTCGAGACTCAGGACCGGTTACAAGGCAGTGCCAGACATCTAAAAGTAAGTCAGGTTATTTTTAACACATGGATGTTGACTGTGATGTATGATGTATGATACTTGATGAAGATATGCCATAAATATTGATAAGTATTAGAGGAAGAGACAGCAGCAAAAGCACACCGAGGTACATCCATCCTGGATATCTAGGACTCGGATTCACTCTTTTGACTAAGTCCAGAGGTCCTTCACTGATTCCCTGAGGCTACGAGCCTAGACATAACAGCCGGGGATAACTCCGTATTCAACCTTAAGCCCGCATCCGAGTTGTTAGAGCGTAACAGCAAAAACGATAGGGTTTCTTATTAAATATACAATAATCGCCTATAATCCCTACCAATGCGGGATTCCTCGGACTGAAGTGGCACCATTTGCAGATACATACCGTCATGCTCGCCAGTGATCGAGACTCCGATGCGTTATTCACTATTCACGCCTTTCGGTGAACCCGTGTTCTCAATACTTGCCCAGTACATTATTTAAAGTAAGTTAAACACTACATGCTTAATCGAGACGCTAAATTGCGTTGTATAGCCCATCTTCTACGCAGTCTGCGGTTCTTGATTAATCCTCCTGAACGTTTCGAATTTTGATTCGCCATATCATATCGCAGCAAACTGTGAAGGGCGATCTTATTGGGAAGCTGAGCTGTCCAACCAATCATTTATTCACTTACGTCGATTTGGCAGCTCCATGTGAGACATGGCATCATCTCAGTGTCGAGTTCTACCCCAATATAGGTCCTGGAGGGGAAGGATTTCATGACTACAGATGTTTTCGTCTCATACAACTAAATATACAGGGAAAAAGTACACTGCTGAATGAAAATTAGGTTTGAGTATTAAATTAAACTTCAAGTTGGATTTCTCTATAATTATAAACCGGTGAGTGAGCCTTCAACTGATTCAAGTCTCACTGAGCTTTCTATAGATTAGGACTTGACACTTATATTTCCAGCATCATCCTGATTCGACTCGCTTTTTAAGAGATGGGAGAACCTTATCCCGTGATTATGGTCCTCCAGTTCCATAATCTGCTTAATTGAATGAGGGTCTTCGAATTCATTAATGCTGTCACCGTCACCATCAAGCCAATTACGAGTCGCAGACTATTTCAAGCATAAAGTAAATTGCAGAGGTGATTCAAATCATCGAATCAGCAAGGTGCCTGGTGTGTTGGACATGACGTCGACTTCTGAGAACCTTATCGACGGTTACGAGTGCCAGTGGAATAAAGGAGATGAGAACGTCTACGCATCAATTACGCCCAACTCGTGCCAGATAAATGTTTGGATTTACTTTCTCAGCATGTGTCCAAAACCCCTAAGTACCCATCAAAAAAAATCCTAAGCTGAGATAAATCCCCTGATGTTAGGAAAGTTTATTGATTTTTATACCTAAATTTACTTATAGTTTCATCTTACTTTACAGATAAAAGAACTTGAATTTTTCACAAAAGAATATTCCGCGCCGGGGAATCGAACCCCGAGCTGCTGTGCACCAATTGCTATGAAAGACAGCGATGTTAGCCATTACACCAGCGCGGACATATTAATGTGACAGAGCGGATATATCTGGTTCGTCTCCCGTCACACGGATCTGCAGTGTATAGATTGTGGTTGCTTTGATGGAACTGTTCCAGCCATCATCGTTAATACCCAAGGCCGAAGCCTTCGAACAGGATAACGAGTCGACACTTCATCAAAAATGATAAAACAACAACAGCAGTCAAAAATGATATTACAGTCAAAAATCGATATGATCAATGTATTTCTTAAGTAGTTGGCTTCCAGGAAGGTTTGAACGATGATGACACTTTTCTCCTTTCCAGGTTAATAATTTATATATTACAGAATAATCTACTTCGATCTCAGGCCGTTCATTTATTTCTTCAGTTTCTCAAAGGTCTGCAAGGAATGGGGGAGTGATTCCATCCGGGTTCAAAATCAAGATTCTCTTTTGAGTGAAATGTTCGACATCAAATAGACCATATCCAGTTGCACCTCTAAGAAAGATACCGGTAAGTAATTAATACAACTTATTTGGAAAAGTACTCACCCCAACCCTCGAATCTGGATACCTGGTTCTCGATTGAACGTGGGTCCGTTTACTTGGACATATCCTATCAAAAGTATGAATCACGTCAGTTGGTCAGGGGGATATTGGAATATGCAAATCAAGGCTTACCCGAGCGGATCTGCCTAGCCAACGTAAGCCCCTTCGCCATATTACCCGTCCATATCGCCGCAGTCAATGAATAATCCGTCTCATTCGCCATCTTAACAGCCTCCTCTTCCGTCTCCACCACTTTAATTACAAACACAGGTCCAAAACTCTCTTGCTCCCATAACGGCCAACCAGGTTCCACGCCGAGAATAATATGAGGCTTTAAATGCGCACCGTGCGCGGTGAGGTCGCCGACTAAGACTTCACCACCTCGGTCTTTTGCATCTTGGAGTAATGAGAGAACTTTAGGGACGAATTCCTTAGAGGTTAGAGCGGGAATGTGGTTGTCGCTGTCGTTCGCAACGCGGATGTTCCTCGCGAGAGAAGTCACGGCTTCGATAAGCTCTTTGGAAACACCGCTTTGGACAATTACGCGTTCTGTAGACATACAGACCTAATTATTGTCTTTGGCGTTAGACGAGACACGGCAGTGAGCTATACGTATCGTACCTGACCAGCATGAACCATAGAAATAGATACAATAAACCGAGCAGCTTGTTTCACATTGGCGTCATTTAAGACCTATACCAAGGATACATTATCGGCTAAATATAAAGTTGTGCCCCTGGTTTGAGATTGCCACTTACAATGACAGGTGCCTTCCCGCCCAACTCGAAAACGCAAGGTTTGAGATATTTGGCTGCTTCTCCAGCGAGAATTCTCCCGACACGATCACTTCCAGTGAACTGATGTTATGATGTAATTAGAGGGAGAAATAGACCTAAGGTACTCATATCATCCCTCACATTCACGTGTCGAATTGCTTTATGTCCAATAATTTCAGCGACAAGTTTGGGTGCGTCTTCTCTTGCCATGTGTAATAGATTTAAAACACCTTTCGGTAGACCCGCCTAACAATGAAAATTTTCACATTTTCAGTAAAAATTGATGTAATGCATAGATATAAGGACGTACCTCGTGCAAGACCTCTACAATGATCTCATTCGAGGCAGGGCTAAGCTCGGCTGACTTAAGAACCACCGTGTTTCCACACGCTAAAGCACAGGCAATCCCACGCGCAGTCAATATAACAGGTGAATTAAACGGCACAATAGCAAATACTGTCCCAAAGGGCCTCCTTTCGATGAGAACCGTCCCGCCAGGCGCCACAGCACTCGGCTGAGTCTCTCCAGTTAATTGAGTAGCCTGCGTAGCAGCTTCCAAAAAATAACTAGCAGCCCCAAAAGTATCGCCTTTCGCCCAATTCTCGAGGGCTCCGACTTCAGCAGCCGTCACATCGATAACGCGTTGGACGTATTTCGTCTTTAAGAGTTCTGATGCTCTAATGAACAGATCGCGTTTGGCACGCCATGGGACGGCTTCCCAAGCGGGTTGGGCTTTGTCTGCGGCTTCGATGGCAGCGATAACGTCTTGAGAAGAGGCTGCTGGGGCACGCGTTACGACTTGTTGGGTTACGGAGTTGATTACGTCGAATGTCTTTCCGGTGCTGGAACTTCGACGTTCGCCGCCTATCCATAGATTTGCTGGAAGGAGAGACATTCAAGATAGAATAGATGGGAGAAGATGAATTGAAGATAAGACTAGTCGAAATTGGATTGCATCTTTATTATAGTCAGAAAGTAGCCATGGGAATTTTGGAGCAATCAGCTGACGCTCATCAACCGTCTCGGATGCTTTCTACTACTGAACTGTCAGATATTTGTCACCGTCTTCTGGAATTTGAGCCACGAAGAATGCGTTGATAATTTCATCTAACCTAAGTACCAGAACTGGAATTGTCTTTGTGGAAAGCCTCAGGCATTAGAAATTTACCGACTTCCAAGTTTGCTTTGAATAACGATACGGCATCCGAATGCTGGCTTAAGTTGAGCGTTTGTGAGTCCGTACATTTATATGAAAGCTACGGCTTGTTCTTGTCCCGAAGGCCTTTAGTAATCGGCGACCTGAACTTTGAGAGGCCTGGCATGTGCTGGTTCCGGACACAGACCCTGTCGAGCCGGAGGACGATTCGCCTATTCCTTCTAAACCAGATCCAGGAGATAATGGATGTACCTTAATAAGACTTATATCCCAGATTTGACCTCGATGGGGACGATCCACTCGAGCGGGTAACCACTTTCACCTCAATTGGACAGTGTCAAAGGGGGGCTTGTGCGTTTTACAATTGAAGCTTTCTCTCATAGCATTCTCCAGAGACTTCATATGCCATCAGCTTAAGACAAAGATTGTATGTTGATATTCTTTTGCATGCGGCACGCAACGATGGAGTCCAATTAATATGTCCGAGACGGATATTCTCGGGTTTGATTGAAAAATCTATATAATCAATGCCATAAGTATCACGAATCTACGGGAATGCTTAGTGCTCACCTGAAAATTGATCGTAATCAATTGGACTCCGGATGTGGTGAGCGTTTTTTAAACAAGCAGACCGCCACATCATCATGCTTCCAGAGCAAGATGAGCTATGCTCTCATAACTCGCAGGATAAGAAAAAAAAATTCGAAGAAGATAGAACCTCCGAATCGCGAACTTCTTCAAACTTCTTCACGAATATTTTCGAAAGCCTAGATACAAGATGGAAAATGTCATTATTTGTGGGTGGTACTTTATATGACAGTATAACGTACAAGGTCTCCAATAAGACGTCTCGGTGCATTTCTCTTAGTAGCATGAGGAGATTGTGCTGGCAACTGAGCATACACTGAGGTTGACGACCGTCGCTTAAAGTTCAGGCTCAGGTTCCCACGCTGGCAGTTCCTGTCAGCCTTCCTCAGTGACATCGCTCAACCGATGAGATATTTGTTGAACGGGTCGTCGCCGTTGTCGGAAATGGAAGCGTAAAGTGCGGGAGGTTGAAAAGGAAATGATGAAGAGGGGGTGCGCGACGCCTAGCGAGGTATGCGCGTATGTTGCCGTCCAAACAGATTGGCGACCTATCCTCAGGCGCTAATAGCAGCAAGGAGGAAGTGCTGGCTTGACTCGGCCAGTGCGGGGGTAACGACATGTGTATTGTAGACAAAGAGAACTATAGCTAGTGTCTATACATTAATCTGTACTACGGTGCTTGGTGTTTTTTTATCTATGGTCTCCTGAAGCATGTACCTTTAACAATATTGTGAGTCATTTAAAGCTCTTTATACTACTTGAAAGGCTTGAAACTTATACACAAACAGAGGTATAGTCTATAGATGTTTGTGTGTTGATAGTCTCACCGTTAAGTTCGCTTCCGATGCTTCTGAGGAGCTGCGGCTGCGCCAGACGTGCAGTATTGTCAAATCATACTAAGTAAGCCATTCGTACCAGTTTATATACACATAAGCTTTTATAACTAGATAACTAGATAGACATCACTGCGTCCGTGTCTAATCGCCAGAAGTAATTCAGAGTTGTTATTCATTAACATTTTTTAAGGGCCTCCCCGGGCCTATATGGCCGCTATTACGGCCCTGTACAAACCCGAAAAAGTTCATATTCTAATTATTCACCATGGCAGTCCGAACGGTCACGGTCATCGAACAACCTTAGACAAGTCCGCGCAGAGAAAACCTTACAAAGGAGGGTGAGTCTGAGCGGGCGAGCCGCCTGTACCAGGCCACTCCGACTAAAGAACACTAGCGCAGGTCGCAATGCTTTTTAACTTCTCCATCATCGACAATGGATTGCTCTCTCTTTTTCGCATTGCTTCCCGTGCTCATGGGCCTCGTCTACACTTTACGCTCGAGACCACCACCGAAGCGGCATCCTCCAGGACCAAACCGCATTCCGATTTTTGGGAATCTTCTTCAGATACCTGTACTGCGACCTTATCCGTAATTCTGCCAGTGGACCAAAAGTATGGCCCCATCTTTTCCTTACGACTCGGTCCACAGAACACGATCGTGTTGAACACTGCCAAAACTGTGAATGCTTTGTTATATGATCGGTCCAACACTTATTCATCGAGACCTGTTCGTCATGTGGTTCAAGATATATTATCTGATGGTCAGCGCCTTGTCTTTCTCCCCTATGGCACGGAATGGAAGGCATGTTATTTGTATATCGTATTTAACAGTCTAGTCACATTTCTATCATCAGGCCGCTCACAAATCTCTGTTAAATGTGATGGGTCCGAATCCATCAAGGAAGTTGCGTCCTTTAAAAGTGCTCGAGTCTCGGATAGTAATTTGGGACCTCATGCAGCATGGCGATGCTTCGCTCGACCCTCAATCTCAAAATAGCAACTCAAATGAGGCTGCAGAGGTGCCGGAGCCTTGGTTCGCAATTATTCGAAGGTATGTGAGTATGGTTTCCATTTCAAGTAGAATTTGCATATTTATTATTGCAAGACAACAAGCATAGTTATGAACGTGACATACGGACATAGAATTACTCATATTATAAAAAATTCGCATCTGTGTGTGATGATGAATCTACTCCTTTTTCCTGTTTTTCACAAGCTGTAACAGTCATAAGATATACGAGGCTCTTGCTAATTTCACACAGGCTGGCCAACCGAGTAATTACATGTAGGTTATAGTCGGTATCAACACTGAGCATTTCTCTTGACCTAACGCATATTCTCTAGAGCTGATGTTTTCTCAAATTTTCGTAAGCTACCTGCTATTCTTTCTCCGTGGCAAATCCGAGTTCGGAAGATGCACGAATGGTACGTGAATTCCATATATATATATAAATCTTCAAGTTACGTGATTAAAAGCTTGCCAGGGAGATGTATTTTAGGGTGGTCTTCTAGATTCCTGGAAAAGAAGCCTAATTTCTGGATCTTCTAATCCATCGTATATCCATACGTATCTGCGAGAACGGAGTGATCACCCAGACCACGTGCCAGGTGGTCTCACAGCTGATGGTTACCAGCGCAATAAATTATTAGCCTACACTGCTGCTACGCTTCTCTCGACAGGTAGCGATACGATAGCAAGTGTAATGCAGAGTTTTATTCTCTTTATGCTGTTGCATCCGTCTGTGCTCGAGCTAGATCGAGCTGAGATCGATCATGCTGTCGGTGCTGTGAATGGCAGTGCTGTAGGATGCCAGAATTTGAATTCAAAAAACAGTGCCCCTTTCTGATTGCTTGTATTAAGGAGACCTTACGCAGATATCCTCCTGTAGTTATGGTTAAAATATTCTTCATCATAGACGATGTGTGCCCAATTGATGACCTTCGTTGCAGGTATACCTCATTTAGCTGAGGTAGACGATGGATACGAAGGGCTATTTAGTCCAGTAGGCTCCACCGTCATCGGAAATATTTGGGCCATCCATCACGGTCCGAACATTTATTCTAACCCGATGGCCTTCCAACCTGGACGTTTCATGGACGGCTCCCAGAAAATCAAGTGGGGCTCTGGACCCGAATCTCGCAGCCGTGGCCATCATTTTTGCATTGGGTATACTCTTGCAGAAGCTTCTTTATTCATTGTTCTGTCTCGTATTATCTGGGCACTGGATTTTACTGCCCCAACCAATCCCGAGAACGGATCTCTTATCATTCCGGATATTAATGACGAAGAAGATACCTGGTCAATTAGATTTGTGAGGGATTCGCGAATTTATCTAGTTTCTTGGAAGCCGCGGACTCCTTCTTGGGCCGAAATTATACGTAAGGCATTAGATAATGCACAATTAGCATGGGATACTATGGATCTGGAGAGAGATAAAAGGTAGGGTTTTAGTTAAATATCATAAGTCTGAGAATGTATGTGTGTAGGAATGGCGTTATGACTTAGTAGACTGTTCTGGTAACGACTGGAGGGGATTATCAGAAGAGCAACCAGGTTCCACATTACGGAGAGAAGAGTCCATCAGGAAACCTGGCAAGTGTACATAAACTATATAGCGCTATATAGTTTATGCACAACTTGTCAGGTTTCCTGATGCTCCTCTCCCCGCAATGTGTCTCCCATCACTCCGTCTAGGGTAGCTGGTGTATAATTAAGTAAAAACATGAGATGAGCCTTCAGTTGGTTTACCAGGACCAGAGAATCAGGGAATCGTGGTTCGTTACTATAGCCCAATTTAGATACACATCTCTCTTGGTACAGCCTTTCAAACTAAGCGATGTCTCCCAATCAGCAAGAATGATGCCCATTAGTTGGAATCACACTGCTTGGAGACTCATAACCATACGATCCCTTATACCCATATCCCCATGTCAGCTGGTCTACATACATTTTCTTCTCCCAGTAGCTTCAAATGAAGGTATGCTCATTCAAAACAAAACGAATTTAGATTGGGCTTAATCTCATTTCCCTGCTACCTAGAGCCCGCACTTTGTCAGAGGAATTATACGAAGACTGCGGGATCCCCAAGATCATGGGGCTCCAGTTTCCCTATCGGTTAAACTATCAGATGCAGATATATTGACCAAAATTTCTTCCACACTCAACACTGATAAACTGTACAAAGTGGAGGTTTGGGACGACTATGAAGGGTCTCAATCTACGCCTTCAATCTCTCGTTGGCTTTCTCCCAAAACGGTCTTTCCGTCATTACAATGGCTTACACTCACTTTAACTCCCATTCCATCCGAGATGAAATGGCCTCAATTACCAGAACTACGATACCTCAAAATCGAGACACGATTGCGCTGGCTGCCGAAAGCCTTCGCCAGATTAATCATACAGACCAGTGAGACTCTTGAAGAGGTCGAAATCTATCGGAGACTCGAATGCGACTCAATATACTCAAGCACATCATCTTATAACCACGATGTGCAGAAGTATACATTTTGGGAGGATCTCCACAGTGCACTGCACCCGGTGGAAAACACTCTAAAGAGGTTCACAATCTGTTATCCTACCCGCAATGATGCCGCTTTCAAACTGGAATATCCACATTGGAAAGGTACCAACGATATCCGGTGCATGAAGTCACTAGAACAGGTTACAATAACCTCCTCATTGATTAACCAGAAATTCCTGAAGACTTTACCTTGTCAGCTTGAAACTCTCGTAATTTTAGTGGAATTCTTCGGAAAACGTCTTCTTTCGCAGCAGGATTTGCTACGTCACCTACCAAGCTCCGTCAAGGAGGTCGTCCTTAAAGTCCAAAACTCTCATAGTATGATGGGAGGATGGCTTTACTTGGCCAGGCAATCTGCGGATGTGCCCAAGTTTTTCGCCGTTCCATGGGATATGAATTGGCACGCCACTGCTCTTTGGTTGTCCAGAAATGTTAGTGACATGCTTGCAAAAAAGGATATGTCATGGCGAATCGAATGCGGCGTACATTCGTGGCCGGTCCCAAACGGTTTAGAAAATATCATGCCAAGGCCCCCGAGGAACCTGCCAAAGGGTTGGATTCATCCTGATATCAGACATTTGCTGCGGAGAAAAAGGAGTCCCAATAATGTTAGTCAATCTTCTAAGGATAGTCAGAGCAAATCTTCTATAGGTGATGAGATTAAGCATACAGAGTAACGACAGCCTAGCATTTCAAATTTCCAGATGGTTCTTCTATTTTTTTTCCCATGAAGCTCTTCAATTGTGTTAAAGTAGCGGTGTCACATGCGCAATACATTTATATCCTTCAATTGATGAATAAACTACATTTTTGATAGTATCATCCGGCAGGAATTGCAAAGAAATAATCCCAAATTCGAAGTCGCGAAGTAACAACCTACCAGTGACCGGCGAAGAGTACATTCTATAGAGCTGAAATACCCTAAAGCAAGAGAAAGCAAGGTCAACAGTGACTGATAACATTATAGGTGTGCAGTGCGCTGCAACCATCAGCGGTTGGGTGCTTAATAGTGGTGATTGGATGGATGAAGCCCCACGGATCAGTTTCTTGAATAAAGCAAGGTCGATAGTGACTGATAATATTATAGGTCTGCAGTGCGCTGCAACCATCAGCGGTTGAGTACTTAACGGTGGTGATTTAATGGATAAAGCCCAACGGATCAGTTTCTTGAATAAATCTGTAGGCTGTCGAAAAAAACTAAACTGAAGATTGACATTATGATAGGTACGGGTAATTTGCAATAGATAACACGAAGAAAAAGCAAAAGCTTGACGACAGTGGGATTTGAACCCACGCCCCCGAAGAGATGAGATTAGATGTACACCTTAGTCTCACGCCTTAGACCAACTCGGCCATGTCGCCATATATTTATGGAGATTAGGGATATATCCGCCGATAGATCATTTAATAAAAATGTTTATAGAAACTCTGGGATAGATTGTCATGAAACAGGAAGAACACAGGCAGATTAAAAAAAAAAAACAAGTAAAAAAGGACTTATGGAAGAGCCCTTCCTGCGTTGATAGCATCTGCAACTTGGCTTGTATTGGGTCGATTGACAGCATATCTGGATCAAAAGAGGATCAAACCATGCAGCAAGATGTTATGATCGAAAATATTTACCGTTCGTAGCTATCAAGATATAATTCCAATGTGCTGCAGGTGCTCTTCACGTTTGGGTGGGACAAAAGTCGATCGAGATACGCTTTGAACTTGGTTGAGGGAGGAAGGACAAATCCCCGATAATGAGCAAGAACGTTGGTAGCTCTAAATAGCCCTTTTAATATTTTTGATATCAGCGCAAGTGTAAAATACCAACAAATAAAATACCAAACTCACATGGTGCTGCCATCACATCGGCCCATCCTAATTCACCAGATTTCTCGCCTCTAGTAGACCAGAGTCCTCCACGCAACCCTTTCTTCTCGCAGTCTTCAAACATCCCTACAAGCTTCTCGATGGCATCTTGAAATTCTTTCCCGTGTTGAATTTGCTTTTCGGGTTCTTGGGCTTGAAGATATCGATAGAATGCGGGAATTAGGCTGTTGTTGATATGATGCGCTTGCAAACGGGCTTGTGCACGAGCATCTAGCATTCATTAATATTTAGGGATACTATTAAACACGGAGAAATTCCAATCACTTACAGATATCAGAAAGTTCAGGAAGTAGATGACGATCTGCCTCGACGTACTTTTGCAGGCTAAATAATACAGATCAGAATTGTGGAAGAATGTAGTTGTTTGAACAGCCTACCTCAACTCTTCTAAATAGTCCAAAATCACTGTACTTTCATTCAGAGCCCTCGGGGGATTATAATTATTGAGCTTCAAGGCAGGAACAAGGCCCTTTGGTGACACCTCAAGAAGATCCGCTGGTTTCTTGTATGGGTCAACCTCATCTATTGAAGACCAATCACGTTATGAGCAGAAATTTCAAGAAATAATAGACCTACAATACTTCAAGAAGAATGGTCAGAACTCTCTCATTTCGCACGGGTAATCTTTTAACTCACTTGGTATGGTATCTTCAAGTATTCCAAAGCAATCCATACCCGTTGTACGAAAGGGCAAAAACAGCCCCCAAACAAAGTGATATCAGCCGGTCCCGCATGTGCTTTGACAGTTTCCACAGCAACACCAGTAGCGGTGGTATGGTGCGTCTTTCCAGTGTCCTTTGTGCTCATTCTTGGAACTTAGATGGCAGTTTGAAGTAGAGATTCAGATCCTGAGATTGCTGACATATGATCCTTAGTGTCGTCATCGACCCATCGAGTAACTTCCGTCACATTGTTCCAAAGTTAGTAGATTTGAATTTTGTAGACGCCCGGCCGACGTTCAGGAGACCCTTCCTCCACGAGAGACCACAACATACATCATCTAGAGTTCCGTGAAGCGATTGAAATATGCACACATGATTTTCTCTAGGGATTTGAATTTATAAATATTTGATGATTCTTCGGGCGCATCATTGCCACGGTATATACCGGCCTCGGGTGTCAGAAATTCCCGAATTCTGCTTCCAAGTTCCCACTCGCACACACGTTTTAGCTTGATACTGATAAAATATATAATAGCTTTCCTAGTAATTTAAGCATTTTTTGGAAGATTAAAGCACGACATACCATTTAGTCGAGGTCGAAGACCAATTTGAAAGCGCAGCCTGTGCAGGGGCCGGTCCAAAGTCGGTAGCGTGACAGTCACCTAGTCACAGCCAAGAGATCCAATTATAACGCGGGAAGCTTCTGCAATCAGCATCTTGATGTCCAGAAGCCAATAACGCAGGTACCATTTACAGGCCTAAATTAACTTGGACCAAACTTGGGCTGTAAAAGTCATAGCATGTGTAGATGGCCATCCTATCACCGGCGACGGGGCGCCAGACAGACGTGTCCTTTCCTCCCATCGAATTTCAACTGCGGTCGTTCAGTCAACTGCACATTCTCTCTGCAAGGTGTAGAGCAGGATACCTATATTCAAGATGGTCCTTATGATATCGGACGATTCACCCTATGAGCGGTTTAGCAACAGGCAGAAGAAGGTGATAACGGCGGTTATCTCATTAGCAGGGATTATTGGTCGTGAGTAGCAAGCTTGACTCCATTCCATTTGCATTGTTGACCTCTATGTAGCCTTTGCTGCATCAAGCTTTATTCCTTCTATATCAGAGATCGCAAAGGAGCTGGAGACAACCGGGACTGTGGTTAAGTAAGATCAAATTGAAGAATCCGTTTGTAAGACGCTATCCAACTAACTGAATCTTTATCAGCTACACAGTCGGAGCCTATGTCTTCACTCTTGCATTAGGAAATCTCGTATGGGCACCTTATGCCGAATTTTGTGAGTCTCCATCCCAATTTCTTAATATTTGTTAGCCTATCTAATTATTTTACTCCAGACGGTCGCCGACCTGTTTATTTAATTTCTTTACCACTGGTCTGCATCGGCGCTCTTGGCTCAACTATGGCAAGAAGTATCTTTGAGCTTATTGTCGGTCGTTGTCTACAAGCATTTGGTGCTTCATGGTGCGATATTAAGACCTCGATTTAAAATAATCTTCCGTTGAATTTTTATATAGTGTCCTGGCTGTTGGTGCTGCCACCATATCTGATATCTACAAATTAGAAGAGCGCGGAACAGCAATGGGTGTATTCTTCGGCGTACGTGACCAAAGAGAAAAAAATTCTCCATAAATCTCCTAACATCAGAATCTCATACACAGGCAATCCTATTCGGCCCTCCACTCGCCCCTCTAATCGGTGGCTTATTAGCAACATATTATTCTTGGAGAATCACTCAACTCTGCATCATGCTACTCGGATTAACAGCCTTCCTAGCTGTTTTCATGCTCCTCCCAGAGACAAGTCACCCCGGCACTCGAGGGATAGATAAAGTGGAAGAACTTGAATTACACACTGTTTCGAAAGAGGATATTGAATCATCATTGGAACGACAAAGGATAGATAATGCAGTTCGCGCTCAGACTAAATATTTGAATCCTTTTAAATCGTTGGGATTGTTTAAAGGGCCGGTCGTTGGTTTGGTCGTATGTGTTCTTTTATCCTTGTCTGTTCCTCCGTATTCAACTTCAGTATTACATAGGCCATTGCCGCATCTCTCGCCTTAACCACTTTCTATTGTATGTATTTCATTTCGTTTTGCAGAATAATTCTAACCTTCCGGCAGTCTTCGCAGTTCCCCTCGGATTCACCCTAGTATGCAAATAAATACTGAGATCACCGACCCTTATTAATCGAAGTTCCAGGCTCCTCGTTACGGTATCATGTCCCCCGCCTACATCGGTGCCTGCTTCGTCCCTTCAGGATGTGGTAGTATGGGTACGTCAAATTCACCTCTCCTCAGTCCCCCGCACTCACCTACTAATTTTTTTTTTCGCTCAGTTGGTGCCATGCTAGCAGGCCGTCTCTCAGACCGCGCCATCATTAAAGGCCGCCGTACCAGACAAGGCAGATGGAGTCCTGAAGATCGTCTCAGAGCGGCAATCCCAGGCGCCATGATTTTCCTGCCATTTTCGTTGATCCTTTATGGATATACGCTTGTTAATATCGAGGGAACTACTGGGCTTGTTATTTGCCTAATTTGTCTTTTCGTTAATGGGATGGGGGTGAGTGTCTAGCCTGATACTAATTTGGGATATGTTTGTTTATTTTTCTCTTTTTCCCCCTTTTAGGTTGATATTGTTTTATCACCCGTTGCGACATATTTGTGTGACATTCTCAAGACTCGTAGTGTCGAAGCTATGGCTGTTTACACGTGAGTATCTTGATCTTTCCTACTTATCTCTAAATTGATCGCCTTTCTTCCATTTACAGTGCCTCGAGAAGTCTATTCTGCGCCGTCGCATCAGCAGCTGTCTTGCCGATGATCAATAGCTTTGGAGTATTCCACACATACGTTTTTGCTGCTGTTTTAGCATTAATCGCTTATGGGTATGTTTTGTCATTCTTCTCCAATATTTTTCGACTTTGACTAATCCGTGATAATCAGGCTCCTTTTCATCACACTTGCACATGGGCACGAACTTCGCCGCTGGAAGGATATCGGATATACGCCTAGTAATGGCGACTCGTTTCCCTAACTTCCAAGGGAAAGGAAAATAAAGGATGTTGTTCGATATAGTTCATACATATATTGCCTAGATGCATTATTTTTATATTACTAATTTATTTAGATCTCACTTGTTTCGTTCGTAGCAGATTGTACTTTGCTTTATAATTATACATTTTGTCATTCGTCATTCGTATGCTCCTGGAGTTACTTTACATGACTTATCAGCGTATTAATATGAGAGACGAGGATGACAGCCATAAACATTATTGAGCTGGGTATAATACTAGTAGCACCATATTAAGGATAAAAATTAAAACGAAGTAGAACGGCACAATACAATGCCAGGGAAATATCTGTAACACAACCTAATGCAACCAACCCTTCAGTGACAGAATCTTCATTGGTGGCCCTACTCCGCCGGACCTGCAGCCGCAGTCTCAGTCTCAGCAGTGCTCTCATCAGGTATCCTCTTCTTCGGCGGAACACCCTTTCCAACGCTCGCCTTATGGCACAAAGTCTCCTCGCCCGGCTGTTGCGGATTAGGCTGCAATTCCACAGGCTTCACCTCGCGATGCTTCACCGCGTACGCCCTACACGCTTCCCTGCTCTTCTC
>KN837216.1:315040-329926 GCA_000827215.1 Sphaerobolus stellatus SS14 | reverse complement strand
CCCAACGGAACGCGTACCGGAGACGGGACAAACAACAATACCTTCAGTTATGTAGATCTCGCGGGGAACACCTACACCCGTCAAGTCAATGCGGCCAACAGCGTCATCCTTTTCGACAAAGAAGGAGGAAACTTGAAACCAGTGTCCTCTAGCAATCATCCTTCTTCCATTCCAAACGCAACGATCCAACCCTTCGTGGCTCGGTTGCCTGGCGGAAGACAAATAGTAAATTCACCTCCTCCTGCTTGATTCAAGAAGAGTGACTTTGTAAATATTGTGTAAATACACATTGAGAGTGTTATTGGGCTATTAGAGAGATCAGGTACTGGATAGAAAAAAGAGAGGTGATAATGATACAAGAAAGATAATACATTACGGATGTACCGAACACGATATGATTATTTGTACAGTGGATAATTGCACGTGGTCTGTAAGAAGCGAATGGTATGGACTTCATGTTAAAGGAATGATAATTGGGGGGGGGATTTATTGGCTTCTATTCTTGTCCGTGGGGTCAATGAAGACTACATTCTCGCTAATTTTTTCTTCATTCTTTTCGGTGCAATTGGAATCTCCAATGTTGTTATCAGAGACCTCAAGGCTCTTGATGTTTTGCTCTTCATTCCTGTCGGTGTCGGCGACATCCCCAATGTCATCGGAAATGATACTCTCGGTGTTTTGCTCTTCATTCTCGTCGAAGCCACTAGCATGATTGGAGGCCACATTCTCGCTGTTTAGCTCTTCAATAGCATTATCTACATCCATACCAGCATGAATATCAGGGATAAGAGGAAAGGGCGAAACGGACGTACTAATTGCCAAAAGGTCCTGATTCGGGACCGCGCTAATCTTTCTATAATGCGCCAGGTCTCTGCTCCATCGACGAACTCGCCCAGCGGGCGTCATAGCATTTAACGCGTCCAGATACGCAGAAGTCACGTTGCTTCTCATCCATAACGAATAATCATCCGGCATGAATCCCAGTTCCGCACGCAGAGCAGCCCGAAGTAGAGTCGCAAGGAATTCCAACTCGCGTCTGTCTTCCTTTCCTAGCAACGGGCTCCCGATAATATAAGTGGGGAAAAGCTGGGGCTGTTCCTCTCGTTCAGCGGATTCCTTCCTCGCAATGGTGTATAGTCGGTCCGCCAGGAGGACGCGGTTGACATCCCCGATCGTTCGGGAACGATGGATGCCAAAGAAGCGGTCTGTCCACAAAACATGACGGAGCTTGCCCCTATGCGTCTCGAGCTGGATGCGCCGCAGCAGACCCAATACGACGTTTCGGACGGTAACCTTGTCGGGGATCAGATGATGGGTGGAGTAGTATGACAACAAGACCCAAGCGCCAGCGTAGTCGTGGGATGCAACGAAAGTGCCCAACGCCGCATTGTAGGTTGCAGTCGAGATGATGTTCGACTTGGAACGGATGCTTCTTTGTGGGGACGCACGTGTCGTACGCATCAGATCCAAAGTTACCATCTGTCGGAATAGCGACCGAGGATTCATAGCCTGTAGGATATTTCTCTGCTCTACCGTCTTCATGAGGATAGGATTAAGGCCAATAAACATCTTTCGGAATGTGGATGCATTGGGCAAGGGGAACTTGCTCGGAGATACCATGGAGTCATACACAGCGAGCGCGCGGTCGTGCCAGCCCCATCGGAAGAATGTGCTGATCAGGATATTGCACATCTCGACATCTGGATTGACATTATCCTCCCGCATGGAATCAAAGAGCCATTGGAGCTCGTCAGGGAGAGGGTTGGGCGACTTGCTGTAGCCGTACACCATCGCAGTGAACGGATAACACGGAGCTTCCCGAGGCCGAGGACTATCATATCTAAGATGCAACTTGGATTCCACCAGCGAAGAGATAGGGACGTATTTACGCTGCGGCTGGTCCTTCACCTTCTCGTATTTCGCGCTCGCATCCGGCTCCGACTCCGTGGCTGAGTTTGCGGGATCGACGCGCCCGGGAGACGTCAGAGGAAGCAGCCGCGCCATAGTGCGGAATTCCTCCAACCACGAACGCGCACGGTCAAACTCGCCGGCCGTGGACAAGGCGTGGATGACAAGACCGTATAGAGAGGCGGGGGCAGTCCATTGCTCACCGCGGCTCTCCTTGTAAATCATGAACGTCTTCTCAATCTTGTCCGCCGACTCCCGATGAAGCACCATATAGTCCAGGATCGCCTTGAACGCGTAATCATCGAGCTGCACGGCCCCACTCGTAAACATTTTGAGCACCTGTTCGACATGTTCGGGATTTTGATGCCGCATGCCTCTCAACAGCGTCATACATACGCTAGGCTTCAACTCGAGCCCCTCCTCAATCATCTTGTTCACGAGATTGACAGCATTCTCAAAGTCCCATGCGTGCGTAAAGAGCGAAACCGCCCGCTCGTAATAATCCTGGCTCTCCTCCTTCGGCGGCTGCACACGCTCCATCCTACGCGCGAAAATCCCGATGGCCTTGTCATTCTCTCCTTGAATCAAGTACCTCTGCATCGCGAGGAGCATCCGCCACGACCATTTTGGCAATTTCTGTTCGACGACCCGGCTGAAGGTAAAGGGCAGACGCAGGCCGCCTTTTGGTTGGACATCCCTTTTGAGAGGAATATGGCGCAAGGGAGCGATTCTCTTTGCAACCTGAGAGACTATCTGGGAGCTTCTAAGCATCCCATGAGGTCGAGGACGCCGCTGGAGTTAACAGATGAAAACTTCGTATGAAAATCGCATTAGTCAGCGGCAACGAGCGCCCTGCAGAGAACAGGTAATTAATAGTGAAACTAAGTAACAAAAGCATAATACAGGTAGATAAATTGTCCGATACAGGATACGAAAACAACAAAAACGCCAAAGCAAAAGAAGAATTAACACAAATTATCATAGGATACACTGCGATTCGTAAAACGCCCTCAGCTCAAACAACAAACCTGCCTCCCGTTCCTTCCACGATCGCTGGACCTTGGTCTTCACGACTCCCCGCGCCTCCTGATCTATCTTCTTTACCGTAACAGCAAACGCCCCAGATATCGGCCTATGATCAGACACGTCCACTTCGTACCGCGTGTAATGCAGCGTCTTGACTCGCTCCGGCTGTCGACAATGCCATAAAATACGATCGCACCACGCAGGCGCACGCCGTTTCTCGGATGTATCGTACTCGTCTGAGCGACGGTCATATTTGTAGGTGGGCGCAAAGTCGATCGGGGTGTCCGTCCATGCGCGCAATCGGAAGCGGGGATGGTTTTTCAGCTGCTTCCGGAGCTGGTCGTGGTTTAGGAGATACGTGTAGTCCCCTTCCTGGATAGCCTTGACGACGGCATCCCGCCGTAGATCAATGCGATAGTTCAAGTCACCGTTCAGCTAAGGAGTGAGTTCAGTCTAACGTAAATATCAGTGTAGTTGAACAACGTACGAAGCATATTTCATGGTCCATGATCATCGAACCATCTCCACCTCCAGCATACGGCAACGCATCAGGAACCTCTGACCGCGGGAACGCAGATCCATCTTCCAGAATGGCTGCTATATCCTGGTTCCTCTGCCGAGTGTGCGATTGCCCAGCAGCCAAATGACAATTGATGAAGCACAACGACGTATCATCAAACACAAATCTCGCCACAATCGCACCCTGTAAATTAAGCCATTTAGCCATCATTCCAATATCACGTAAAATAGACTTGTTATCACTTACCTTATTTCCATATCGGCCGCCCAACCCCCGCTTGACAATCTTCATCGCAGAATCACGTAACAGGGCCTTCTGACGGTGGCGAACGAATATGCAAGAAAAGAGACCAACAAGATGGTCACTATGCGCAACCACATATGGGTCATCTACAGGCATGGCAAGCCGAACCGCATGCACGAGCGCGTCATACCACATGCGGTACGAGCGCGACACTTTGTCGGATAGAGTACCATCTGCGTTCTTCTTTTGACCGCCCAGTAAGACCGTTTCTGTAATATATATGAGCAACGAATAAGGAAGTTATGTCCGACGTTACACGTACTAGCTGTTAAGCTCTTGTTCTCCAGATCGATCAGTTCTTGGAATCCAAATACGATGATATCCGGTCGTTCCACGCTCGCCAGAACGTCTTTGAGGAAGTTAACGTTCGCCGCTTTCCCAGAATTGAGGGCATCAGGTTTCTGCGCATCGATGTTCCATGAACAGATCAAGACGTTGAGAGGACGGAAGGAGCTGAATTCTTGTTCACGCTTGAGTAGTTCGGATTCTAGGGAATGAATAAGGTTAGAGCAGAAGAGATGGAGACAACAAGCCGTACCAATCCAGTCGACACCCAGAAGTCCATCCCAGAACTTCATCTGCTCGTCCCGCCCAACGCTAACGACATTCAACGTCTGAGCCTATTGGAAAATTACACTCAGTATGTTCATAGATAACTTATATCCACAACTCACCTTCCCAATACTACACGGATCCACAAAGATCCTCGAAACCGGCAGCTCCCCATGTCCCCTCCACGCATTAGTCAGCCTCCACGGCCTCTTCACCATCTCCAAATCGCTTTCGGACGCTTCATTCACCTCCTTACTCGCTCCAGCACCGACATCATACGCGGCAATGATCCCGCCCCTCGACCCTGCCCACAACCGATCCATAACGCCCTCCAATGCCAAGATATCCGTACTCGCCACCTTCAAGGTATGGACACACACAGGGACTTTCCGTCCCGAATCGAACGTCTCCGGCCCTTCCATCCATATCGATACATATCCGCCTTCGTGCCCCAGATATACCTTCCCGGGATGCGCGGGCAAGATAGCGCCGCTCGTGACCGCGCCAAGAGGTGCAGAGGGAATCACCAATCTCGCAGTGGTATTGGGTGACGTGACATCATAAATGCGGATGGTGGGACCACGAGACGACGCATTCGAACTCGACATGCCCGATCCAGACCCTGAGCCATTGGACATCCAGAGCATGCCGTGGAACATGCGGACGAACCCTTGATTTTCCATCGTACGCACCACACGAGGCGGCGGAGAGCCTGGACTCAGATCCTCATAATCCCGCCAGACGAGCACTTTGCCCGTCTCGTCTAGCGTGCTCATAGACCGTTCATGCCGCGTGATCTTTGTGATTGTATGCAGATGCGCGAAAGGACGCAACCGCACGACTGCACACCGAACCGTATCCAGCTCGAATAGATGTCCTTCCTTCGTTCCGCACCACACAAATCGCGCAGAGTCATCACCAGCGTCCCCACCGGCCCTAAATCCCATAGCCGTGACCCTCGCCTCTTTCTTGAAATCCAAGCCTATGTCCTTCATATCGACTGTCGTCAATCCGCTATGCACGCCCTTTGAGAGGTCATATACGCGTAGGTAGTGATGATACGCGACGATGACGCATGTCCCAGCTACGACAGCTGGACTGCCTGATGGAATAGGGACCGATGCGCGGAAGAAGGGACTGGGAGAAACAGGAGGTCGGCGAGAGCAGTGAGTTGCGTCAGGGAGCTCGTCAATTGGGGCATGGGAGGCATCTGCTGTCTTGAGCGTAATGCTAGGGTCGTTCTCATCCGATGATGCATCAGAGTCATCATCCGAGGCCCTCCGACGGCGAGGAGCGGGCAGCTTGTCATTTAGACCTACTGTCCGAACCGGGGGTGGTGGGAGGCCATTCAGGGTGCGAAGTGGGGGAGGTTCTGTTGTGCGCGGAGGCAAGGCGGGGTTGTTCTTTGGTTTCGGGACTTGAGATTCGATGCTGTTCAGAATGCGAGTGGGAGGTTCATTGCGGGATGGCAGCGGTGGAGGCGAAGTTATTCGGGTGGGTTTTGTTGTAGTGGGGACAGTAGGCATAGAGGCGGGTCTATTATTGGGATCCCACGAGGGACGACGAGGCAATGCAGGTTTCTTGTCAAGATTTTCATCACTGCCACTTCGTCGAGGAGGTAGCGGTGGAGGAAGGACGCGTCGCGGAGGCATAGCAGGAGGGGCATTTTGCTCGCTTCCGCTGCTATCGCTGGAACTTCGGGAATGGTCCGGCCTCGAAAAATGGGATGCTTTTGATTTCACATCTGGTGTCCTTGAAGGAATTGGAGGTGGTATTCGCAGCAGTGGATTAGGTGTATCTTCAGAACCACTATCCTGAGCGGGAGATGTACTTAGTCTTGAGGGAATCGGACTCGATAAAGTCGGAGATGAATAACCAAATTGTAGATTTGAAAGAAGTGGTAGGGAGGCCCGGGGTCCTTTGGTTGGTGAAGTACCTCCGCTGGCACTGGGACGCGCTGGTAGAGCTGGGGGCGACATGGAAGCCGATGCGGACCGTACAGTTAAGATTTTGGCCTGACTAATGAACGGTCGGCCATTTCCTAGTCCAGTAGGAGCTTTAGGAATTTCGCTGAGAGTAATTCTATCAGTAAGAGAACGACAATGTCGCAACTCGTAAACTCACCTGAACCTCGATTTCAACGCAGTGACTCCACCTGGGGACACTATATCTACCTCGTCCTCTTGTCGAACAGGTTTAGTTTTTGATGGAATTGGAGGAGGAACCAATTTCTTCAGCGTAGAAGGTCCAGCTACTTGTGTGACGGGTGGAGGACTTGGAGGACTTGAAGGAGGAGGCTGGGGCGACGATGACCTAGATCCGCGCGGAGGAGGCGGCGGCGGTTTCATCTTCAGAGCTCCTTTCAGATCCGGTATAGATGAGGAAGTTCGTAGGACATTGACAGGGACACCCAGCGAATCCGACGCTTCAAAAGGTACTCGAGTTCCGTAGCCTGTCTCGTTCTTCTTCTCCTCATTTGACAATGTCCTTGGTCTAAAAGAGTGCCTTCGAGGCGGCTCATGATCTTGTATTTGCGACGAAGAAGCTGCTAATTGTTCGAATTTGGACCGTAAGGAGCTGACCGCGGGCGGAGGGGAGGAGCTCATTGCACATATGTGAATTGGCCTTCAGAGCCCAACCTGGAAGGCGAGGAGTGGGTAGTAAACTGCAAGGGAATATTCCAAGGCGAGTACCGTCGGGTTTCGGGGAGGAGATCCTCGTCGTCGCCGTGCAGGATGAGCTCGAAATATGGGTCGACTGCCTATGAAGTCACGTGCATTTGCACAAAGGAGATTAGATAAGCCGGCAATTTACGCTAGCCAATCTCTTTGCAGTATTTTTCCTCGGTTTGGATTCCGAATCTCCTTGTTGTTCCGCGGCTGTAGCCCGCTGGGTTTCTAATCTGATATTTCCTATCCATCCTTATACATATACATACACTAATTGGCATAGGGTTCATAAGCATGAGGCTGGTGAAATTACGAACCGTACTGCGGTCGCAAAATATCCTCTGGCAACTTGGAAAAAACATCGAGCTTATATTCATTCCTACCAATCGACGTTCGAAGATGTCGTACGATTCTGTAAGGCTTGGCATCTGGTCTATCTTTGGGAGGTATTGCAGCTAGCCCAGACCAGTCACCCTGTACCTGTTTATAAACGGAATCATCCGTGAGTTGCCTGAGCGTGCAGATCTGAGTCCCGTATTCTTACGTATGCTACGAACATCCATCGGTGTTAGAGGAAAACACAGCACTCAATAGCTGGTATTCAAATGGCTCCTCAGTTTCAGGTCGACCGGGAATGCTTCCTGGTGGACTGACTGACGGCGGGCCTCCGGACATCAGCAAGGCTCCTGCCCTTCAAGCTTCGAGTTCCTGGCTTTCCATCACGCACAAGACTTCCGTAATGCAGACTTCTAATTAACCCACATATAGTCCGAGTGGTTGACCTTTACCGTGCCATCAAGTGCCTGCCCGCCCTCATAGGTTCATTCGAGCCTGGGCCTTCATCAATCATTCATCAAATATCCGCAAACGCTATAAGGGTCTTTAGTTTGACGCCAAACATCTGCAGCTGCATTTCAGCTGTTGTAGGGTCTTCACTGTGGCGCCAAATACCTGCAGCTGTATTTCAGCTGTTGGTCTCCTTAGCTCCATCACTGGTATCAGCCAGGCCAATATCGATACCTACCAGAGGATCTAGATCGCTGAGTGCCTACTCGTTAGGTGCGCTAGGCGTCAAGTCGAAAAGGTCGGGATCCGTTTCACATGATCATTTCATCATGAGGAATATGAGGCATATAATAGTGTAGTCCGTGTGTCGCGAACTCAAACCCTTGGTGATGGGATGACACAAGAGTCGCCGTCTGATCATCTCGCATGATTCTTCTCAAACTGGAGTCTGACGGCCACGCACCAAGCATTTGAGGCAGATTTACGAGGGCATACGGTATATCATTTAATACTCAGTTGCAACTATTCTATTTTCAAATATAGCCATTGATTACTAATTATTGGCCTACTTACTTAGAATTTCTCCTCAGCCACTACATTTCGGTATTTATTTAGTAACCCGCCATTCCGTAGCAAACGATCAGAAGCAATGCACCCAGTGCTCGGGGTTTCCGTGCTTAGGGCCGCCTGGACGGAGGCTGAAGATGGAATACAATACAAATGGGGCAATTGTCAGTACGAGAAACTCAATACATTGGCACTCATTCTTTGGCCCAGCCCTGCCGTCAGTATATACACCACAGCACTCAGGCTGATAAACTTTAACATAGCAAAAGGTGATTTATGTGATGATTCGAGGACAATCTAATATCTACAAATATCTATGAAATGTGGTATGTATTGATGCAGGAATGAGTATGACGAAAAATGCATATGAACGAAAATAGCATGAAATGAAACAGCATTAAATGAAACAATGGCATATATGGTGAATGATCCGATCGGAAGTCTAACGTAAAGCGCGAGAAATCCGCTGCGAGCCTGCAAGAACCGCAATTCTCCACCGAAACCAGCGCAGCGCAATGCAAATGCAAATGCAAACAAACAAACAAACAAATCAAGCAAGCACAACGGCCTATGCAGTTGTCTTCTTCCTCTTCCTCGTAAGACTCACGCTCGTATCACTAGCAGTACTCTCGCCGCCGCCCTCCTCCGCCCTCTTCCTCGACCTCGTAGTACGCACCGGCACAGTTTCCACCTCATTCATACTCGACTTCAGCTTCCGAGCAGCCGGATTCTTCCTCTTCATACTCGGCGAATAATGAGGAGGGACCGTCATGAAATTGTTATGCACTGAGGGTGTTGCAGGGATGTTTCCTTTACCAGTGACACTGTCTTCAGACTGAGGAGCAGGCGTTGCTAAAAGAGCTGCAGAGGACGACGTGGCTTGAAGTTCGAAAGGTGCAGCGAGGATCCCTGAGCCTGAGGCAACGGATGAGAAAGAGGATTGGGGCTTAATAAGTGGTGTCTGAACGGCTTCGGGCGTTGTGGAAAGGTTGGAAGAAAGGCTGGGGGACATGAGTTCTTCATGAAGAGCACGGGCGGCCTTCTGGATCACACCGACGAAGCTAGACGATATAAGTAAGCATGAGATACACGTTCAGTTTCAAAATCGCAGGACTCACCGAGGGTCACGAGCGTAGATGCGATTCCAGAACTCGCCGAACGAGTTGGGCAATGAATGAGAAAGATCCTCCCTTTTACGAGCCGGGAAAGCCTCTGTACAAAATATATAGATAAATCAAATGATAACCAAACTATCTCACGTACCGTTCGGATTATATTTCCCATAAAACATGCAATTATCAAGCGGGAACTGATCACCCATCCCATGATGCAAGGTGGACAAATCAACTATAAAATGGTCCGGTTTCAACTCTGTGACAAGAGCCTGCACGTCCGGTTCGTTAAACTCAGGGATATCCAAGTTCTTAGCAATCTCCACGATTCGTGCGGCCGTGAATTTTTCTTCCCACAATCTCCTCTTCTCCCAAGGCAACAGTGTTTTGTCGACGAGTTTGTAGAGATCTCGGGTACGGACACGACGGATTATGTCGCGCGACGGTTGGAGTTCCTACATGGCAGAAAATGATTAGGAAGGGCCTTAACGGGGCGAGGGAAATAGTCATTACCTCACACTCCGAACGTTCTATTTCCAGCAGGATATCATCTGTCAGATGCGTGTATCGCTTGGGATTATTAATGCGACCCGAAATCTGCAAATAAGGATCCGCGCGGATTAAAGCGTCTACGATCATGAACTCGATCGCTTTGGCTAGCCGTATAGATATTAATATTTCCATGCAACGCTAAAATGTGAAAAATATCGAATGCACCTGTCTTGTGAGTATATATGGTCTTGTGCAAATTGAACCTCTCTTGGAATAAGCTAAGAACTGTGTACGCATTTTTCTCGGAATAGCATATCTGTCCATTGATAACACGGGCGGACTTGATTAATCTGATGTGAGGGAAGACAAGGGAGAGTTAGGGAGTCGCACAGGAGGATAGGGAGGGGGCACAGGAATGCGATTTAACATACCTTTCGAGATCAGTAACGGTGCCACGGCCAATTGCACGCGTGTCTCGGGCAATGTAATCAAATCTGGTAGAACAATGAAATCAAAAATAAATATAAGGTTTTTGGTTTTTAAAAGAGGAGCACCCGCTTATCAACATCGATCCCATTGCGCTTATTCGCAACGATCTCAAATAAGAATTCCTTCTCAGACGGTTCACTTGATGAAGATGAATAAGAGGCACTCGTGTATGACAAATGACGTACTTGTTTATAGAGTGCCTCTTAGAACCAGCAATTAAATCTTTGATGAAGTTGACTTCATCTGGCTGCAAATCAATCTGGTTATCTTCAACAAGATAATCCAGCATATCTTCGCTGGCATCCTCATGTTTCCACGAAGAGCCAGGGCTGCCATGATATTTAAAAAAAAATTCTGATTATTTAATATGAAAACTTACAGAGCAGTGGGGATAAATATGTTGTCCCAAACGTGCGAAAATGGCCCATGACCCAAATCATGACATAACGCAGCAATCTCCACACATCGAACATCTCGGTCTGTAATATTTAGGGACGGCTGTGCTTGCTGAAGTCTTTTGACCATCAAACTTGCGAGGTAGTAAACCCCTAAAGGGACCCGGGTCCGAGCATTATTCTCCGTCTTCAGCCGAACAAAGGAAATGGACATACCGAGCGAGTGTTCAAACCGGTTATGTGCCGCCCCTGGCCACACATAGTACGACGTTCCGAGTTGTTTTAGGTACCTAGACGTATGAAAAATGCTCAGCAGCGCGCTACGGTCTGGAACACAGGTTCTTGCCTTAGACGCTGGAATTGCGGTCTTCATCGCGAGGATTAGCATTGCTTTGCTTATGAAAAACGCGTTTATGAAGACGTACGTGTCTATTATAGAGGTTATGATCTTCGTTAGCGGGACTACAAAGGAACAAACGCGTCAGAAACATACTTCTCGACCTAAGCGATAGGATTTTACGCACTATAGCCGTGCACAGGACACTTTATCTCTCTAACACTATCAAAAACATCAGCGTCTTCTTCAGCTACGCTGGTCTGACTCGACATGGAAGACCGTCTGCTACGGGATGGTGATGGGGAAGATAACCGTGAGGCAATGTCGCTGCTGGTGGCGGCGGCGGTGAACAGGCTAATCGCTGAGTTTAAAAATCGACTACCCGGAACCAATAAGTTGTGATCTGACCTCTTGCCAACAGATTCGGGCTTGATACTCTGCATCTTGGATAATCGTATAGTTTTACGATTGTGGTTGCTGATGCTGTTTATAGTCGGACAGGTGAGGCAGATTGCGGCACGGCACCGGGTCGCTTCCGCGTGGGACCCGTATAAAGCTGGCAAAGACCCTGAGACAAACGCCGTCAAGCCTTCCTTCACCATATATAAGGGGCTCAATAGCTAGTCTATCTCTCCAGCACCTATTCCTTCACACAACTTCAAGTCACTCGAGTCCTACCAAGATGAAGTTGTACTGGTCGCTCTTATTCCTTATGTGCTTCTTGGGGCTCATTAATGGTACGTTCTATAGAGAGAATATTAATCACGCCTTGCTCATAGTTCTCTGCAGCATACCCCTTGGCTCTTCCTCAAATGGCCGAATTTGTCGCTGAGCAGCCATTGGGGACTGTGTTAGGCAGTCCTGCACCACTCTTGACCACCATGTCGACGGGTCTGGGAGGTCTATTGCCTCAACTTTCTGTATGTATTTCTTGGAAAATTATTGTATCGCTGCTTATTTATTTTATCTCTCAGATCCATGCCTCTCGTCGCGATCTAGCTGCTTCCATTGCCACCACCATGCTGGGCGGAGGCCTGGCTTTGTATTTCACGTAAAGGAAACCGCACATGCATTCATCCATCCTATACCATTGATACCCATTTTCCCTGTTTTTCGAATTTGTAAATCTAGTTGTATTCCTGTACATTAGGCTGATAGAATTGAGTTGATCTCTCACTACATACGTATATCGAAAGTGCCAATTGGTCGTAAACCTCATCTCTATTAGTAAGTCGATCAATCCTCCATCACATTTGCAGCTCTCTATCAGTGAACGAGTTCCTCGCAGAGGGAGTTGCCATCTGGAAGCTTCATCAATCTCAGTGATGTTTTCCAGCGCTTTAACAAACATGTTTCTTTGAATATAATCCACTCCGCTCGTGCCAGAGGCTTCCTATTACCCAACCGAGTTATTTTTGGGGTATAAGAGCGCCTTTATGCCGGCAGACTTGCCCATTATAGCTGTAGAAATTGTGCCGGTGGTACCCATCACCGGCCCCTTGCAGTGCACCATCATGGTCCACACACAGCCAGGCGGGAAACAAGGCTTGCTTTGAGCTTTTCTGTGCCAGTAACTAGGAATTGAGCTCTTTGCGCTGTCAGTTGTCTGATCGCTTCTTTGGAAAATGATCAAGTCCTTTTCTGTATGTGGAGGAGGGCTGAAATACCTTGGAGTCCGAGGAGGGTCATTAAAGGAGGGAAATCCGGGACATTTCAGCCCCGGTATACTACAGAAAATCTGTTCTATTAGATCCAAGTAGAGTGTGATTCCCTATGTAAATCTTTAACATTTTGTGATGTACGGCCCTTTGGTTAGGGACGGTGGCTTTGTAACGTCATTCAAGTAATGGTATACCCGAAGGATCTGTTCCCCATTCAAGACACGGAGAATAGGTCGGAGCACCCCTACTTCAAATACCGTTCCTCTTCGGAACAGAAAAAAGGACGCAGTCATTGTAAAAGCTTGGAGGTCTGTGGCTGCATTACTAAGGGGGCATTTGCAGGTTTAGATTTTCCTCCTGTATGAGTGAAGGGCTGCAGTTAAATCCAGGTTAATCAGTAATAATAGATGTTGATTCAGTCAATCGCAATGTTACAGTTGCAAGGACTCGCTGCAATGGGCGGCATGGCATATATATTTGACCGACCGGAGCAATCTTCTGACAGTGGCCATCGAATTCATATCCAGACTGGATTTTCTTGAACCGGAATAGCCTCCACGTAAGTCTTGGCCATTCGTTGTGCTATACGATTTGCAACTCACAGTACAGCACTGGTGGCGCGTCTATTACTACTTGCGATCGGACCCCACATATGGAGGTATTCTCTAACTGATCTGCATACCTACCGACATTGGTGTAAATCGCAGTGAGTACACAGCATAGAAAGCGTTTATCCCATGTCGGCAGTTTGTCGGAGTCCAAAGGCTACTCTATCCCCCAGTCTTCATTTTTTTCACATATTCCATCCGTAATTTTATCCAGTCTGCCAGTGGCAGCGTCTGTCGATATCATCCCTGCCATATCCAGGTGTGCATCACTCCATTAAAGCTCAGCATAAATATCACAATCCTCGCTATTTTAAATATGATTGGCAGGGTGGATCCCGGAATCGTCAAGCAAAATGTTATTCAACCGTGCCAAATCCCAAATATATCAAATTTAAAAGAGAGAAAGGGGTAAGCCACAGTGTGATGGCCATATTATCTTGGCTCCAGACGAAACTTAATTGATCCAAATAATGGTTAAGATGAAAAGGAAACAGGTTGTGTCTAGTATTAGAGGATAATGGTTTGCAGATAATAGATACCGTCAGTGCCAAAGGTGTGAAAAGTTCTCCAGAGAACAGGTAACTTACGACACAAGTAATTTTGTCTCAAATTCGTAGCATCCTTGATGCTCTCGGTGTTCCTATCTGGAAACTCATGATCAGAGAAGCGGGAAGACCGGGTGCCTCCATGTTGCAGGGTCATTCGCAAAAGGTGTTTCACTCACCAAACTTGCATTATAAATATCTCAGTCCATCCTGGCTCAGGCTTATTAAATTTTGAATTTCGGACAGGGATTTAATCGGCAGAGGGCCATTAAGGGATCCTTCAAGTTTGGCATCCTTCCCTGACGACATGGACTTATGAAGGGCTTATCGATCTGGTGGCAGTGGAGCTAATTATTGTTTATTTATCGTAAATCTCCGGAAGAATTCCCATAACGTTAATTACGCGCTTCAGATTTCAAATTTACATGGCAATATCATCATACTGCTCGCGGTCCTGGGTATAATAAGGGTTCGTCAATCATGGCAAGTATTGCAAGATAAGTATATGTTACATGGGCGTGAAACAGTTATCGATCATGAAAAAAATGTTACCTCAATATAATTCCTAGTAGAGAAATTTAATTCTTTTCAACGAGTTTTCCCAGAGGCGTGCGAGTCATCACAGTGAGGACCTCAAAGATGACCTGCGACATTATGATCCTATCAGTAAGTAATTCCGAAAGAAATGAAGATAATGATATAAGGACTGACATCAGCGGCAGCCATTGTTGTAAGTTCAGCATTAGTGTCATAAGCCGGGGCAACCTCAACTACATCTGCAGAAACGATATGCAGGCCATCGAGACCGCGAATAATTGTGCGAAGTTCTCGGGTGGACCATCCACCAGTCTCGGGAGTACCAGTTGCGGGCGCGAAAGCAGGATCGATTGAGTCAATCTTCACAGATAGTGATCGA
>KN837216.1:271483-290305 GCA_000827215.1 Sphaerobolus stellatus SS14 | reverse complement strand
ATATCGTGCGTACCAGATCAATATTTATAGACCAGAAAATGAGGACAAATATTTAGGCGAAGGATCAATTCATTGGGTCTGGAAATATTTGGTACTAATTCAATGAAAATGTCAGCAACTTCGGTTATAAAATCGTAAGCTGTAACCAGTTTAGCTCTAAATTGACTTACGTATACTGCTTTTATATTCGTAAAAGCGAGGGGTATAGTACATAGCAACCCATTTGGTAGAAATCCAGGCAGAAAACTGTCACCGCCTTATAATTTTGACTGTCCCCATTAGAGGCGCAAATATCCCCTTGACGCGGAAGAGGTCGGAATGTCGGAGTTTGAACCTGAAGTCAACAGCCTTGTATTTCCTCTCCAAATTCCCTTGTCGATGAGACAGATAATGACCAGAGAGATAAAGCCTTTTAGTATTATCATCTGCATGTATTTGCCTCCTCCCGTTAACTTCTCTCCTCTTTTTCTTCTTCCCTCCCCCGGGACCTTCCATCCTGCGGACACTAATCGCATTTTCGCTTATTTGAAATCTCTTACAAACGACGGCAAATACTTGCCTTATATATCCATGTCTTAGATGAATTAGCAGGAGGACAACGTATGAACCGTTCGACCTGTGGGTGTCCTTCCACAAGCAACACAAACTACGGTAGCACCGGTAGCGAGTCACTGCCTAGTACGCGGTACTACGCCGCATATGAATTGTTCTTGTTTTGCGGATCATCCTTCCTGAACAGGATCAAAGCATCGGGCTGAGGGCGGATATATACGTCCTACTCGCCGCCCTTTCAGTCAGTCATCTGCTCAGCTCACTATTAGCCAAGTACTCACTTGTCTCGACCAGTCATGCATTCTCACTCGACAAAAGACAAGGAAGACGTCGACAAAGATGTGCAAGGTCACGCAATTACACCCAGCGTCAATGCTGGAGAATCAGACACCACGTCTACTGACGGATCTGCAGTTGGATGCGGTCACAATCCACAGGCTGTGGACGTCGACATGGGCATTTCGCCACCTATACACGGTGGTGTATATCCAAGAATCTCTTCTCAACTTGAAGGCCAAGGCCTGCTAACGAATGCCACGCGGGATGCAACCATAGAGTTTGCCATGCCAGTCTCGAAGTAACTTTGCCTCAGCACGGTAGAAGAAATAATGCAGACTGCTCTGCGATCTCCTTCGGTACAAACAGGGTATACCCCGCCTTCAGCTGTTACCCATCCACCTACTCTCGAATATCCTGAAGGCGGTATATTTCTGATGGAGGTTCCCGACTCGGAAGAACTGTTGAACCAACCGCCAACTCCTCCTGTTCCCCAAAGATCGCTGTACATGTTTCCAGAGATCATCCTACGAAGACAAGAGCCTTCTGTTCGGACCGTTCAACACCATAATGCGTCAAGGTCTGCAGGTGGATCAGCCTAATACCTTGGATAAGCTTCTGTGTTTTGTCTCTCGGACCTTGTATGTTATGCATGTAATCGCGTATTCCTCTCTTTGTTCGACGTTCTTCATATTTGACATGTATTGTAGCACCATTCCTTTTACATTTTTTCTTCCTCTTTTTTTAGCTAGCTCCTTCCAAGTTATGTGTATCGGAACTAATAGAACGATTAATATTCTTAAATCAGAATTATTTGCGGGATACAAGTATCTGTATTGTTGATTTCCCGTGGTAATGCTATGCTGACAGCTTCCCCTTTCTCCATAATTTAATCGATCCTTGTCAAAGGCAACCTTCTCATAAGTTAAGCTTGGTTAATAAAAAATAAGTGAATTGTTTCTGTGGTTCGTTAGTATCGAACATGACACAGTAGAGATATACGATTTTCAAGCGGCCAACGAATATATCGGAGTTTACATCATCGTTGCCTTTGGGCACTGGTTCTTCCGCGGGTGCATTTATCTTACTTATTAGCTGCCTCCTAGAAACCTAACCCAGTCCTTCTTTTGCAGTAGCTGCTTTTGATAAATGTTTTGAGGACAAAACATACCTGCTTGGTCTGAACCAATGCGCGAGATATGACCACTTGATGAATTATATAGTGGGATTCACATAGCCTCGTTGAAGACTGAGTTTATTAATACACTTGACTTGTACATGAAGTAAGGGCCGTCGTTTCTCTTTAAAGACCGTGAATCTACACAGTTATTGCTCCGTAGGACCAAAAAAAAAAATGTTACAATGTTATAGTACTACAAGTCGCAGGGCATATCAGCAGACAACCTTAGTACGGCGTATGTTTCATTTACTCACGTTTACGTTAAAATGCATCAATCTTCATTTCCATCATCTCCATTTCCCGTAAGGCAGCCAAGGATCGCATCGAAACCGGGATACTCAGTTGACCATTCCGCTAGCTGCATCATTTCCTCTCTGCCAAATCCACAATCAAAAACCCAAGCATGTCGTAATTGCGAGTATCCGGGTTCTTTACTGCTTTGAATTCGACTATGAATGACATTCAATAACTCGGCTTTCGGTAGGATGGACCCGGTGAAGTTTATCTTCTCAAGTCTTGGACATAGATCAGGATACGTCGTCCGGTCAAGAACGTGGGTCGCATCGGCCTCCAACTCGCAATATTTGAGAGATAATTCTTGTACGTCGGGTAGTGCTTGTAAGAGTTTATTTAATTGGGTGGGCTGTAATAATACGCCTACCCAGAGAAATGACTCTATTGGTGCCAACGAGGCTGTAAGATGGTTTGATATAGCCGAGATAATATCTGGCGTAATAGTCTCCATATCCCATCCAAGAGAGTAAAACGCTAAGCTTTTCAGTTTGGGAAGCCTCAACTGGGAAAAAAGTTGTACGAGAGTTTTGTCGCCGCCAGACCAACCCAGTTGAAACTCTTGCAGCTGCGACAGGGAGAGCAACATAGTATCCGATATTTTTTGGCGTGCCATTGGGACTTCTTCAAAATTAACCCGAAGTTCCTCCAAGAGAGGAAATCCTGTCAAGATCGTAGCCAGTTCATCATATGTGAACCTCGTACAGGTATCGATAAATTTTCGTAAGCCGCCAGCTATGAAGACAACCGGTTGCCAGTGAATAGATTGGCTACTGTGAGTTCGATACCCAACGAGATTGTTTGCCACTAGGCTTCCCACCAACCAGGAAGCTGTGTTGCCATCTAGATCCTCATTCGATGAATGAAGCTCGAGATACTGCAATCTCGGAGCAAGAATCCGCGATCCGCGCGGAAATAAGATAACCATGTTGCGAGACCCGTCGACCATCAATACTCGTATACGGTAAATGTTCCTCGAAATCTGAGTGAAAAGGTCCATTAATCTACTTGAGGGGTATTGTGATATGTCCGGATGCTGCATAAATATATCCAGAGATAAATCTCCAGAATGTTTGAGTGCTGCCAACGCATAATTAAACGCTACTTGAGACATTCCTTCTCTGATAATAATTTGAACGAAAAGCATCGGAGTATCGAAAACGATGTGACACCATTGATGGCAGACTCGCAAGAGTTTCCCAATAGTAATGTGAGAGGCGTGATTTCCTTCGTGTGTATACCATCTCTTCAATTCAAATTCTTCCACTGAGAAAAATGGAAGGCAATGGATGAAGATCTTTGATAGTATCTCTGGAGGAAGAAGATGAATAGCAGCGACGCTCTTTTTCTTCATCGTCGGAATGCCTTTCGTTCCCATCTTGGCCTGGACGTCTTCAACGGAAGACACAGCTGCATGCATTGCACTTCGTTAGCCGCGATTCGAGAGGTAATGAAATCGAGATTAGGATGTTGGAGATCTTGAAGAGAGGCAAATCGTGGCTTATCGACGATACTGTCGAAGTGTGATGAGTACTGTGCAAAATTGATGAAGGAAATGGAACCAAACCTATTTAGATCTTCTAGTATCTGGTACTCTAGTCTTCAATGGATAACGAAGAGGAAGGAAAGATGGGAACGGTCCCGACCAGGCGCGCAACTCGCCAGATTTAAATTTGTCCAGCGTGACATGTGGAAGCGTATGGAATCACGGGAGCTATGGCAGACTCCTTCCCAGTGCGTCCGGCAGCCAGAGCCCACAAGAGCCCACAATGTTAACTCTCGGTCTATCCTCGGCCAAACATTGGTTGTGGGCGCGTATGGACAACAAACACAGGACGAATGTATTGCATGCCAGGGGACTGGGAAGGAGTCTATGGCGCTAAGCCTATGCTAGGCTCAGCAACCAATGGAGCGCTAGTGCGCTGTGATCACTTTTTTTTTATCTATCACAAGAGGCGGCGAGGAAATAGGCGCCCGACCCTAGGCCAGGATGGATGGGTTGTCAGACCCCTCTAAATGACCCCTAACTGAACTTTTCTCTATCTTTTTGTTGGCTGATTAGTTTAACTTCTTTCTTATATAAGAAACATTGGAAATCCTCCAAGGAGTCGATTGCGCACCTTTTTGTAATATTTTGGTCCTTTGGCGCCTATTTATGGTAGCCGGTCGTGGTTTGAAACTCTGGTTTACCTTGGGTTTGCCTCCGTTAAATTTTCAAATCATACTGAAAGCATTCCCAACGTCTCTAGAGACATTAATCAACCTATTTTGAGTTTCAGATAAGGTGTGGATGATTGTGCTCTTATTAGCATTCAAAACTCATAGGCAAGCTGTATTATATGAAGACTTTAAACTGATTGGTAAGGGCGCTGGAAAGCGAAAGGATAGAGGTGAAACTGATGCAGGGGAAGGCTCTGGGAAGCAGAGAAAGCGGAGAGGATAGCTTTGGAATAGATCTTCCCTATTGGCGGATGCGGCGCTAACCTTCCATAAAAGGAAACTTACATAATGGATGGTTGTTGCTCACCGTAGAATGTCAAAATAAATTTCTCCAGATATCAGCTAGAAACAAGTATAGTCATGTTTATTAACACTATAAAAGTAATGCTGTGCAGTTTCTACCATTTTCGATGACTTTCAAATCTATAACTTTTCGGCCTCCGGTCAGGAACTTTTTTTCCTGTTGCCTCTTGATCTATCATAATGTTTTCTTTTATAAAATTTATCTGATGGATATATTTATGTAGAGTGTTGATAAATTTAATCTTCGATCATTACATGGGATGAAAAATACATGGTCTATTGATACAAAGAAATAAACAGAAATAAGAGATATAGATATCATAAATTAAATAAACGTAAGATAAGATGTTATGAGAAACTAACTTGTGAAAATATGCTAAAGTCCATGTCCAATTAGTTATTCCAAAGAC
This sequence comes from Sphaerobolus stellatus SS14, assembly GCA_000827215.1. Lineage (NCBI taxonomy): Eukaryota > Fungi > Basidiomycota > Agaricomycetes > Geastrales > Sphaerobolaceae > Sphaerobolus > Sphaerobolus stellatus. Next base: position 285,073 of record KN837216.1, on the reverse strand, counting down.
GGCCGCTGCAGTGTCATCATTGCCTTTTGCAAGTCGACCTATTGTGTCTCTGCAATGCATCTTTCCTCGTGAAAGTCACAGGACACTTCGAGCACTTGTATCGACTCATCGGCATGATATCTGCAACATGGGGATACAACTCCAATACCCTGAGGAAATGCCTTTCACCATCGTCTTCGTGACGAATAAGATCCGATGTTCGACCAAAAGTCATGTTGCAGAGATCACAATGTGTATTTTTACCGATAGGATCTAGCTGCGATGAGCGAGGTATTCCGGGAGAATAGTTGTACTTGGGTTTACAGCGAGGGACTGGGGCAGATTTGGAAGAGGTAGAAGAAGCAGGGGTAGAAGAAGCAGGGGAGGCTTGCCTAACGCTTGCCCGTGTCCTTTTTGGAGCGTGTACTTGGGATTCCACTTTCGGTGTGAATTCGTCGTCGTCGTCCATTCTACGTTTCCGTTTACGATTCTTAGAAGGTTCCTCCTCCATTTCATCCTCTGAAGAAATAGCGAAAGAAGATGCGGGAGAGGCATGCCGTCTCGACGCTGTGGGAATCGATTCCCGTTTCTTCTGGCTTCGGGTGACGCGCCTACGTCCTTGAAGCTTGGATGAAACGACTTCTTCGAGCGAAGCACTACGTTTGGAAGTCGATGCTGATAGTGAGAGATACGGGTAGTCCTGGCGTTCTCGACGCCGACTGGACCTCGTCGAGGACGAGGATGATTCTTCATGAGTAGGCAAGGGAGAGGCAGCGCGTACACAAAGAATAATCTTGGGTAATAGAGATGGAGTATCTTCTTCAGATAGATCTTGTTTTCCTTCGTTTGTTTCGGTAAAAGGAATTTCGCCTCGCGGACGCGGAGGGGTATTTGGAGGGGTGAGAAGGGAAGATGTCACGGTACTAGCAGTGATGATATGGTGACTTTCGACTCGCTGATAAGGAGATTTCGGTGGGGTGAGAAGTGAAGAGGCAGTAATGGCAGTAGCTAGGATTGGGCTTTGCTCCTCCTCATCCTCCTCCTCCTCCGTGTCCATATCACGACAATTTAAAAGGAATTCATCGATATCTGTATGCCAGGTTAGCTTCCTAAGTCAATTTGAATCAATAAGCACATACCATTGAGTTCCATTTCAGCGTCCAGCACTGGTGAAGCTGGGAGAGAGCGAGCGAATTCTGATGATGGTGGTGACAAATAGGGGCTATTTATCGTCGAGCCGTTCATCTTCGAAATAACGAGATTTGGGTTGATGTCAGATGGAGCAGCACAGGTAGGTACGCTGGAGGAAGGTGCATAATTCTATATGTGCAAACTTTAGTGTTTAATAGAACGTCGTAAGGCTAGGATCTCACCGAGAATACCTTAGACGGTACTCTTGTGCGGCTGCGAACGTGATTGTGGTAAGCTTGCGCTCGAGAATAGTCTGTCGCAAGGGACATATGATGATGAGCCCAAAGGGACGTTGTCTTCGAACGTTTCTCCAAGTAGGACTCCCTATTCGAGATCCCGAGAATTGTTTGAGAGAGAAGGAACGGATTGCACAATGATGAGAAGATCTGTGGTGTCGAGTCCATGGTTCAAGCGTGGATGATCAGCAGAAGCTATGTGAGGATGGTGAGGGCAGGTAAAAGTAGGTGAAGTTCGACATACCGGTACATTGTCCGATATATACGAGGACTGAAGCCCAATGGCCTTGTATCCTAAACCCAATCGGCATACTGGTCGTTAGCCGAATTGTGGTAAACCCACACTTGGGAATAGAAGAAGTACAGGCACTCGGACTGTAAAAATTCGCCATTAAGAACAACAAATAAAGGGAGATTTCTCACTTACCAATCTTGGCTATGAGTATCTGGATGAATTGGGGTGAAGAACAATACGTTCAGGGTCAATTCCTTTGTGGGCCCTGTTATAGACGCCGGATCACCGTGACCATGTTGTTCCTTCTTGTTCTCCTTCTTGGATCTCCTCACCCGTTTCCCATTTTATTTCATTTTAAGATTACGCGCATTGCCATGGAGATAATTCTTCACGGGGTCAATACCGTCGGAAAGTGAAAACATGTTGTAGGGTGTATTGTTGCGGCGTTCTCGAGGAAGCCCTAAAAAGCATCCGCTTGTCGTGCAGCCTATCTAGAAAGTGATTGGGCTGGATAATCAAAAACGGAAGGTTCTACTGCAATATTTTGATAGCAATCCCTTGGGTTGAAACTGGTTCAAAGGGGTAAGCGGAGTCTGCCGTGCGGTCATCGATGAGACATTGATGAAGCTTATCTTAAGCAGCGAATAATAGAACACTACGCCGGTAATTCCAGTTGACTGCACTTGGCTGCCATAGAAACGTCGGTCATTACAGAATCTGACCGCACTTCCACCATCCAGAACTTTTGATTTTTAGACGCAAGCCATGAAGCAGACTGGCACTCCGAAGGACATTGCTGTCGATACGTTGGGTTCGAAAGGATGAATATTCGCAGCATTTTGTGCGAAATGTCCCGAAGATCGAGAAATTATTCCGCAGAACTATTTAGGATATTATTGACTGCCAGTGTAACCGGACTTGGCGAAGGCTACGGAGAACGAAGGGATTTCCAAACATCAGCCCTCTGCGACGTCAACGATACTGGTCTTGCTTAGAACATTAGTATGGATATAATCAGGCAGCTGAGTAAGGTACTTCGGCATCAGATTCATAGACTTCATCATTAAGCAAGCTTTGCCCCAACAGCCCTGCTCATATCTTCGGACGCAATTTAGACGCGACACTACTAATGTTCCTTGTTAACTTGAAAACAAATCCTTGTTTGACTTCAGCTTTGCCTTCCGAGATGCGGATAAGACAATCCCTTGCACCCTCTCGCACCCTCTCAGCTCTGCACGATGAAAGGTACGGGGTCAGATCATATCCGTTACTCATAGGGTAATGAAATATCACCGTAGAACCCTCGAAGGCGGCATATACACTACAAGGCATTCTTCATCCCAAATACACTAGGAATCGATGACATGAGTTCTTTTCCGACAGCGGCGCCGGAAGATGAGACTTCTCGTTGACATTCAAGAGATCGATCGCCAGCAGTTGTTTGGCAGTACTGTCAGTATGAAGATTAGATAAGTATGGTAATCTGCTCGAGTCAAGAATATTGAGTCGATATAATGCGCAGATGGAAGTGCCAGCCTTCAAATTCCAAAGATTCCTGCCAGAAGTTCTTGCATGTGCCTTGAAGCCACGTGACTGACTGACTAGCTCTTCCAATTAGACGCCGCCTAACCTTCTCCATCGTTCGACACCCTAAGCTCTCAACTGATGTCGATAACCAACTATCTTTCAATTCAGATACAAGTTATATCTGCAAAAACATTGCTTTTTATACGCGAAAAATGCAGGATTCTCAACGTTTAGGCATACGTTGGCGTTCCGTCAACTTCTGTGTCAGGGTTACCGCTGATGTCCACCCAGAATAGAAGGCTTTAGACTCGCATATGGACCTTTATTGAGACATTTCTATTACTCGGTTGAAGAATATGCTTCGATTATAGCCCATTCCATTCAATTCCATTACAGTACTTATATGGCTTCTTCTAAGAGGCGCTATGTTTCTCCAGGCTTGATAGACTCCACTTCCACTCCTTCACTGTTCCCCCCAAATCCCCTTCACAATGCGTTTCTGCGCATTACCTTCCATTCTTTACGCTGCACTCTTTTTAACTTTGTCTTACAATGCTGTAGAAGCCCACCGAGCACCCTCGGCGTTCGCCAGGTCACGACGTAGTCTTATTCCGCTTTTTGGGGATGGTACGTATGCAGCATCGGTTCTTGAGAGTTTCTATTCAATTCATACTGAAACTAGGCGGATTGTTGCCTCTTGGACAAGGACCTCCTCCACCTAATCCTCGGCCTAACCCTGGAAGACAACAACCTGGAAGACAACAACCAGGACAACAACAACCAGGAAGACCTGGACAATCACAACCTAAACCGCCGCAACCTCGACCACAACCGCAACCGCAACCGCAGCCACAATCCCAGCCTGTAAAACCGCAACCTGGACCATCGCCACAACCCCAGCCTGTAAAACCACAACCTGGACCATCGCAACCTGCACAACCTAGCCCACCGCTTCCCAGCGGATCGCCCTCTTTACCCATTAATCCCCTTCCTCAGCCTTCTTCGAGTCAAGCTTCGTTAAATCTCGATAACATTCAGGGAGACGTTCTGTGAGATTTATTTTTATAACTCATGAATATCGATATTGAAGGACCTACAGGTTTCCTATAACAACTTCCACAAAGACCTTTTTCTTCTTTGGGGTTAACAATGCAGCTCAATTTAAGAGACAACTTGGCAATTTTCAATCTAGTATCACAACCGCTAGTCAGGCTTCTGGTCAGCGACCAGCTACGACGGTGAACATTGGGTTTACTCAGGACGGTCTGAATACTCTAGGCGTAAAGGACGACCTCGGAGATAACTCTTTTTCTAACGGTCAAATCAACGATGTGCAGGCGATGGGTGATCCGGGCACAGGAAATTGGGTTAATGCCTTCACGACACATAATGTTCACGGGGTTTTCATTTTGGCATCCGGCTCATCGGACAATATCAACACCGAATTAAATATGATTCGGAATACTTTTGGAAATAGCATTTCTCAACAGTATCGTTTGGATGCTTCTCAACGGCCTGGTGATCAAGCGGGGCATGAACGTAAGTACAGAGCTATTTGGTTGTTTTTAAATGCGTTTGACTCAATATTCCCCATATAGACTTCGGCTTCATGGATGGGATCAGCCAGCCTTGCGTCGACGGCGTTGGAGAATGCTTGCCCGGACAAAGTACCATCGCGCCCGGTGTTCTCATACTGGGTGCGCAAGGTGACTCTACCAATCGCCCAAGCTGGGCAAATGGTGGTTCCATGATGGTCTTCCGCCAACTTCAACAACTCGTACCGGAATTTAATTCTTTCCTGAACCAAAACGCCATTATGATGCCCGGATTCACGCCTGTACAAGGTGCCGACTTCCTAGGAGCTAGAATGTTCGGCCGATGGCAGGATGTACGTTTTCCTGTTTTGGAAATTCATTCTTCCCATTCTGATTGCCCTTTGATTTTGTTTAGGGGACTCCCTTGGATCTCTCTCCTCGTGCGGCCAATCCTAGCTTAGCTTCAGACCCACAACGGAATAATAACTTCACTTTTGCACACCCCGACGAGGATATCTCATCTGATCAAGACAGGTGTCCCTTTGCAGCGCATATTCGCAAGACCAATCCTAGGGCCGATTTCCAACCCCAAAACGTTGTAAACCATATCATGCGATCTAGCATTGCATATGGCCCAGAGGGTTAGTCGCAATACCTTGATCGTTGACGGCTGGTTCATTAATGTATTTGTTATGTTTATAGTCTCGTCATCAGAATCTCAATTTAGTAAGACACAACAGAATCGTGGTCTTGCGTTCGGTAAGTTATTATCCTTTTGTGAGATCCTATGCATCCATTAACTATCATATTCAGTGTGCTACCAGTCTCAAATTGATCAGGGCTTCCTCTTCCAACAACAGAATTGGGCCAACCTTCAGAGGTGATTCTACAATGTTCAACGCCTATTTAAGCCGCCTTATTAATGCAATATTTTCCTTCACAGCTTCCCATTCGGAAAGAACGAGGATCCTGGTTTTGATCCTATTATTGGCGCCAACGCGGGTCAACCCCGAGCTGTCAACGGTCTCGATCCTAGAAATACCACCAGGACTATGACCCTTCCTGACTTCGTCGTTTCGCAGGGTGGAGCTTACTTCTTTTTCCCTCCACTTTCGGCCATGGCTAGCAATGGACGACTTGCTCAATGATCTACTTTGGACTTTATGTTTGATTGGTATTCGGATTTTTTTTATGGAAATGGACTGTTGGAGGATAGGTACCAGTGGTGTCTTTTTTTTTCTTATCGGCTATTCTTACTCGCCATACTTTCTGCTGTCGTGATCTATATGATGGGTTATTTTATATTCGTTCAACAGTGCATTTGTAACTATGCATTTTGTTGTTTATTATATGCTCGCTGCTTCTATGCTTTAGATTCCGAGTATTGATGAGGCGCTCATCCATGCAACGAGAAACGTACTAGCATACTCAATGGGCCAAACAAAGTAACAAAAAGACCACTAAGTAATACATTTGGAGAGGATGATTGATCGCAAAATATTAAAAGATTGGTAAGGATACGATAAGGATTGTAATCTGCCAGCTAGTAGGGTGGTACTTGGGAATTATTAACCTTTAAATTACATCAATGACTAAACGAATTTCTCTTCGCTATACCTAGCACCATATCCAGCACCCGAGTCATATTCCCTCGTCCCAGCACCCTGCGCCTCCATCTTATACTGTCTTATTGACTTCGGAGAACAACGGAGTGAGGATGGCACTCGAGGCTTTGTCAGTGTACAAGGCACATTCGAAAGTAAAGCATGACTTGATGATTCGTATAAAGCAGGTTCTATTTGGAATGCACGTGGAAAGGGTATAAAACCTGAGTTATAAGACGCTGATGGTTCCGGAATGGTAGATATGGAACAGAACCTGGGTGATGGGAGCCTTGTGGGGATTGCTTGTGGCATTCTGAGAAAATTAGAATATCCTGAAGGAGAAAAATTGGGATTAGGACGAGAATTCCCTGGATACTGAGCTGGGTATGATGCGGAAGGAACGCGAGGATTATTTGCAGCGTGATTTAATTGGCAGCCGTACTGAGGATGGGGAGAGTGCATTTGCTTCGCAGTGAGACCGTAAGGAGACCCAGAAGTGAAACGAGTGGGATCATCAATCTGTCTATTGTTGGTATAATTAGAATGGGAAGATGGACTCGGAGGTGCTGATACTAATTGTGCATTGCGAGGTTTCATATCTGCATGATGTACGCGACTTGGAGTCGTCAAAGCGGAAATATCACGAGGCCTTCGATCTGGATTTCCGAAAGGATTGTCAAAGTTCTATAGAGATTCAGCGACTGGACGATGATATAAACCCAATGAAGCACTCACTCCTGTCAACCCATTCTGTGAAGTATCTGAGAGGCCACGGTAATGTGCTGCTTGAACTTGAAACGGTGAGAACTCTGCGACCCGATGCGCTCCTATCCCTGCTAATCCGGCACTACCATAAACACTTGTCGCATATGCAGCCCTGTGAGCACCCCTTCTAGGTTCTCGTCGCCAGTCATTTCCTCTAAATAATATTGAGAGGCGGGATCTTCCTCTGGCTCCCATTGCTTCTGGAGATAGTCGCGTTTGGGCTCTTTGAGAGCGATTCCGGGACCTGCGTTGGTACACAATGAACGAAACCAAAGCCAGAAACGGGATGCCGATTAGTAATCCGATGACAGTGGAGCGGGTATTGTTCGCGGAATCGTTCTTCGGGGTATCAATAAAGGTAATGGATTTGTTCAAAACAGAATGAGAGTCAAGTGTGAGAATTCCGTGATGCACTGCGCTGCTTGAGATACCCAACAAATGGTGCGTCATTGGATCGGTTCTTGACGTATTAAGGCAAGGAAAAGGGATAATACTAGTATGATTCCTTTGTTAAAGCAAAGCAAAAGGAAATATGTGATCCAGGAGTCGCTCGAATAAACTTGAAAGCCAGTGTCTTCACGTCCGAGCACGACCAGTACTTGGTATATGATAATATTGGAACGAGAAGAAAAAAATCACGCCGTCATTGAGCTTGTAAAGGGTATTCGAAGGAATTTATGGTAAGGGAAATATTCGTAGAAGTTTCAGGGACGCGTAGACCTTGTCGGAAGAGTGCAGAAAGAAACAGTGGCCCACATAAACGCCTACACCACCAACCAAATAAGGAGTAACTATTAATAGAATATCGTCATAGGTGACGACAACAGCCTGCCATATCATGCACCACTTCCTTTGTAGAGTTTTTCGTCACGTTTACGAGCACCAAATACTCATATTTCCTAAGTGTTTTCACTCTGACACAGAGCAAGACGAGTCTGACATTGTTAATAAATATGTATTGAGATCCCGCACGAAGTAATGATCAATTTGTTTATATAAGTAAAAAGGGAAATGTCGAGTCGTATAGGTCAAGAATAACAAGCTTAAATCTTGAATTGTGTCTCTAGATAAAGATAAACTCATACTAGAGACAGAACACCTGCGGTCGTTACAATTTTATAATGCCGAACTGCATTTACAAAATATATATTACATGTATTCAGCTTAAACTTCTGCCCTTCTTCTTATGAAATATGGCCCTTTCGGTGGTTCTCCGTCATAATCAAACAACACCAAGGTTAGGGCTGCCACAACCGAACACTTGGCGTTGCTCACTTAAATGAACATCGTAAACTTAAAGATAGTTCAGTTATGAAAGATACCCTCAAGCTCAGTCACCAGCGTAGCAACTTGCGCAGCAGGTATTGATGTCGGATCCAGGGGCATGGTGCAGGAATCACTTGTAAGTATCAGTACTTAGTAGCATTTATACATTTTTTGTAGTGGCGTGTATGAGACATGCCTCGAGATTTAGCGGCTCGAAGACTCCAACAGCTATTCGACGGGTGATGGTGTTAGTATACCATAGTCCGGGCTCCACATTGTCTGAGACATACCAGAGTTGAATCCATCCGAATTCTAGGGGCTCACAGACTCCAACAGCAAATGCTAGGAAGACATACATTTCTCATCACCATCCTTTGCCTGCCATGAATAAATGTTTTCTTCATTGGAGTCCGTGAGAAACCCAGAAAAGGCCTTGCCAACGAGGGAGAATTGCGATGGTCTCTCGTCAACGGTCGTGATGCCCAGAGATTAATCGAAGTAGAACTTGTCGACTATAAAGCGATTTTTCCCGATGGGACCTTCGAAAGCTAAATTTTCAGAAACAAGGATGTGTATCCGAACAACCTTGGCAAGAAATAAGACGGATGCTCATCTCAGTGGATTGGGCATTACCGGATTTTGTCTGGCGACTCTTGACTGAGAACTTTTGGGACCGTTGCGGATCAACTGAAATATCTGAGAAAGGGCTTATTGAGCTATAAAGGTGTAGAGCGAGTGTGTGCATTGTGGTCGTGGACGCCGCAGGAAATGCTTCCGCGTGCTTATGAGTATCTGTGGTTCACTCTGTACTGGAATACAAAATGTGTATGTCTCGGCGCTCGCGGACCGATGTAGACGCGCTGCTCCCATATTGACAGGTGTCTGTCTACGGAGAAATAATCGAATACAAATGGTAATTACAGACTGAACTACATTTCTTACAAACAAGGTCAAATACACATACGTATACTTAGTCTCTAAAAACTACTTCACTTCTTCAGGAATTACGGAACATCCCAGTGCTTCCGATGGCCCGCGGATATCAAACATTGGAATGACCATTGAATGGTCGGCTCGTGAACGTTTTGACCATGTTTCGTGGAAGGTCTAATGTCCGCCAGGGTACTGATCACGCCGTGACGAAGTGCTTCTGACTCCCGGAACCTGATTCTTCTGGACAGAATCACGGATATTCGCCAAGAGACGACATCCAAGCACTGCAGGTAAAGCTTCTTGCCACCTTGTATTCTATATTAAAAAATCTGATAATCATCAAGCAATGAAGCTGGACTTACCACAATACAGCGAAATAAGTACCTACGGAGCCAGCATTCCATAGTAAGGCATTGACGAGGAGAATACAGAGTGTGCTAAGTTTATACGTCAATATATCATAGTAGCACTATCGGTAAAATTACCTCAAGTAATAAACAACATTAATCGTTGGGCAATAAAATACTGTAAGCCGTACGAAATTCGAACATAAAAAAGAATAAACCTGTCATCAATGATACCCCTTAAGACGGGAGAGGTTCTTTCATTACGATATGTCTCCCGTGCTTTGTATAACATGGTAATACACAAAGCCGTTTCAGATACGACCGGGGGAACTCACATGGCGCTGTATCCATGTAGGACCTTTTGCTAGAAAACAGGCTGTGAAACCAGGGGGTGTCGCGACCACTGAGTAGGAGAATCTGATGGCCAAATTGTGGTTATCGGAAGATAAATGTTGCATATACTCACTCCTTGGAGTGTGTGTGATGGCGATGGCGATACTGCTCACGGTTGTGCAAAACTTGATGCCCAGTAATGTTCCGGTTATTCTCCAGTTTCGCGAACAGATAGCATTAATCTAATAGTCAGATCAGTAACAAGGATTGAAATCACTCTCTTCCTAACGATTAGGATGACTAGTAAAGGGGTAGGTAAGAAATTGCAGGTAGTTAGAAGCGAATGCACTGTGTAGTACCTTTTACAGTAACAAGTGAAATAATATTGCTGCGAGATAATCAGACTACGATAGCCATAGATGCAATGTCCGCTTACAATGCAATATGGATATCCAGATATGCTTGACAACTAAATAAGGGAGCGAGAAGCACATATCTTAAAGCCATGAAGCGGAACCACGCACAACCGTAAAAAAAAATAAGTCTCCGAGAATAACTAGTTATGTACAACTCACCTTATCCGTCAAGGATTCAGTAAACATCACTGAAGGCATTCTATATCAGTTCTAATTTCGGAGAAGAGAAGGTATACGGCCGGACCTATGAAATTGAGCAAAGTAATCCGAGACCGAAATAACGATTCTGAAATTATTTTCGGTCAGTATTTCATAAAGCACTGTTCAGATATATGACATACGAAGAAGTATAGTATTCTCGGAATACTCCAGATTCCCATCCATAAGTATTTAATCTACAAAGGCATTCAATATGAAGAGCAAGGAATATAACAGGGGCTCACTTCAGAGTTTAAAGTCAGAAATAGGAAGAGTGAAAAGTGAAAAGAATGCTAAGGCTCAGACTCAGGCTTACCCACCATAATCATACAAAAGGAAGGTTAAGGCTGCCGCAGACGAATACTTGGCCGTATTCACTTAAACGAAAAGGTTCAACTTCGAGACAATTCAACAGGATAACTTTAAGAAATACACTAACCTTCCTCCCGAGTGAAGTAACTTGTGCAACAATTGCCTAGAGAACATCCATGTCCTTTTCACCAACGTTCGGCTGCCAAGAGAACCCGTTTTTTCCCTTGGAGTCGGTGAGGAAACGAAAAGCCTCGCCAGCGAGGGAGAAGAAAACAATACCTAAATGCCGAGCGGTGAACGGGACCCTGCCATTTCTGCCATGTGAGACTGATGCTGAGAGCCAAACGTGTTGCGCGGCTGCCACAGTCCCGAGTCATTATACGAAGGAAGCCGGATGATCTTCTAGGAAACTGAATTTCCCAAAAGAGTCAAAAATACACATCCGAATAGCGTTGACGAAGAAGAGGACGGAGATTGTATGAACACACGATCCACCTAGACGAATTTAGAATCTACTCTTGGATACATAGTCGAAAAGAAGTCACATTCGGAGAAATTGAAGTCCGAATAACAAGACATGCTGCGATCCTTTCGAGCAAGGCACTTTTCACCCATGATGAGATCATACATTTGGAGATATCTGCATTCTCCAATTTTGCCGATTTCGTGCTGGTCGCAGAACGTGTATAATGGTAGTATCGAAAGTCGAGACCAATCTTTCAATCCAGTCTCGGCAACCGAGGACCGAACCCAGATTGAAAAGCGGTTTCGCAGCCAGTCATAGGGTTTGTCCTCCAACGGCCCAATTGGGATAGGAGACCAGCTGTCTCGAGGCTACATTATCGTAAGTAATGGAAGGATAAGTAATAAAGGTGCTAGTGGACTAGCCTGAATGTTTCCTGACGTCCCTGCATAACTATGCCACTCTCTCAAACGGCCGAGGCGTCAGTCACTTCGATGGTAGTGAAAGACTAACTTGAAATACTTACGCAACTGACAGAACTACATCAAATTGGGGACGAGTTGAATTAGAGGAATTCAAATATTAACAGTAATATCTTATCGCTAGTCGTGTTTGTGGTATAGGACCTTATAGGTAACGTCGGTCAGTTAGGTCGGAAGAGGTGGGCGGTATATGATAGATCCCACTTACGAATAGCAAAATTCGATACTGGAGCATTATATGTAATATCCGAACGATGGTGATAGTATGAATACTCATACTTAAACTCGATCCTATCGGAAGTTGGAAACTGCTTGGCTAGGGTATAACCAGATATTCTTATGACCTGAGCACTCAGGACATGGTTCGCTTGGGACCTTTGGAATCAGAGCGGATCAACCAAAGGATTGTTTTAGTACGGTCTCTTTGAGAGAAAGAGAGAGATGTTGAGTGATAGAGGGCCTTGGACACTAAGTGCAGCTTCAGGATAATGTCACACATGACAGTGACAACATTATTCTCCAACCAAATAGACATTTTCTGTATTCTTAAGCATAGTTTTCATATCCTTTCGATAGGTATTGATAAGTCAACTTCACGCGATAAAGTAAATCAGTTACACGAAGTCAATACGCACGGACCACACCGAATGTTCTCATGCTAATTGTATCCCACAATTCCTCGCAGGAATTCCAATTGAGCTTCAATGTTAAGGTCAATTGCCTGCAATTATTTAGAGAATTGTATATCAATCTAGATTAGACGCACCTTGCCGCCCTCCATGATGTCGAAGTGACCTCCTGGTGCTTCACAAGAGTAACCTCTGCATCATCAACGCATTAGTATTTTCCCAATTCGCAGTAGGATATCACTTACTTTCAGGCGCATCTCGTGCAATAGAATGTCCAATAGCAACGGGTATCATATCATCGTCCTGTCACAACGAGTAGAACTGGGCAGTGCGCGTGGGCTAGACGGCGTCCAGGACGAGCAGCCATTATCTGAAATATAAGTCTAGGAACAAGGATATTCGGAGCCTCATTGAATGGTGTCGCCCCTTGGGCAAACGTAGATTTAAAGCCTAAAAAGCATGGTAAACTGAAGTTCTCCCATAAAGCTATAATATGGCATACAGACCTGGATGGCATCGATGACAACTAGGTGCGTTTAAGAATGCGAGTTCTCCCTCCTATCCCACAGCCATGATGAAGAGGGGGAATAGCCCAAGTTACGACTTGACGGTATCGACCACAAACCAGAAAAGCAAACGCGCGTTGAGCCCAGCCGCCATCGCTACCTCATAACCTGACCAATATATTAGATATAAGTAGAATAATACGTTCAAAACTTAGCCATCTATTGCTGGCGAATGTGCCATAACTCCAGCGAAACTAGAATCCCCTAGTGCTAGTCTTGTCACGGATAATCCACCCCATTAACACAATCCTATTGTTAAGGAACAGTTTAGGCTGCCTACGAGCCCACTTCCATACGGCACGGAAATCTTCTAGTTGCTTTTCCAAATCTAACAGATTTCTGGGCTCTCCTCCTGAATTGCCAAAGAATCGGTAGTCAAAGATCAAGGACGCAAGCCCCACCTCTGAAGCCCATTTCTGTCCAAACGTCCCAAGCCCAGCGTTCTTGATAACTGTCATCCTGCGCGTATTCAGTCTAGATACGTCTCACAGAGTCCGTCGAAAGTTGCTTACCCATGATCTGCAATCACTAACGGGAATGGTCGATTTCCAGAAGGCTTGAAGAGCCAGGTGT